>QXEO01001364.1:0-43458 GCA_007115705.1 Dactylis glomerata
TCGCTCAACTCTTAGGCGTTAAGCCCGAATAAGAACCACGCTCAATACCAAGTGAAAGGATCGTATGAGCGACAGAAGGGGGGGGAATAGGAGCGACCCAATAATTTTAATTCTTTCAAGTTAGGGCTAGACAAGAAGGTAAATTCTCTAGATGTGATATAAGTGAATTTACCTAGAGTGACAAGCAAGCTACATAACAATATAAGTAAAGGCACAAGTAAAGGAGAGGTCACCGCAATGAAGACACGAAGACACGAGGATGTATTCCCGTAGTTCCTTCCTGTTACGGGAAGTACGTCTACGTTGGAGAGGTGTGGGGCCACAAAGGCCACCAACGCCACAAAGGCTCACCCTATTCTCCGGTGAACAAGCCACAAAGGCGAGTTCACGCTCCACTAAGCGATGCCCTTGAAGGCGGCACGACACCTTTACACAAAGTATTGGGCAAGCTCCACAACTCAATTGGAGGCTCCCAATAGGCCCACCAAGCTCTTACACACAAGTCAAGCTTGGGGGACGGCTTCTTCCGCTATAAATCCGATGAATCACACAAGTAACAAGCCCTCAACAAAGAGAAGGGGAAATCAAATCGCCTTGGTGGAAGTGTAGATCTAGGTCTTCTCCCTCAAATCCCAAAAGGGCTTTGAGTTTCTATTGGCTAGGGAGAGAGATCTTGAGCTTTAAAGCTTTGGAACAATGGTGGAGAGAGATTGGAAGCCGCGCCTCTTCTTGAGGAAGAAGAAGGCTTATATACTTCCTCCTCGAAAGTAGCCGTTGCTGGTCGATAGGGCCGGAGTCTACGGCCAGGTAGGGCCGGAGTCTCCGCCCTTAAGTGACTCCAGGGCCGGAGTCTCCGGCCAGAGACAGAAGTCCCGGCCCCAACTACGCCTGGTCACTGCATAACCAGATCCTTAGCAAACCCTAACCCAGCCAGAGAGACCGGAGTCTCCGGCCAACTGGGACCGGAGGTCTCCGCCCCCACCCGGGTATCCGGCAGAGGACAAAAAGTCTCCGGCCCAACTCCGGGCAGGTCTCATGCTTAGACCACTGGGCGGATGCTAGGGCGATACTACTAGGCCGGAGTCTCCGGCCACCCAGGCCGTGAGTCTCCGCCCTAGAAGTAGCAATAGCAGTACTTCGATGATCCCCTCTCCACCAATCCACTTCGCGAAGCACCCTATAAGACCACTAAGCCCTAACTCCACTACAGGACTACGGGCTTCGATCTTTTCTTCCCTTTTTGGGTGAACCTCCGCGAGATCCTGAATTAACCTAGAAAATCTGCATAACTTAAATAGAATGGTTAATTCACCAAATGTTGTTAACAAACACCAAAATACATTTATTAGGGAAATGCCCTTTCAACCTCTTTTTGCTTCAGGTTTCAACTCAAAACCACCACATATATAGCAAATATTACTGTAGCAACTTGTCTTCCGTGATGAAAAGAACTCAAAAGAAAGCGATAAAGTGGCAAACACAAATATTGGCAGAAATCTGTCAAAACTGAACAGCTGACAAAGGTCGAATTTTTGGAGATTTTATTTTGCTCAAATCAAAAAGTGTTCAACTAACAAAAGTTTGGATATAACCTGGGGCATATGCACAAGAAATCGCAGGTCCAAAAGATATACAGAGAATTTATACGAATTTTTACGGTGCAGCACCGAAAACAGTTTCAGGACAGCAACATCCCCAAATCTTTACCTCACTCGAATTAGAGGCTTCTCTTGGCACAAAAACGAAATAAACAAGATAAGGAGCGGTCATTACAGTAGTAATGACTTTCAAGACTCAAATAAAAGAAAAAGTACTGAAAGTAAACATTGGGTTATCTCCCAAGAGTGCTTTTCTTTAACGCCTTTGAGCTAGGCGCAGAAAATTGCGAATCAAGTAACATCAAGAGATGAAACATCAAGATCAACTGCAGAAGTCTTGTCAATAAGGCATTGTATTTCATCCACATGAGTTTTAGAAGACCCTTTGTGACCATGCTTTGGTACACTATTTTCATCAAATAGATTTTCAGGACAGATCCAGTCAAAATTATTTTCGAAAGCTTCACACAATCCCAAGAGCTTGCAAGGTATAGGTACTTTGGCTCCTTCATTGTTAGTACCAATAACCTTTATAGGCGAACCGAGTTTATTAAAATGTTTAAGAACCTTTCTAGCTTCAATAACGACATCTTTAAATTCTAAGCGTAAAGCTTCCAAGATAAAAGCTTTCTTTTCGGGATCCTCAATTTCGTGAAGCTTAAGAAACATGTATTGCATAAAAGGATTAAGACTAGCAAACCTAGTTTCCAACATGTGAATCAAATAAGCAGAAGCAACTTCAATACTAGGAGCTAGCTCAACCAAAGACTTTTCCTCAACTTCCTCATGCATACTAATGTGATTAAAGAACTCCTCAATGTTACTTTTTCCAATAATCGAACCACTACCTACTGAGAGGTCCTCCAGAATGTACTTAGGGATCAACATGATAAACTAAAGGTAAAGAAATAACAACTACCAAGGATTCTAATTTTTTTTTGGGTTTTTGATATAAAATGATGCAGGTAAAATAAATAAAGTAAAGCAAAACAATAAAACAAAGTAAAGGATGTGCGTGCAAAAACTCCCCTCGCAGAAGTCTTCTACTTCCTCCCCGGCAATGATGACCCACAAGTATAGGGGGTGTATCGTAGTACTTTCGATAAATAAGAGTGTCGAACCCAACGAGGAGCAGAAGGTGTTGATGAGCAGTTTTGATCAAGGAATCACTGTAAATACTAGCAAACAGGTTTTCAGGAGTATTTGGTAATACGAGTAAATAAAGTGTGAGTAAATAAAAGACAGTAGTAACAATTGCAGCAAGTGGCCCAATCCTTTATTCAGCAAAGGACAAGCCGGTTGTGTTCTTATAATAACCAAACGTTCTCGAGGACACACGGGAGGTTTCTGTCAAGAGCTTTCGCTTCATAGAGCCAATAGTATTTATTGATTTGGTAAGTGTTATGGGGGTGAACCTGTGCTAGCGCACTACCCTTACTAGGATAAATACACACTTGTGATTATACCCCTTGCAAGCATCCGCAAATACAAGTAAGTAATTAAGATAAATCTAACCACAGCCTTAAAATCTAGGATCCTACGCTCCCTGGTGCAATGGTTTCCCAACGGAGGTTTAGGTTTCTGTCACTCCAGCAACCCACAATTGGTGACCAAATACACAATGCATCTCACTAGGCCCATAAATGGTGAAGTATCATGTAGTCGACGTTCACATGACACCACTAGTGAAATAGCACCACAACAATATCAAACCATTAAATATTTCTCAACAATAATTCACTACTAACATCTTGACTTCTCCCATGTCCTCAAGAACTAAACGAACTACTCACAAGACATCATATGGATCATGATCAGAGGTGAAATAATGGTAAATAACAATCTGGACATAAACCTTAATTCAACGGTTCCACTCAATAGCATCAACTACAAGAGTAATCAACACCGGGAAAGTTTCCCCTATGAATATAACAAGATCCAACTCAAGATGTTACAGCGAGATGGCGTGGTGATGGTGGAGATGAAGGTGCTGGTGATGGAGATGATGATGATGATGATCCCGATGAAGTCCGGTGCGATGATGATGACGATGGCGACGATCTCCCCTCTCCGAGAAGGAATTTCCCCGGCAGATTTCTCTCTGCCGGAGAGCTTTCTCTCTCTGGTGTTCTCCGCCCCGCAGAGGCGGCTGTGTCTAACTCTGAACCCCCCCTTGACTTAGGTTTTCGGGGACGATGATGTACGCGAAGGGGCGAGACCAGAGGTGGGCCAGGGTTCCCTCACACAGGGCTGGCGCGGCCAGGGGGCTGGCCGCGCCACCCTAGTGTGTGGGGCCCCCCTAGCCTCTCTCGACCCCTCCTTCTGGCTCCGTGAGTCTTCTGGGAAATTATAATTTCTGGGTATTTTTTTGGAATTTTCCTGATCTTCAAAATATGGTCTCCTAATGGTCCTTTTTCCAGCAGAATCCTGACTCCGGCAGCAGCTCCTCCGATGATCATCAAACATGTGAAAACAAAGGAAATAACATAAGTATCATATCTAAATATGAAATATATCAATGAATAACAGTAAATTATGATACAAAATAGTGATGCAAATTGGACGTATCAACCCCCCCAAGCTTAGACCTCGCTTGTCCCCAAGCGAAAACTAAACTCGGTAAACATGACCACAGGTTTATGGAGTGAAGTGTCGATAATCAAAATACGGACAAGAAGCATCACATTCACTAAGGCACAAATTATAATAGACAGCAACTTCCCTTTATAAGATGTAAGCTTGCAATAAGTAAAAGGAAGTCACATGTAAAGATGCACGAGGTAAATTATAATTGGCAATGGCGAACCTTAGTTCTTGGTCAAAGAATGGAGAACAAGCTGTTCTCTCTTTTTAAACGGAGGCTTTTAAAACAGAGCTAATATAGCAAAGACTATATGCTCAACAAGGTAAACTCTTGCATTCAAAGAAAGCTTTCAAAGATGTATTCCTTCAGACAAAAGCGTTATACAAAACAAGGAAGGTAATAAACATGATTAAACGGATCAACATATGGATGAGTGAAACATAACAGCTCAAACGCTTGCTTGAGATAGAGGGAAATAGGTTGACTCAACATAAAAGTAAAAGATAGGCCCTTCGCAGAGGGAAGCAGAGATTAAACATGTGCTAGAGCTTTTCATTTGTAAAACAGAGGTAAAAATTGTTTTGAGAGGTGGTTGCTTTTGTCAACGACTAGCAACAGAGTTCTTGATATCTTCCATACTAAACAAGTGAGAGCGGTTCCGAGATGTTTAATTAATTGGCACTTTGGTGCTCTTTTATAGCTTTGCACTCCTCCCCACCTTTTTCCTTTCTCAAACCATGGCTAACCGATTCCATCGGGTGCCGACCAACTTTCACAAACCATTGGAGGAGTGCCTTTTTCTTTCTTTTAGAATTAAGATTATAATGGTCTGACCAGCTCCCTTGCCAAATTAATGACGAGCAGATGAAGCTGCCTAGTCGAGGGGTACTTAATTTAGTATGGAAGATAACAAACCCATCCACTACGTCCTCATGAGCTAAAAACAGTGGCACAAAATGAGAAGTGTTTGAAAGTTTTTGAAAGGTAGCACATGAAAATTTACTTGGAATGGCTTAAAATACCAAGCATAGGAATTTATAGTGGACTCTTTGGAGGTGACTTGGCTTTTGGGAATTGGATGCACGAGAAGTATTTCCTCTCAGTACAGGTTTTTGGCTAGCAAGGTTGGGTAGCAAGCATAAGAGTTGCATGAAACAAACAAACATACATATAATAAGAACAATCATGCAAACTCCCTTGAAAGTACAACGATTTTAACTTTAAGAATAACAATGCTTATAAGCCAAACATAAGGAAAACTGAAGTGATGTAACTACAAGCACTTCTTTATTCTTTTCTACTCAAACTTCAAGGTAAAGTTGCTACTGACCAAGCTAGGTTTGCCAAAACCAACTAAATCTACTCATGCTCCCAATGTGATACCAATACCAATCAACAAGACTAGTCACATAAGAGAGATTGCAGACTAATATAAAGTGTGCAAAAAGTAAACGATAAAACTTCTCATTAATATTTCATTACCGCAACTCACACCAAGGGATACAGAGATAACTAACTAAGGAGGATACTTCCAACTGCAAACTATTATATATGATAACTTCTCTATTCATGATAAGACTCTACTTAAAAAGTAATGAACAGAAGGTAATGATGTGATACCGCGGCACTCCCCCAAGCTTGGAACAAGCCAAGGGGATGCCTATGCCGATGACGAATTACTCCTTGGGTGGTGGCGGTGGATAATCTCGAATAAGCTTCTCAATCAAGTCCTTCAGATCATCAATCTTGTACTCGAGGTTACGAATCATCTCAGAATTGTGCTCAATACGGTTCATGAACCTGTCAGCAAGAGAATCCCAGCTCTTGGAATTATTTCCCCATCCTTCTTCACTCTTGGAGCTTCCTGTCCCTGCATTGTTAGAACGGTCTATATCCCAGCCAGAGGGTAATCGTGATTTGGGCACCTTTTGGAACTGATGTTCATGAATTAGAGTATGGAAGGGACTTTGGCTTGGCGGAGATGCCCGTGGAGCTAAGGTGTGATATGGCACACCTCCTCCGGCCCTTATGCGAGCGCTCTTCTTGAACTTGTCATGATCTGTCACCACCCCTATGCTGGCGATCACGGTGCTTGGCCTTGGACCTTGATCTTCCTCCTCATCTTCTCTTTCAACCTCTTCTTTCTGCCAGAAATATTTGATGCCATCTTCTGGAGGTGTCTTCTTCTTGTCACCGCTTGAAGAGGCCACGATTCCCCAAAGCTTAAGATCAACTCCTGACAGAAGCAGCTCGAAACAAAACACGACGAGAAAACGATATACAGACCTCGGGGACTCCGGGGGGTTAAATAGGCGAAAATTATACATTGAAACGAAGTCACAGGAGGAAACCAGGACGGAAAAGAGTTCCGAGGCGTTCTCACACGGGGGTGGCGCGGCCAGGGGTGGGCCCGCGCCACCCGTGTGTGAGATGCACACGGACTTCTTTTTCTCCCCGTTTTCGTCTCGTGATTTTTCATATTTATTAAAAACAGCAAAAATATTAAAAGAAGAACTTTTCGCGAAACTTTTCTGACTAGAACTGTTACCTATTCGAAAACGAACTCTGCAGGTTCCTGCAGTTTGTCTTGGATGTAATCTTCCGGAGAAACTGTTTCAATAACATCAACATCTTCATTATAAGAATCTCCAGAAATATAATGTTTGAGTCTTTGCCCATTCACCACTTGTGTAGAATCATCTTTCAATGAAGCAATCTTAATAGCACCTGAGCGGTACACTTCCACAATAACATATGGTCCTTCCCATTTAGAAAGTAATTTATCTGCAAAAAATCTGAGACGAGACCTATACAATAGAACTATCTCACCAACATGAAACTCTCTCTTAAGTATTCTCTTATCATGCCATTGCTTGACTTTCTCTTTGAAAAGTCTGGCATTCTCATACGCCTCGTTTCTCCACTCATCTAGAGAACTCAAATCTAACAACCTTTTCTTACCGGCTAGTTTAAAATCTCTATTAAGCTCTTTCACTGCCCAAAAAGCTTTGTGTTCTAATTCTAAGGGCAAGTGACACGCTTTTCCGTAAACCATCTTATAAGGAGACATACCCATGGGGTTCTAATAAGCTGTTCTATAAGCCCATAAAGCGTCATTTAACTTACTAGCCCAGTTTTTCCTAGACCTACTAACAGTCTTCTGCAAGATAGATTTGATCTCTCTATTTGAAAGCTCTACCTGCCCACTAGTTTGGGGATGATAAGCAGAAGCAATTCTATGATTGACATCATACTTAGCAAGAGTTTTTCTAAAACTACCGTGAATAAAATGAGAACCTCCGTCAGTCATAAGATATCTAGGCACTCCGAACCTAGGAAAAATAACATCCTTAAGCATCTTTAACGAAGTCTCACCATCGGCACTCTTTGTAGGTATGGCTTCTACCCATTTAGTAACATAATCTACAGCAACAAGTATATGGGTATAGCCTTTTGAAGGAGGAAAAGGACCCATAAAGTCAAATCCCCAACAATCAAACGGTTCAATAACAAGAGTGTAATTCATAGGCATTTCATTGCGTCTAGAAATATTTCCAACTCTTTGACATTCATCACAAGATAAAACATACCTTCTGGCATCTTTAAAGAGGGTTGGCCAATAAAAACCTGATTGTAGAACCTTCTGTGCGGTTCTATCTCCAGCATGATGCCCTCCATAAGCACTGCTATGGCATTTTCTTAATATCTCTTGTTGCTCGTACTCCGGTACGCATTTTCTCATAATACCGTCAACTCCTTCTTTATATAAATGTGGGTCATCCCAAAAATAATGCCTCAAATCATAGAAGAATTTTCTTCTTTGATGAGCTGTAAAGGTCGGAGGCAAATACTTGGAAACAATAAAGTTAGCATAATCAGCATACCAAGGAAGGTCCCGTGAAGTTGCATTAATTGCAGCCAACTGTTCATTTGGAAAACTATCATTAACAGGAATAGGATCAAAAGAAATATTTTCCAATCTAGACAAGTTGTCAGCCACAGGATTTTCAGCACCTTTCCTATCTACGATATGCAAATCAAACTCTTGTAAAAGCAACACCCATCTAATAAGCCTAGGCTTAGCATCCTTCTTAGTCATAAGATATCTAATAGCAGCGTGATCAGTATGAATAGTGACTTTAGAATCAATAATGTAAGATCTAAACTTATCACAAGCAAAAACAACAGCAAGAAACTCTTTCTCAGTAGTAGCATAATTCTTCTGAGCAGCATCAAGAGTCTTACTAGCATAATGAATAACATTCAACTTATTATCTATGCGTTGTCCAAGAACAGCACCAACAGCAAAATCACTAGCATCACACATAATTTCAAAAGGTAAATTCCAATCAGGTGGTTGAACAATAGGAGCAGTAGTTAAAGCCTTCTTAAGAGTTTCAAAAGCTTCCTTACAATCATCATCAAAGACAAATGGTACATACTTTTGAAGAAGATTGGTAAGAGGCTTTGAAATCTTAGAGAAATCTTTAATAAACCTCCTATAGAAACCAGCATGACCAAGAACACTACGAATACCTTTAACATCTCTTGGACATGGCATTTTCTCAATTGCCTCCACTTTTGCTCTGTCAACTTCAATACCTCTTTCAGAAATTTTATGTCCAAGGACAATTCCTTCATTCACCATAAAGTGGCATTTCTCCCAATTAAGAACAAGGTTAGTTTCTTCGCACCTCTGCAAAACTTTATCAAGGTTGTGCAAACAATTATCAAAAGAAGTTCCATAGACGGAGAAATCGTCCATGAAAACCTCCACAATTTCTTCACAAAAACCATGAAAAATAGCAGACATACATCTTTGAAAAGTAGCAGGAGCATTGCATAAACCAAACGGCATACGTCTATAAGCATAAGTTCCATAAGGACAAGTAAAAGTGGTTTTCTCTTGATCATCCTTCTTAACAGCAATTTGAGAAAAACCAGAATAACCATCAAGGAAACAAAAATGAGTCTTCTTAGACAACCTTTCTAGCATTTGATCTATAAACGGTAAAGGGTAATGATCTTTCTTAGTAACTTTGTTTACCTTCCTATAATCAATGCACATTCTATAACCAACAACTACCCTTTGAGGAATAAGCTCGTTATTCTCATTAGGTACAACAGTCATACCTCCTTTCTTAGGGACACAATGAACAGGACTAACCCATCTACTATCAGCAATAGGATAAATAATACCAGCATCAAGGAGTTTTAATACCTCATTTCTTACCACATCCTTCATCTTGGGAATCAGGCGGCGCTGATGCTCCACAACTGGCTTCGCATCTTTCTCCATATTAATGGCGTGCTGACATAAAGTAGGAGAAATCCCTTTTAAATCATCAAGAGTATATCCCATAGCTCCTCGATGTTTCCTCAATATCTCCAATAATCTTTCTTCTTCCTTTCCTGAAAGTTTAGAACTAATAATAACAGGATATATTTTCTTATCATCAATATAAGCATATTTGAGGTCATCAGGCAAAGGTTTTAATTCAAACACAGGATCTTCTCTAGGCGGCAAAGTGGTGCCAAGATCCTCCACAGGTAGATTATGCTTGAGTAATGGTGGTTGACGAAGAAGAATATCGTCAATCTCTTCTCTTTCCTTGCTAAAAACATCACTTTCGTGATCTTCCATGAATTGCTGCAAGGCATTATTAGGGGCAAGTGCAATAGAAGCAAGCTGCTCAACTCGAAAATTTTCATTAGGCGTGTCATTCTCATAAGAAGTCTTAGCAAACTTGGAAAAATTAAACTCATAAGACTCTCCATTAAACTTAGTAAAAAATTTCTCTTTCTTACAATCTATTATGGCGCCACAAGTGTTCAAAAAGGGTCTACCAAAAATAATAGGACAAGTTTTACTGGCCTCCTTACCAAGCACTAGAAAATTAGTAGGGTACTTAGTCTTACCGCAAAGAACTTCCACATCTCGAACAATACCAAGAGGCCAAACAGTCTCTCGGTTAGCAAGCTGAACAACCACATCAATATCTTCAAGTTCACAAACGCTAATCTCGTGCATAATTTCTTTATAAAGCTCTAAGGGAATAGCACTTGCACTAGCACCAATATCACATAAACCATAATAGCAATGATCTCCAATCCTGACAGAAATAACAGGAACACTTGCTTTCCTGTGCTTTTTAGGATGCGAGAGAATGTTAGAAGCATCTTCACAAAAAGAATATATTCATCTCCTACATCTTTAGTAACAAGATCTTTCAATATAGCAACAGGAGACTTAATATTAATTTGCTCATCAGGCTCTGCAGCTTTCTTAGTACTTTTATTAGACACACTTACCAAAGTAGAGTACTTCTTTACCTTAGCAGGGAAAGGTGTCTTCTCAATATAAGGTTCAGGAATGATGCTATCAACAGTACAAACTTCGGTAGTTGCAGCAGGTATATGACTAATAGAATCTTTGTAAGGCGCATGATATTTGTTCCAATCTTTCTTTGGAACATCAATATAAGAGGCAAAAGCCTTAAGACAATTAGCAAGTATTTGAGAATCAAGACCATATGCAGCACTAACACTATGAAAGTCATCAGTTCCCATAAAAGATTTAATGCATTCATAATCATAGTTTATACCTGACTTCCTACCTTTGTCGTTTTCCCATCCTTCAGCATTCTCTTGTATACGGTCAAGAAGTTTCCACTTAGCATCTTCTTTCATATGAGTAAATGATCCAAAGCAAGAAGCATCCAAATAATCCTTATCAGGAAGAGTAAGCCGCGCATAAAAATTATTAATAACAATATTATTGGGGAGCTCATGAATGGGGCATTTGAGCATTAGTAACTTTAATCTCCCCCACGCTTGGGCAATACTCTCTCCATCATGAGGCCAAAAATTATATATCTTGTTACGGTCTTTATGAATTTCACTTGGAGGATAAAATTTGGAATAAAAGAGAGGCACAATATCCTCCCATGCCATAGATGGACCATCTTGGAGTAGTCGATACCACTCTTCAGCTCTGCCTTTCAATGATATAGAGAATAATTTCTTCTTGACCTGGCTTGGTGAAATACCTGCACACCTGAACAACTCGCATAATTCATGTATAAATAATAAGTGATCACCCGGATGGACAGTTCCATCTCCTGAATAGCAGTTATCCATAATACGCCCAACAATTTTCATAGGTATTTTAAAAGGATCAATTTCAGCAGGCGGTGGCGGTGGTGGCTCCTCCGCATGTGCAGCAGCAGCAGTAGTAGATGTGTTTCCAAATAGGAAACCAAATGGAGAGTTCTCCATAGCAGAAATAAAATAAAAGACAAAATAAAACAATACTCACAGTGACGGTTACCTTTACTAATTCCACTCTTCAATAGCGCTACACTCCCCGACAACGGCGCCAGAAAATAGTCTTGATGACCCACAAGTATAGGGGGTGTATCGTAGTACTTTCGATAAATAAGAGTGTCGAACCCAACGAGGAGCAGAAGGTGTTGATGAGCAGTTTTGATCAAGGAATCACTGTAAATACTAGCAAACAGGTTTTCAGGAGTATTTGGTAATACGAGTAAATAAAGTGCGAGTAAATAAAAGACAGTAGTAACAATTGCAGCAAGTGGCCCAATCCTTTATTCAGCAAAGGACAAGCCGGTTATGTTCTTATAATAACCAAACGTTCTCGAGGACACACGGGAGGTTTCTGTCAAGAGCTTTCGCTTCATAGAGCCAATAGTATTTATTGATTTGGTAAGTGTTATGGGGGTGAACCTGTGCTAGCGCACTACCCTTACTAGGATAAATACACACTTGTGATTATACCCCTTGCAAGCATCCGCAAATACAAGTAAGTAATTAAGATAAATCTAACCACAGCCTTAAAATCTAGGATCCTACGCTCCCTGGTGCAATGGTTTCCCAACGGAGGTTTAGGTTTCTGTCACTCCAGCAACCCCACAATTGGTGACCAAATACACAATGCATCTCACTAGGCCCATAAATGGTGAAGTATCATGTAGTCGACGTTCACATGACACCACTAGTGAAATAGCACCACAACAATATCAAACCATTAAATATTTCTCAACAATAATTCACTACTAACATCTTGACTTCTCCCATGTCCTCAAGAACTAAACGAACTACTCACAAGACATCATATGGATCATGATCAGAGGTGAAATAATGGTAAATAACAATCTGGACATAAACCTTAATTCAACGGTTCCACTCAATAGCATCAACTACAAGAGTAATCAACACCGGGAAAGTTTCCCCTATGAATATAACAAGATCCAACTCAAGATGTTACAGCGAGATGGCGTGGTGATGGTGGAGATGAAGGTGCTGGTGATGGAGATGATGATGATGATGATCCCGATGAAGTCCGGTGCGATGATGATGACGATGGCGACGATCTCCCCTCTCCGGGAAGGAATTTCCCCGGCAGATTTCTCTCTGCCGGAGAGCTTTCTCTCTCTGGTGTTCTCCGCCCCGCAGAGGCGGCTGTGTCTAACTCTGAACCCCCCCTTGACTTAGGTTTTCGGGGACGATGATGTACGCGAAGGGGCGAGACCAGAGGTGGGCCAGGGTTCCCTCACACAGGGCTGGCGCGGCCAGGGGGCTGGACGCGCCACCCTAGTGTGTGGGGCCCCCCTGGCCTCTCTCGACCCCTCCTTCTGGCTCCGTGAGTCTTCTGGGAAATTATAATTTCTGGGTATTTTTCTGGAATTTTCCTGATCTTCAAAATATGGTCTCCTGATGGTCCTTTTTCCAGCAGAATCCTGACTCCGGCAGCAGCTCCTCCGATGATCATCAAACATGTGAAAACAAAGGAAATAACAAAAGTATCATATCTAAATATGAAATATATCAATGAATAACAGTAAATTATGATACAAAATAGTGATGCAAATTGGACGTATCAGGCAACGGCGCCAGAAAATTAGCTGATGGCGTTTGATGGCCCCCAGTTGATTCCTTGTGCGTGGTGAATAACCAGCCCGTTGGGAACCCCAAGAGGAAGGTATGATGAGTATAGCAGCTAGTTTTCCCTCAGTTAAGAAACCAAGGTTTATCGTTCTTGGAGAGGAGAGACAAACGACTGAAGGTGATGCTTGCTAGCTTGCGACAGCTTCGGACAATTTATATAGCGCCTCGTCCAAGCTTTGCTTTGCTGGCTGCAACGCGGAACCTGCACACAACACAACCAAGTACTTCGTTCCCAACTTGCGATGAGGTTGTCAATCTCACCGGTTTGCTTGAAACAAAGGTTATGAGCGTATCGAGTGGAAACCAATAGAGTATGCAAATAAAGTAAATAGTGCGAGTAAAGTAAACAGGTGATAGCAATATGATGGAAATAGGACCGGGGTCCACAGTTCACTAGTGGTGTCTCTCCATAAGATAAATAACACATACTGGGTAAACAAATTACAGTTGGGCAAATGATAGAATAAAGATAAACGTGATATGTCAAGAAGATCACTATGAGATTTACTCTGGGCATTACAACAAAATACATAGACCGCCATCCAACTGCATCTATGACTAATAATCCACTTGTGGTGAATCAATCCGAGAACTCCACAAGTATTAAGTTGCGAACAACAGATAATTGCATTAAGCAAAGTGTGTAATGTAAACAAAGCATATGCCCTTGAGCATATGAATGTTGTTTTCTTCCTAGTAGCAACAACACATCTACAACCTTAGAGGTTTCTGTCACTCCCCCAGGTTAAATAGAGGCATGAACCCACTATCGAGCATAAATACCCCCTCTTGGAGTCACTAGCAACTACTCAGCCAAGATAGCTACTAACAACGGAGAGCATGCAAGATCATAAACAACATAGAGATAACAAAAGATAATATTCAGTACAGCAACTTAATCATAAACACCAATATTCATCGGATCCCAACAAACCAAACATGTAGAATTACATAACGGTGATCTCAATCATGTAGGGGAGCTCATGAGATCTAAACATAAAGCACATGGTGGAGGAGACAACCATCTAGCTACTGCTATGGACCCATAGTCCAAGGTAGACTACTCACTCATCGCTCCGGAGGCAAGCATGGCGATGAAGAAGACCTCCGATGGCGATTCCCCTCTCCGGCAGGGTGCCGTGAAGAGCTTCTAGACCCTCCCGATCTTTGGGTCGACGGCGGCGGTGGATCGCGATGTGTTCTGGAAAATTGATCGGGTCCTTAGGTTTTTTCCATCGGGGGGTCTTTATAGGCGAAGGGGCGATGTCAGAGGTGGGGCCAGGGGCCCTCACCCTATGGCGGCGCGGCCAGGCCCCTGGCCGCGCGAGCCTGGTGTGTGGGGCCCTGGTGGCCCCCCTCGTACTCTCCTTCGGATCTCTGGAAGCTTCCGGGTAATATAAGACTTCAGGAACTTGTTTTGTCCAATTCCGAGAATATTTCCTGTGTAACACTTCTGAAACACAAAAACAGCAGAAAACAGGGAACTGGCACTGTGGCAACTCGTTAATAGGTTAGTTTCGGAAAATGCATAAAAGTGCCACGAAGTGTAACGAAACAATAGGCAAATGGTGTAAAAACAAGCATGGAGCATCAAAAATTATAGATACGTTGGAGACATATCAGAGATGCGTCATAATATTAAAGAAGGATGGCGGGAACACGAACTCAAAACTAACAAGACATTGGGCCACATCCTTCTGTAACCTTGGTAGAATATCTGGATTGATTACCTTCTGAGATATTGCATTGAGGAATGCACATAGCTTAACAATGGGTACGCGAACATTTTCCGATAGAAGCCCCCTTAATGCAACCAGAAGCAACTGCGTCATAATCACGTGACAGTCATGAGACTTCAGGTTTTGGAATTTTTTCTCTGTCATATTTATTATTCCCTTTATATTTGACGAGAAGCCAGATGGCACTTTGATACTTGAAAGGACTTCAAAAAAGATTTCCTTCTCTGCTTTGGTAAGAGCGTAGCTGGCAGGACTTAAGTGACGCCCTTTATCCGTCTTGCTCTGTGGATGCATGTTGTTTGGGTCTTTCATACGTTGCTGATCCTCCCGTGCTTCTGGTGTATCTTTTGTTTTTCCATACACGCCCAGAAAGCCTAGCAGGTTCACGCAAACATTCTTTATAATATGCATCACGTCGATTGAAGAGCGAACCTCTAGGTGTTTCCAATACTCAAGCTCCCAAAATATAGATTTCTTCTTCCATATGGCTGCGTGTCCGGTAGCGACGTCATTTGGATCAGATTGACCGCCAGGACCCTTTCCAAAGATTACTTCTAGGTCCCTGACCATATCAAATAAATCATCACCAGTACGGAGTTCAGGCTTTTGCCGGTGATCTGCCACACCTCTAAAATGCTTGCCTTTCTTTCTTACAGAATGCGTGGTCGTAAGAAATCGGCGATGCCCCAAGTACACAATCTTCTTGCATTTTTCCAAATATATATGATACGTCTCAAACGTATCTATAATTTTTGATGCTCCATGCTTGTTTTTACACCATTTGCCTTGTGTTTCGTTACACTTCGTGGCGTTTTTATGCGATTTCCAGAACTAACCTATTGACAAGATGCCACAGTGCCAGTTCCCTGTTTTCTGCTGTTTTTGTGTTTCAGAAAAGCTACACAGGAAATATTCTCGGAATTGGACGAAACAAGTTCCAGAACTCCTATTTTTCCCGGATGAAGGACGAGGACCGAAAGAGAGCCGAAGGGGGGCCAGGGGCCAGCCTCACACCAGGGCGGCGCGGCCCAGCCCCTGGCCGCGCACCCTATGTGTGAGGAGCCCCTGGCAGCCCCCTGACGACGCCCCTTAGCCTATATAAAGCCTCGGGACGGAAAACCCTAGGGGAGTCGGCGATTTTCCAGAAAGAGTTCCGCAGCTCCGCTGCCGCCGTCGACAAATTTTGGGGGACAGAAGTCTCTGTTCCGGCAGCCTGCCGGGATGGGGAAGTGCCCTCGGAGCCATCTCTATCGAGCTCACCGCCATGTCCATCAACCTTGCTGTCTCCTATGATGAGGAGGGAGTAGTTCTCCCCCGGGGCTGAGGGCTCTACCGGTAGCTATGTGGTTCACCTCTCTCTCCCATGATGTGATCTCTATGTGATCGTGAGCTTTGTATCATGTTGAATAAGTAGATGCTACTCTTCATCATTATGTGTACTCTAGTGGTGTGATTAAAGTAATCTATTCCTCCTGCCATGGTGTAACGGTGACAGTGTGTGCATCATGGTGGTACTTGGTCTTGGCTACGATTGTGATCTCTTATGGATTATGAGAATAATTATCACTATGATAGTATTGAAGTGATTTGTTCCTCCTTTCTTGGTGTAATGTTGACAGTGTGTGCACCGTGTTAGTACTTGGTCTAAGTTGCAATAATATTTATCTTGAGTTGTGATTTGATTTGGATATCTCTATGAGCGGTGTTTGTCAATTACTTGATGAACTTTAAGGGGTGCTTCTGTAGCCACTACACAATGATTAGTGTTATTCAATAGGAGAGTAATTCAGAGTAGCATGGTGAAGAGAAGTTATTTATTTGTTCAATTATGTTATATTTGTTGGGAGTGTGTCCACTAGTGAAAGTATGATCCCTAGGCCTTGTTTCCAAGCATTGCACACCGTTTACTTCCTATTTTTTTACATGTTTGCTCATAGCGATATTTATTTCAGATCACGTTTACTACTCATAATCATCACTACTGCTTGTATTTCACTATCTCTTCGCCGAACTAGTGCACCTATACATCTGACAAGTGTATTGGGTGTGTTGGGGACACAAGAGACTTTCTGTATCGTAATTGCAGGGTTGTTTGAGAGGGATAGCTTTGACCTCTTCCTCCCTGAGTTCGATAAACCTTGGGTGATTCACTTAAGGGAAACTTGCTGCTGTTCTACAAACCTCTGCACTTGGAGGCCCAACACTGTCTACAAGAACAGACGCGTGCGTAGACATCAAGCTCTTTTCTGGCGCCGTTGCCGGGGAGGTAAGGTAAAAGGTACTCGCATCCTCCTGTGTGAGTGCTCGGAGTAATTTCCTTTAGATTCTGCAATTACATCTTTTTGTTTCTTGTTTTTATTTTCACTAGTTAGGCTTAATGGAAAACAAAGAGTTCTTTAGTCTTTTTCCTGAGTTTAGATATGAAGTGTTTGAAGAGAAAATTGAAAAACCTTTGGAGCTTAATTTGCATGCTAATAGTGTTGTTAGTATGAATGCTTTGAACACCGTTATTGCTAATGCTATAGAAAAGTCTAAGCTTGGGGAAGCTGGTTTTGTTAAGCATGATATTTTTAGTTCCCCAGCTTTAGTGGAGAAAGTGTTCTCTGATGATATTTTGTCTCCCCTATGTGATGTTCATATGCCTGTTACCTATGTTAGTGATCATGATTGGGAAAAGCACTCTACTTTTGATATTGAAAATCTTTTTGGTATCAATTCTAAGGTTAATAATTGTTGTACCATTAGTACTATCCATGTTCCTTCTTATGATGATATGTTTGATGAATATGCTTTGCGACATAGTAGTTCTCTAGCTTGTGATGATACTAAACCTCTAGTTTATGATGGTTACAATGATGAGTATAATGTTTTTAGTTCACCTACTTTTGAGGAGAAAATTAGTTATGATTACAATATGCCTCCTGTTTTTGATGATTATGGTGATGAGAATAATTATTCTGTTGAATCTGCTCCTACTACGATTGTTCATGTGGGGAGTATTAATTCTTTTATGCATGTGGCTCATGATAGGGATGCTTTATGTGATAGTTATATTGTTAGTTCTAGTCATGATGCTACTGAAAGTTACTATGAGAGAGGGAAACATGGTTTGATGGATCTCAACAATATTGAGTTTCCCCTCTTTATGTTGCAATTCTTGAAGTTGTACTTGTTTTGCCTTCCTATGCTTTTTGCTTTACGCTTTTATGACTTGTCTCTTTACAAGACTATTTTTCATAGGAAGTGGTTTAGATTTAAATGTGTTCCACATTTGCTTTTTGATGCTCTCTATTGCTTTAAGTTCCTATATGGTGCATTTGCCTCAAGCTCTTATATGGTGCCCACATGAGCATCTTTGCAAATTACTGCGCCTAGCTCAAAGGCGTTAAAGAAAAGCACTCTTGGGAGATAACCCATTGTTTATTTTCAGTACTTTTTCTTTTATTTGAGTCTTGGAAGTCATTACTACTGTAATGACCTCTCCTTATCCTTTTTATTTCATTGTTGTGCCAAGAGAAGCCTCTAATTTGAGTGAGGTAAAGATTTGGGGATGTTGCTGTCCTGAAACTGTTTTCGGTGCTGCACCGTAAAAATTCGTGAAAATTCTCTGTATATATTTTGGACCTGCGATTTCTTGTGAATATGCCCCAGGTTATATCCAAACTTTCATTAGTTGAACACTTTTTTATTTTAGCAACAGAAAACCCTCTAAAAATTCGACCTTTATCAGCTGTTCTGTTTTGACAGATTTCTGCCACTATTCATTTTTGCCGCTTTATCGCTTTCTTTTCGAGTTCTTTTGATCACGAAACTTTTGGGGAAGTTGCTAAAGTAGTATATACTTTATATGTGGTGGTTTTGGGTTGAAACCTGAAGCAAAAAAGGGTTCATTATATGTTATGCTTACACTAATGTTGCTAATAGATTTGTGTTTAGTTTTGTATGAAGGAAGTTTTCAAGTGTAGGGATTGGAGAATGATGAGGTGAGTTGAAGAATGGACAAAAGCTCAAGCTTGGGGATGTCCATGCATCACCCCAAGAAATATCCAAGAAGTACAAGCATCAAAGCTTGGGGATGCCCCCGAGGCACCCCTTCTTCATCGGCAAAAATCAGGTCACCTTTCAAGACACTATATTTTTATTGCTTCATGCACTATGCGTTTTTCTTAGAGCATCAGTTGTTTTAGTTTTTATTGTTAGTTTAGTTTTGTTTGCTGTAATAAATGGTTGGACCCCAACAAATTTCTTTTGGAGAAGTTGCCTTGCTTTTCATTTGCCAAGAACGCTCTAGTTTTTCACTCTTATCAAAAACCGAGTGTTCTTCTTTTTCTGCTACTGCTTTTGGTTTTCGTTTTCACCTTGATTTGCGTTCAGATCTTCTTATATTTATTTATCAAGGTGTATTTTTGCCTCTGGACCATGTTGGATTTCCTCAAAAGAGTTGGATTAAAAGTTTAAATGGTGTTGGAAAAGAGAAAAAGCTTTATGCAAAAAAGTGGTACAAGAAGGAGCTTGTGTAGACTGTGGCTTAGGCTTTTTCATGTCGTGCTTGATGTCTTTCTGATAGTATGCTTAGTGGTTTTGCTGTAGCATGACTTGTCTCAAATAACTGAGATTGCTTAATGAGCCTTTGAAAAAATTATGCATTGTTTTTATTATTTGGAAGCATTATTTTGGTTTTCTCCTTGATGCTTTATTTGGGTTGACTTGGCGCATGCTCACACATGTTAGACTCATACAAAGTCGCCAATAGCCTCTACGATCATTTAGTTTTTGACTTTTGATGCCATCTTATGCTTCTTTTAATGTCGCTTTGTCGCTTTGCATGATTATGGCCATTATTGCTCTCTTAGTTGGTCGCTCCCAATCTTTTGCTAGCCCTCGCCTTGTACTGAGTATGAGCTCTACTCGTGCATCCAACTCCAAAAAACCAAGTTTGCCAAAGTGTCCACCATACATACCTATTAGCAATTTGCTATTCCAAAGTACATTTGACTTGCTTTTATCTACTCTTCAAATTAAACTCTTACCAGTGTTATGCGAAAATTGGTCAGTAAAGCTCTCACGAACCGGAAGGCACACTTTATTTTTCTCGTTCTTAAAAATTTGATATTGTGGTCTCTTATGTTGAGTTGTTATGCTTGCAAGTTGTAAGTTGGGAATTAGCCCATCCATGCCGTCATGGGGCAAGCTTTCAACATTGCACTTCTTATTTGAGTTGATATCGTGATCTTTTGTTTATGGATACTCGCGGTGTGAAATGAATTGGGAATCTTGCGGGGGTCATGGAGTTTGTATATGTGTTAGGGAAACGCCTGGGCCACTGCTACTCGTGTGATGGCGCCAGAAAAGAGCTGTGGTGTTTAGTTGACGTGGGAGCAGTAAGTCCTCGTGCATGGTGATTGACCAGCCCGTTGGGAACCCCAAGAGGAAGGTATGATGAGTGTAGCGGCTAGTTTTTCCTCAGTTAAGAAACCAAGGTTTATCGAACAGGAGAAGAGAGACGATGACGACTGAAGGTGTTTGTGGAACCTGCACACACACAAACAAATACTTTGTCCCCAACTTGCGATGAGGTTGTCAATCTCACCGGTTTGCTTGAAACAAAGGTTATGAGTGTATCGAGTGGAAAACAGTAGTAATATGCGAGTAAAGTAAACAATGCGGGAATAGTAAACAGGTGATTGCAATATGATTAAAATAGGACCGGGGTCCACAGTTCACTAGTGGTGTCTCTCCATAGATAAAATAACATGCTGGGTAAACAAATTACAGTTAGGCAATTGATAGAATAAAGATAACGTGATATGTCAAGAAGATCACTATGAGATTTACTCTGGGCATTACAACAAAATACATAGACCGCCATCCAACTGCATCTATGACTAATAATCCACCCCCAGGGATATCAATCCGAACACCCCAAAAGTATTAAGTTGCGAACAACAGATAATTGCATTAAGCAAAGTGTGTAATGTAAACAGAGCATATGCCCTTGAGCATATGAATGTTGTTTTATCCCTAGTAGCAACAGCACATCTACCACCTTAGAGGTTTCTGTCACTCCCCCAGGTGAAATAGAGGCATGAACCCACTATCGAGCATAAATACCCCCTCTTGGAGTCACTAGCAACTACTCGGCCAAGATAGCTACTAACAACGGAGAGCATGCAAGATCATAAACAACATAGAGATAACAAAAGATATAATTCAGTACAGCAACTTAATCATAAACACCAATATTCATCGGATCCCAACAAACCAACATCATAGAATTACATAACGGTGATCTCAATCATGTAGGGCAGCTCATGAGATCTAAACATGAAGCACATGGTGGAGAAGACAACCAGCTAGCTACTGCTATGGACCCATAGTCCAAGGTAGACTACTCACTCATCGCTCCGGAGGCAAGCATGGCGATGAAGAAGACCTCCGGTGGCGATTCCCCTCTCCGGCAGGGTGCCGGGAAGAGCTTCTGGACCCTCCCGATCTTCGGGTCGACGGCGGCGGCGGATCGCGATGTATTCTGGAAAACTGATCGGGCCCTTAGGTTTTTCTCGTCAGGGGGTATATATAGGCGAAGGGGCGATGTCAGAGGAGGGACCACGGCTCCTCACACGGGGCTGGCGCGGCCAGGGGGTGGCCGCGCCGCCCCTGTGTCTGGGGCCCACGTGGCCCCACTCCGTCAGGTCTTCGGATGTTTGGGAGCTTCCCCGTAAAATATGACTTCAGGAACTTGTTTCGTCCAATTCCGAGAATATTTCCTGTGTATCACTTCTGAAACACAAAAATAGCAGAAAACAGGAAACTGGCACTGTGGCACTTCGTTAATAGGTTAGTTCCGGAAAATGTATAAAAGTGCCACTAAGTGTAACGAAACAATAGGCAAATGGTGTAAAAACAAGCATGGAGCATAAAAAATTATAGATACGTTTGAGACGTATCAAGCATCCCCAAGCTTAACTCCTGCTCGTCCTCGAGTAGGTAAGTGATAACAAAGAATAATTTTTGAGGTGACATGCACCTACACAATCTTGATCATATATGTAAGCATTGGTGAGCTGGGATCAATAGAACTTAAAACATGGGCATGAAAGATATAATCATGACAATAAGAACTTAGCAACCATGTTGTAAACATGTAAATGAACACAAACAAAAGATCATGATAATGAAACAATGAAAGTCAAACGTGTGTTCAAATCATAAGGAAAAACATACAAATGGTTTTCAGCTTGTCCTTCAAAGAGAGCAAAACATAAATGCATAGGACACCTCAAAGTTTAAGAGGGCGACTAGATGCAAATAATTTAAGAACAAGTGAAACCAACAATATGAGTCAATTAATGAACTTTGGGACAATGCATATCACACTAAGAATGACAACTATGCTCTCTTAATGGTGCATAAAGAAAGAAGGTGGTGACTCAACATAAAAGTAAAAGAACGGCCCTTCGCAGAGGGAAGCAGTGATTTAAACATGTGCTAGAGCTTTTCATTTGTAAAACAGAGAGATAAAACTTGATTTTGAGAGGTGGTTGTCTTTGTCAACGACTGGCAATGGGGTTCTTACTATCTTCCATACAAAAATAAAGCAAGTTTTTGAGAGAGAGATTGGCACTTCGTGCTCTTTTTATAAAACTTGGCACTCCTCCCCACCTTTTCCTTTCACATACCATGGCTAACCGATTCCATCGGGTGCCCACCAACATTCACATTCTTTGGTGGAGTGCCTTTTTTCTTTCTTTTTTCCTTTTTTTTCTTTTTTGGAATAAACAATATGGAAGATAGCAAATCCGACCACTACGTCCCCATGAGCTGAAAACAGTGTCACAAAACGAGAAGTATTTTGAAGGTTTTTGAAAGGTAGCACACAAAAATTTTACTTTGGAATGGCTTACAAATACCATGCATAGGAATTTATAGTGGACACAATGGAAAACTTGGCTTTTAGGAGTTGGATGCACGAGTAGAGCTCATACTCAGTACAAGGCGAGGGCTAGCAAAAGACTGGGAGCGACCAACTAAGAGAGCAATAATGGCCATAATCATGCAAAGCGACAAAGCGACATTAAAAGAAGCATACGATGGCATCAAAAGTCAAAAACTAAATGATCATGAAGGCTAATGGCGACTTTGGAAGAGTCTAACATGTGTGAGCATGCGCCAAGTCAACCCAAATAAAGCATCAAGGAGAAAACCAAAATAATGCTTCCATACAATAAAAACAACGCATGATTTTTTTAAAGGCTCATTAAGCAATCTCAGTTATTTGAGACAAGTCATGCTACAGCAAAACCACTAAGCATACTATCAAAAAGACATCAAGCATGACATGAAAAAGCCTAAGCCGCAGTCTACACAAGCTCCTTCTTGTACCACTATTTTGCACAAAGCTTTTTCTCTTTTCCAACACCATTTGAAATTTTTATAAACACCTCTTTTGATGAAAACCAATAAAGATCAGAGGCAAAAATACACCTTGATGAAAAGATATGACAAGATCTGAACGCATATCAAGGCGAAAACGAAAACCAAAAGCAGTAGCAGAAAAAGATGAACGCTCGATTTTAAATAAGAGTGAAAACTAGAGCGTTCTTTGCAAATGAAAACGAGTACATCTCCTCCAAAGGGAAATTTGTTGGGGTCCAACCATTTATTGCAGCAAACAAACAAACTAAACCAACTAAGAAAACTAAAACAACTGACGCTCCAAGAAAAACACATAGTGCATGAAGCAATAAAAATATAGTGTTTTGAAAGGTGACCTGATTTTTGCCGATGAAGAAGGGGTGCCTCGGGGGCATCCCCAAGCTTTGACGCTTGTACTTCTTGAATATTTCTTGGGGTGATGCATGGGCATCCCCAAGCTTGAGCTTTTGTCCATTCTTCAACTCATCTCATCATTCTCCAATCCCTACACTTGAAAACTTCCTTTATACAAAACTAAACACAATTCTATTAGCAACATTAGTGTAAGCATAAAATATATTCAACCTCCTTTAGCTTCAGGTTTCACCCCAAAACCACCACATATAAAGTATATACTACTGTAGCAACTTCCACAAGAGTTCCATGATAAAAAAGAACTCAAAAGAAAGCGATAAAGTGGCAAAAACAAATATTGGCAGAAATCTGTCAAGACTGAACAGCTGACAAAGGACGAATTTTTGAGGGATTTTCCGTTGCTCAAATCAAAAAGTGTTCAACTAAGAAAAGTTTGGATATAACCTGGGACATATGCACAAGAAATCGCAGGTCCAAAAGATAAACAGAGAATTTTCACGAATTTTTACGGTGCAGCACCGAAAACAGTTTCAGGACAGCAATAACCCCAAATCTTTACCTCACTCAAATTAGAGGCTTCTCTTGGCACAAAAACGAAATAAACAAGATAAGGAGCGGTCATTACAGTAGTAATGACTTCCAAGACTCAAATAAAAGAAAAAGTACTGAAAAGTAAACAATGGGTTATCTCCCAAGAGTGCTTTTCTTTAACGCCTTTGAGCTAGGCGCAGAAAATTGCGAATCAAGTAATATCAATAGATAATATCAACATTAGCTCAAAGGCGTTAAAGAAAAGCACTCTTGGGAGATAACCCAATGTTTACTTTCAGTACTTTTTCTTTTATTTGAGTCTTGGAAGTCATTACTACTGTAATGACCGCTCCTTATCTTGTTTATTTCGTTTTTGTGCCAAGAGAAGCCTCTAATTCGAGTGAGGTAAAGATTTGGGGATGTTGCTGTCCTGAAACTGTTTTCGGTGCTGCACCATAAACATTCGTATAAATTCTCTGTATATCTTTTGGACCTGCGATTTCTTGTGCATATGCCCCAGGTTATATCCAAACTTTTGTTAGTTGAACACTTTTTGATTTGAGCAACAGAAAACCCCTCAAAAATTCGACATTTGTCAGCTGTTCAGTTTTGACAGATTTCTGCCAATATTTGTGTTTGCCACTTTATCGCTTTCTTTTGAGTTCTTTTGATCACGGAACTTTTGGGGAGGTTGCTATAGTAGTATTAGCTATATATGTGGTGGTTTTGAGTTGAAACCTGAAGCAAAAAGAGGATTGATTATATGTTATGCTTGCACTAATGTTGCTAATAGAATTGTGTTTAGTTTTGTATGAAGGAAGTTTTCAAGTGTGGGGATTGGAGAATGATGAGATGAGTTGAAGAATGGACAAAAGCTCAAGCTTGGGGATGCCCATGCATCACCCCAAGAAATATCCAAGAAGTACAAGCGTCAAAGCTTGGGGATGCCCCCGAGGCACCCCTTCTTCATCGGCAAAAATCAGGTCACCTTTCAAAACACTATATTTTTATTGCTTCATGCACTATGTGTTTTTCTTGGAGCGTCAGTTGTTTTAGTTTTCTTAGTTAGTTTAGTTTGTTTGTTTGCTGCAATAAATGGTTGGACCCCAACAAATTTCTTTTGGAGAAGTTGCCTTGCTTTTCATTTGCCAAGAACACTCTAGTTTTCACTCTTATTAAAAATCGAGTGTTCTTCTTTTTCTGCTACTGCTTTTGGTTTTCGTTTTCGCCTTGATTTGCGTTCAGATCTTCTTATATCTTTTCATCAAGGTGTATTTTTTGCCTCTGATCTTTATTGGTTTTCATCAAAAGAGGTGTCTTTAAAAATTTCAAATGGTGTTGGAAAAGAGAAAAAGCTTTGTGCAAAATAGTGGTACAAGAAGGAGCTTGTGTAGACTGCGGCTTAGGCTTTTTCATGTCATGCTTGATGTCTTTTTGATAGTATGCTTAGTGGTTTTGCTGTAGCACGACTTGTCTCAAATGACTGAGATTGCTTAATGATCCTTTGAAAAAATCATGCGTTGTTTTTATTGTATGGAAGCATTATTTTGGTTTTCTCCTTGATGCTTTATTTGGGTTGACTTGGCGCATGCTCACATATGTTAGACTCTTACAAAGTCTCCAATAGCCTCTATGATCATTTAGTTTTTGACTTTTGATGCCATCTTATGCTTCTTTTAATGTCGCTTTATCGCTTTGCATGATTATGGCCATTACTGCTCTCTCTTAGTTGGTCGCTCCCAGTCTTTTGCTAGCCCTCGCCTTGTACTGAGTATGAGCTCTACTCGTGCATCCAACTCCTAAAATCCAAAGTTTTCCAAAGTGTCCACCATATATACGTACTAGCAATTTGCTATTCCAAGTAAATTTGACTTGCTTTTATTTTCTCTTCAAATTAAACTCTTACCAGTGTTATGCGAAATTCGGTCAGTAAAGCTCTCACGAACCGGAAGGCACACTTTACTTTTTCCTGTTCTAAATTTTTTGACATTGTGGTCTCTTATGTTGAGTTGTTATGCTTGCAAGTTGTAAGTTGGATTCTAGCCCAGCCATGCTGTCATGGGCAAGCTTTCAACATTGCACTTCTTAATTGAGTTGATATCATGATCTTTTGTTTATGGATGCCCGCGGTGTGAAATGAATTGGGAATCTTGTGGGGATCATGGAGTTTGTATATGTGTTAGGGAAACGCCGGGCCGCCAATCTAAGCCATGCATAATTCATGGTGGAAATATGCAGCATACCCATGGTGAACATTCGACGACGCATCTCACAATAAAAAGCTAAACAAAAGGCAAATAAAATAGATGTCGAGGTGTTCATTGTTTGCTTGTCCTGTCATTTTGGTGTGGGCTTGTTCCATGTCATCGGGCACGGAGGTACCCCATTGGCGGTTCTCAATGATATGCATATACTTACAATAACAAGAGCCTTGCTTGGGACTCTAAGTAAAGTAGCATGAGGTTTGGGTACTCGTATTCACGGGGCACGAGGTTTTCAACTTATGATTTGTCAAGCATATGCATCATAATTGTTCTCGCATTAACTTTAACCATTCAAGATGCTTATGATGGGGGCAATGAGAGCTCAAAGCCGGTAAGTACCATAATTTTTGAAGGTTATAAAACTTGCAATCACTGCTTCCCTCTGCGAAGGGCCTTTCTTCTACTTTTATGTTGAGTCACCACCTTCTTTCTTTATGCACCATTAAGAGCATAGTTGTCATTCTTAGTGTGATATGCATTGTCCCAAAGTTCATTGATTGACTCATATTGTTGGTTTCACTTGTTCTCAAATTATTTGTATCTAGTCGCCCTCTTAAACTTGAAGGTGTCCTATGCATTTATGTTTTGCTCTCTTTGAAGGACAAGCTGAAAACCATTTGTATGTTTTTCCTTATGATTTGAACACACGTTTGACTTTCATTGTTTCATTTTCATGATCTTTTGTTTGTGTTCATTTGCATGTTTACAACATGGTTGCTAAGTTCTTATTGTCAAGATTATATCTTCATCCCCATGTTTTAAGTTCTTATGATCCCAGCTCACAAATGCTTACATATATGATCAAGATTGTGTAGGTGCATGTCACCTCAAAAATTATTCTTTTGTTATCACTTACCTACTCGAGGACGAGCAAGAGTTAAGCTTGGGGATGCTTGATACGTCTCCAACGTATCTATAATTTTTGATGCTCCATGCTTGTTTTTACACCATTTCCCTATTGTTTCGTTACACTTCGTGGCACTTTTATGCATTTTCCGGAACTAACCTATTAACGAGTTGCCACAGTGCCAGTTTCCTGTTTTCTGCTGTTTTTGTGTTTCAGAAAAGATACACAGGAAATATTCTCAGAATTGGACGAAACAAGTTCCTGAAGTCTTATTTTACCCGAAAGCTTCCAGAGATCCGAAGGAGAGAAGGAGAGGGGCCACCAGGGGCCCACACGCATAGGTGGCGCGGGCCAGTGGGCCCCTGGCCCGCGCCACCACTGGTGTGAGGCCACCTGGCCCCTCCTCTGACATCGCCCTTCGCCTATAAAGACCCCCCGACGGAAAAAAAACCGAAGGACCCGATCACTTTTCCAGAACACATCGCGATCCGCCACCGCCGTCGACCCGAAGATCGGGAGAGTCCAGAAGCTCTTCCCGGCACCCTGCCAGAGAGGGGAATCGCCACCAGAGGTCTTCTTCATTGCCATGCTTGCCTCCGGAGCGATGAGTGAGTAGTCTACCTTGGACTATGGGTCCATAGCAGTAGCTAGATGGTTGTCTTCTCCACCATGTGCTTCATGTTTAGATCTCATGAGCTGCCCTACATGATTGAGATCACCGTTATGTAATTCTACATGTTTGGTTTGTTGGGATCCGATGAATATTGGTGTTTATGATTAAGTTGCTGTACTGAATATTATCTTTTGTTATCTCTATGTTGTTTATGATCTTGCATGCTCTCCGTTGTTAGTAGCTATCTTGGCCAAGTAGTTGCTAGTGACTCCAAGAGGGGGTATTTATGCTCGATAGTGGGTTCATTCCTCAATTTAACCTGGGGGAGTGACAGAAACCTCTAAGGTTGTAGATGTGCTGTTGCTACTAGGGAGAAAACAACATTCATATGCTCAAGGGCATATGCTTTGTTTACATTACACACTTTGCTTAATGCAATTATCTATTGTTCGCAACTTAATATTTGTGGAGTTCTCGGATTGATTCGCCACAAGTGCATTATTAGTCATAGATGCAGTTGGATGGCGGTCTATGTATCTTGTTGTAATGCCCAGAGTAAATCTCATAGTGATCTTCTTGACATATCACGTTTATCTCTATTCTATCAATTGCCCAACTGTAATTTGTTTACCCAGCATGTGTTATTTGTCTTATGGAGAGACACCACTAGTGAACTGTGGACCCCGGTCCTATTTCCATCATATTGCTATCACCTGTTTACTTTACTCGCACTCGTTACTTTATTCGCATACTCTACTGTTTTCCACTCGATACGCTCATAACCTTTGTTTCAAGCAAACCGGTGAGATTGACAACCTCATCGCAAGTTGGGAACAAAGTACTTGGTTGTTTGTGTGCAGGTTCCGCGTTGCAGCTAGCAAGCAAAGCTTGGACGAGGCGCCATATATAAATTGTCCGAAGCTGTCGCAAACTAGCAAGCATCACCTTCAGTCGTCATTGTCTGCTTTTCTCCTGAACGATAAACCTTGGTTTCTTAACTGAGGGAAAACAAGCTGCTATACTCATCATACCTTCCTCTTGGGGTTCCCAACGGGCTGGTCATTCACCACGCACAAGGACCTCTGATCTCCCACATCAACTTGGAGTATCAGATGTCGAGGTGTTCATTGTCTGCTTGTCCCGTCATTTTGATGTGGGCTTCTTCCATGTCATCGGGCACGGAGGTACCCCGTTTGCGGTTCTCGATGATACGCATATACTTACAATGACAAGAGTCTTGCTTGGGACTCTAAGTAAAGTAGCATAAGGTTTGGGTACTCGTATTCACGGGACACGAGGTTTTTGACTTATGATTTGTCAAGCATATGCATCATAATTGTTCTCGCATTAACTTTAACCATTCAAGATGCTTATGATGGGGGCAACGAGAGCTCAAAGCCGGTAAGTACCATAATTTTTGAAGGTTAGAAAACTTGCAATCACTGCCTCCCTCTGCGAAGGGCCTTTCTTCTACTTTTATGTTGAGTCACCACCTTATTTCTTTATGCACCATTAAGAGAGCATAGTTGTCATTCTTAGTGTGATATGCATTGTCCCAAAGTTCATTGATTGACTCATATTGTTGGTTTCACTTGTTCTCAAATTATTTGTATCTAGTCGCCCTCTTAAACTTGAAGGTGTCCTATGCATTTATGTTTTGCTCTCTTTGAAGGACAAGCTGAAAACCATTTGTATGTTTTTCCTTATGATTGGAACACACGTTTGACTTTCATTGTTTCATTTTCATGATCTTTTGTTTGTGTTCATTTGCATGTTTACAACATGGTTGCTAAGTTCTTATTGTCAAGATTATATCTTTCATGCCCATGTTTTAAGTTCTTATGATCCCAGCTCACAAATGCTTACATATATGATCAAGATTGTGTAGGTGCATGTCACCTCAAAAATTATTCTTTTGTTATCACTTACCTACTCGAGGACGAGCAGGAGTTAAGCTTGGGGATGCTTGATACGTCTCCAACGTATCTATAATTTTTGATGCTCCATGCTTGTTTTTACACCATTTGCCTATTGTTTCGTTACACTTCGTGGCACTTTTATTGTAATATCCCAGGATTAGAGGTTATAAAATAGAGGCAACAGATGTGTGCATTGCATTTCATGCATAGAAAATCCGGGTAATTTTCACGCGTTTAAATAAAACATGTCAAAGTGATTGGAGTTTCACTTGAGTTGATGGAATTGAAGTAGCTCATCAATTAAAGTGCTATAAACTTCAATATGACCTTTGTTAAAATCCTTGTTTTTGGGTAGTGATAGTTACAACAACTAAAAGAGAGTTAAGTGAGGTAAAACTAAAATGCTTGACACACCATTTTTTGGACCAAATATATATTCACACCAAGATCATCAAGGTATTCTTTAAACCCTACTTCTTTCATGCTAAAGAAGTCAACACAAGTCTTATTCTTGAACCATGATCTATTCTATATTCGTATGTCCTAATCTAGTGAGTCCAAATAAGAGAAGTTGAGAGGTTAGCTCAATGCTAGCTAATTATAAGCTTTGCCTTAACTCTAGGTGAGATAACTTAAGAACATTAGAGCCATTCCTATAATGGTCAACTAGGATACTTTAGACATTACTCAAATACTAATTAGGACAAGTCATTTGATATAGGGGTGATCACATCATAAACCCTAATTTAGGTCTAGACTAGAACCATACTTAGAAAGTAACCAATACCTAGACTTATGGAGTTATGAAGTGGAGTAGATCCTATATGAACCACATAATGGGGAGATTATATTCTTAATCTCAGGAGGTTGATACAACCTAGAATAAGTCCTTGATAGAGGGAGTTGATGAAGGAAATAACATAGATTCATTATGAGAGTTGAAGAAGGAAATAAGATGATCATGTCAAGTACATGATTATGCTTGTGGGTAGAGGTAGTTAGCTGATTTGTGAAACCTAGTTTGATAAGCAGATATCATCCTAAAATTAAGTGTGGAGTAGAAGTCCAACTTAAGTACCTCTCAATTAGGAGATGACCATCTTGTTAAAGTTATTGGAGATACCTTGATCTGTGTACAGGATTCTTTGATAAGCATCATCTGGATATAGGTGGAGCAGATCATTAGCCCTGACCTAGAACTTAGTAGTTTATAGAACCTTTGTTGCATTAATCACATTTCAATGGGAACACTAGTTCCTGGTGGAGTGTGATAGTATTCTATCCAGTTCCATAACCCTTATTCATATACTGGGAAAACCATACCCAAATATCACTCTAACTTATGCATCATCATATGATCATAAGATCTATTTATTCCCATGCTCAACCTTGAATTTAAGAATTGTGTTCCAACCACAAATCCTATAAGATAAACAACCAAGTCTTTTAACCTTGAGATAAAATTCATACAAAGGAGTACTTGGATCTTGGCTATAAGACATTAAAGTTTTTCCTATAGGATTCTATGATCAATCTTTAAATTATAAAGGTAAGTAACCTAGAAACCAATAAAGTCTTGGCAGGGTCCATGGGGCAATTTCATGCTACTAAGTAAGTTAGAGGGGCATGAAATCATGCTCACATGCTCAAGACAAGAAATCTAATGGTTGAATTAAACCATTAATAGAAAATATATTTTCATTCAAATACACATTATGATTGCTATAGAATCATCTAGCAAAGTATTTTAAATAATCCACAAAAGCTAAATTGGAAATATCTCTTCTCTAGGTTCACAAGAACACACCAATGTTGTGTCTATTATTTTATGTGCAAGTTCACATATATAATTTGTTTCACATTGTGTTTTGGATTAGTAGTGTCATATTTATATTTGAAAAGTAATCTCAAACTCTAAAGCCTGCAAACAAGTAACTAGTTCAAACTTGCAAAACAAAATAGCAAATTTGGATTAGAAATAGCAAAACTGAAAACAGGAAAGAAAAGAAAAGAATTGAAGTAGAAAAAAATAAAATAAAATAAGAGAACCACTTACCTGGCCGCAGCCCAGCTGGCCGAAGTCCAAGCCGGCCTAGCACCAGCCCGACCCACCAACCCAACTTACCGATTCGGTCTTCTTCTTCCTCGGTCAAGAAGCAGCTCGGTGGAGAGCTGCAAGGCGCTCGATCCACCGACGCTACTCCGACGTTCCTGATGAAGGCCACCGACCCGGGACGACTATAAAAACGTTTGCCGCTGAGGATAAGCTCAAGCCGCTCCAGATTTTCTTCCTCCCCGCTCCCATTCTTCTCTGTACGTTCCCCACCGAAACCCTAGCCCCGGCGATCTTTAGAGCCGTCGCTGCAGGCCGTCCCCGCGTCCTTGGAATGGCCGAGGAGGTGCGCCTCGTCGCTTATTTCATCTCCAGGGAGGGAATCGAGCAGGGGTAGCTCCAGTCGCCGGCAAATCGCCGTTCCCTTTCGCAGGTGCTCGCCGGAATCGGCGAAACTGCGCATGCTTTCGTCAACAATCGCCGTCGTCGACTCTCTAGGAAGTATCCAGGTAAGCTTCCGCGTCTTGAGAGCATCTTATCAAGCTGTAGGAGCCGCTGTAGCTCGCAGTCACCGTCGACCCCTGTCCGGCCGCCGCAGTAGGGTTCGCCGGAGCAAGCTCCGGTGACCTAAAATGGTTGTCGCCACCACCACCTGAACCGCCTTGGTCTCCTGAACCTTTTCTGACTAGTCTCGTTTGCTAATTCGTGCTAAATCATCGAATTTGCAAATCATCTGTGAGTTCCTGGAGCTGGTCAATGATTTTGACTTGGTCTGCCCTCGTGGCAGGTGACGTGGCCCTAGGCCCACTAGTCAGTGACTCTGGCTAGTATCTGTGTAGGTACTAAACGTTTTCTCTGTTTACTAAAAATTCCAGAAAATTGCTGAAACTTTACAAAATCATATCTGATGCATTTCAATTCAGAAAAATACAAACAATATACCAAAATGTTCAGAAAAACATAACCTATCTATTTATATCATATTCTGGTTTAGTTATGTGAAATAATTTTGAACCAAATTGGAAAACTTGATTAAGTAGTATTTGAACTTTGAATTTAAATTCAACTAAAATAATTTGAACAAAGTTTTCAAATACCAAATAAAATCTTAACAACCTCAAGTGTGTTATTTAAATTAATATATCTTTATTAGAAATAATTAAATAATATACTTTACTATTAGAATTTTAATCCCTAAAATGATTTTTCCTAAAAACAAATTTAAAATTGTAAACTTGGGAAAAATCATAAAAATAAATAAAAAGTATTTCCTAACTCTAATAATGCTAGTTCATCAATTATTCCATTAGGAGAGAACCTAAAACCAATTTTAAAGTCTTTAATCACTTAAAATTTAGATTCCAACCCTGAAGATCTAGGAACTTAAATAACCAAGCTTTCCTAATTATTTGTAAATAAGAATTGAAACTTAAAATGAAATCCTATTGTTACTACTCATTAAGGTGCATGTTCTTCAAAAGTTATTCTTTTGAAGTACATACCACATCTACCATTTCTTCTAGTACTAAAACCATTAACTGCCCTAGTGTGCTAGTTAGCCATAGTTTCTAATTCAACTTTGAGTGGTTAATTTGATACTCCATTTCAACATAGAATACTCTAGTCAACTAACTATTTGCAACACCTTTGTTGCAACTTAAAAACTGTTATTTCCTGACATAACCTAATCACCATTTTCCTAAGTAATAAAAATATCCATTAAGGATTGTGTTCTTCAAAAGTAATTCTTTTTAAGAACAAACCAAATAAGCATCACACCCATTTTTGTCTAGAGACAAGTAATAACCTTTGCATGTTAAGAATTTTACCAACTCTAGAATCAACCTTAAACTATTTACCTGAGCACTACTGGCTCATGACTAATTATTTGAGTGCCGATATTTGTTATAAGAATGTTACCAACTAAGAAAGAACCATATATTGTAGGGATTTCTATTTTCGTGCCCTCAGGTCGTTAGTTGTACTCAGTTTTCCCCAGCCGCTTAGTTTTTCCTCAGTTTTCCCCTCGCTCTAGTTTGAAACCCCTCGCAGACGCTCGGACGGGAGGTTTGCCGTTTAGTTGACCGTTCCGTGCTGACGTGTGGGGCCGCGTCGTGTGGGGCCGCGTTGCGTGGGGCTGGTAGAACGGGACCGCGTGGGACAGGACGAGACCGCGTTTGGTTGTACGTGAGAGCTCGGTTTTGTCTCTCTCGGCCCAAATTGGCATTTTTCAGAGCGCCTTTTTCCCCTCTCTCTCTGTAACAGTTCTCTCTCTTTTCACCAAATTAGTATCAAATCTAGAGAAGCTTCTATCTCTGTCTTTCTTTAATGATTGTTGCCTTTTGGCCCTCGTTTTTTGCCCAATATGTTAACAAATCTAGTAGCAAATCTAGAAGCTAGTAGAGGATAAATTCACAGCAGCATAATAAATCGAGAAAATATAGGAAAAGCTGCATACAGCAGCCAACATAGCATATATATATATATTGAGGACAGATCCAACAGTACTACCGATCCCTAGATCCAACATAAGCTACATTTTACATGGGATTAAGCTTGGAGGCTGCGCAGGTGAATCCCAAGTGCTTTGTGTTTGGCCATGAACGCATGCACGTTCACGGTCGTTCCAACTCTAGCGCCGCCGGTGGCACTGCCAAGGGATTCGGCATGGTTCACCAGGCAGTTGAAGTCGGTGGCGCGGAGCCTCCTGTTGCAGAAGGGGCACCTGTAAATGCCTCGAGCAAAGTGGCGATCGTAATGGCCGGACTGCAGCCTCCTGAGGACGTGACGAGTCTTGGTGTGGAAGGACTCGTCGTCGCTGTCGACGTCGCTGCTCTGCACCTGTCACGTAGCACCAAAGATCGAAAAACACGGAGTCAATTGCAGCGATGATGGAACAGAGAGTGAACAAAAGATCATGCATGATAATATGGGCACGAAAAAAAGAAGCCTCGGTTACATTGGACACACTTATATCCAAGATTTGGGTCAGTGAACCAAAGATCATGCACAACAAATTTGTACACACCAATTGTTCACAGAACAAACCCTGAATCAATTTGTGCCCAAATATTCATCATCATCGGCACAAATTAACGGGATGTGATTGATTACTCACATAAGTTAACCGAATCGTAAACAAAAGCAAATCACAAACACTAATAACGCTAGATCTATCATAATAACGCTAGATCTATCATAAAAGGATTGAACTAGGAACAGACTAACCCTAATAACGCTAGATCTATCATAAAAGGATTGAACTAGGAACAGACGAACCCTAATAACGCTAGATCTATCATAAAAGGATTGAACTAGGAACAGACGAACCCTAATAACGCTAGATCTAACACAAAAGGATTGAAATGGCATAAGAACAAGGGAACAAAGGGTTACCTCCGGGTAGTCGTCGACGATGCTGGTGTCGTAGGGGTTCGCCGGCGCGACGTACGACACTGGTTCGTACGGGTCTTCGTACAGGTCCCAATCGACGGGTGCCTGGATGGGTGCCTGGACGGGTGCCTGGACGGGGGCCTAGACGGGGGCCTGGACGGGAGCCTGGACGGGGGCGGCGGCCATTGCGCCGGCGGCTGATGCGCCGGCGCCTACGTCGGAAGCAGCGACGGGGGCCTGGACGGGGCCGGCGGCCGATGCGCCGGCGGAAGATGCGCCGGCGGCCGATGCGCCGGAAGATGCGCCGGCGGCCGATGCGCCGGCGGCTACGTCGGCAATGGGCATCTCATGCTTCTCCATCGCCGGGGTTTTTTCTTAGGGGGTTTTTCGACGCGAAGTGGAGAAGATGATGGGACAGGAGAGGCGGTTGCAGTGAGAATGAGAGTGGGCAAGCGTCGAGAGAGAGAAAGAGGGGCTCTATAAAGACGAAGGTGGCGTTTGGTGTACCGCAACACGCGTCCGCTATGCACGGCTGCAGCGTGCACCGCGACACGCGTACTCAGTTCTACCCTCGGGCCTTATTCAGAAATTTTATATGCACTCAGTTTTCCCCTCGAGTACTAGACTGGCAAGTGCAATATACTCAGTTCTACCCTCAAGTAGCTGGTCAACAGAGAGTCAACAAATGAGATTAACATAGCTAATTGAGTCATTTCATGCGCAAAAAAATCCAAAAAAATAAAAACATAGTGGCACCTACTCATGGAGTCTTCCTACGCAACCTGCCACCTTAACCAACATAGATAAATCATGTTTTACCACAAATTGCCACTTCTCATAATCACTAGTAGCTATGAAGATGCATGGTTTTCCACTCAAACCCCTTTGCAAAACATCTTCCCCAAAACATAGTTTGTCTAAATGAGGCCATAATTGTCACACTCATGTATATTTGAATTGCAAATAATTTGATGTAGCCCAATATGAATTATATTGTACAAAACACGCATTTTTCATTTTGTAATTATTTTGTTTGAATCCCTTAGTCTATTTACTATTTACGTGCCCTTGGTTTCTTAGTACTACTCAGTTTTGCCCTCAAGTACTATCACAAATGCTCACAGAAACCCAAACTTATCCTGATTGGTTGAGCGGTTGTTACACGGATCGACTCCACCAACCGTTGATCCACTGATCTAACGGGCAGTATACCCCTATCCGTCTCTTCGTGGCCACCCCTCTCTCTCTTCGTGGCCACCCCTCTCTCTCTGTCGGTGGATCAATGGTTGGTGGAGTCGATCCGTGTGCATTTATGGATTATTTTACCACGTAACTATCCCTTCCCTCTATTATCAACGGTTGGTGGAGTCGATCCGTGTGCATTTATGGATTATTTATGGAGTCTATTTATGCATTATTTTCCACGATTTAAAAATGTTAAACTAAAAAGTGGTAAACAAGAGACATACATATTTATCACCCCTATTATCAACTATCTTTAGCATTCCTTTTCTTTTAGGGAATTTAGTTTTGGTAATTTGAAATGGCCCAAAAGTGGTATAATTTTGGTAGAAACATGAGACATACATGTTTGGCATATTTGGGGCATTTCGGTGAATGAATTATTTATCACCCCTCTAACAATTATCAACTATCTTTAGCATTCCTTTTCTTTTAGGGAAAATAGTTTTTTGGCAATTTGAAACGGCCCAAAAATGGTATAATTCTGGTAGAAACATGAGACATACATATTTGGCATATTTGTGGGATTTCGGTAAATGGATTATTTATCACCCTTCTAACAATTATCAACTATCTTTAGCATTCCTTTTCTTTTAGGGAATATAGTTTTGGCAATTTGAAACGGCCCAAAAATGGTATAATTCTGGTAGAAACATGCGACATACATATTTGGCATATTTGTGGGATTTCGGTGAATGGATTATTTATCACCCCTCTAACAATTATCAACTTTCTTTAGCATTCCTTTTCTTTTAGGGAATATAGTTTGGGATATAGTTTTGGTTATTTGAAACGTCCCAAAAGTGGTATAATTTTGGTATAAACATGAGACATACATATATGTCACCCCTCTAACAATTATCAACTATCTTTAGCATTCCTATATTCCCTAACACTTATTTTTTTTTGGTAATTTTGGTGAATGCACACACTAACTTTGAAAACAACTACAAGTACATGTAACTGAATAATGGATTTGTAACAAGGGATCCCTTGTAACAACTTCTAGCGCTTGACGAGCAATGATAAGAATCCGATCGCAATTATACAACAAAAAAACAACCAGCCATCAGATTAGCTTGCTTCTTCAACTTGATCAGCTGCTTTAACTGCTTGTTCATTTTCTTCAGTTCTCCCTTCACTTTCACCAGTTCTGCATTGGGAGCATTAGGCATAATCGGGACGGCCCCTCTCTCCACCGCATTCTCTACAACAAGTACCCCCCCTCCCAAATTGCGCTCCCCAATACCGCCAATTGATTCCTGCAATTTAAGCCTCTATACATACACATCGATCCACTCGAAATACCTGCATTTCTCCAGGATCTGAAAACAACAACGTGAACCCTAAATCCAAAATTCGAGGGAATAACAAGAAAATCGATAGAAAATAGAGCAATTGGAGCGAGATCTAACCTTATCCCCCTCTCTATATGGCAAGCTCTCGCATGCAAGGAACTCACGTCCACGGTTGCCGTTGTCGTTCGTCTTACAGATCGACCGCTTTAGAGGCTCTTGGCGTGGGCAGTCAGGGCATCTTGTCAAAGGCACGGGTCCATACTGCGGCCATGAAGAACGGGAGGTCGAAGAGAAACTAGACATCACTCGCCTGCCGGGGAAGGGCTGCCGCTGCCGGAGAAGAAGAACAATGGGGCGTGGGGAAAGAAGGGGGAAGCAATGGCACGGGCACGGGCACGGGCGCGGGGCTAGCTCGGGCTCCCATTTTGCAACGGGCACCTGGGTAAGCTGTGGGTCCGGCGCGCTAACGTGGACAAGTTGCGGGTCCCACGATGATCTGGATAAGTGGAGGCGTGTCCACTGCGGGGCACCAACGGTGGCCCCACTTGCCGGCAGCAACGGCGGCCCCACTTGCCAGCACCAACCAACGGTCAACTTAACGGGATTCCTCCCGTCCGAGCGTCTGCGAGGGGTTTCAAACTAGAGCGAGGGGAAAACTGAGGAAAAGTTAAGCGGCTGGGGAAAACTGAGTACAACTAACGACCTGAGGGCACGAAAATAGAAATCCCTATATTGTAATAGCAATAAAAGTTGCTATGTATAATCAGGTCCAACTAATACCACATAAGTAACAAATGTATCTTAATTAGATAACTTGTTATGTTCCAACTATTAACTACTTTGTGAGTAATAGATAAGTATTATCAATCCTAGAACACTAACTCCTATTTGTAGTACTTCTAGTCATTAAGAAACATGTTCTTTAAAAGTTATTCTTTTAGATTATATAACAAATAAACATTACAATGCCCATGTTAAGCAAATATGTGCTACCACATTGTTATGCTTCACCATCCTAGATGAATAACCTATCCATGCTCCACTAAAATTCTTTTAACATTGAATGAAACTTAGCTTGTTCTCTTAATATGCTCATCTACTAACTATTCTCTGATTATGATAGAATCATGCTAAACCCTAGAACACTAAACCTTAGGTGTAGTGCTTCTAATCAATAATAAACATGTTCTTCAAATGTTATTCTTTTAAAAGACATTGAAAGTAAGTAACAAACTATTCCATTAAGTTTGAACCTATAAAATCCTATTTGGTATTAAGATTGTTGTCAACCCGTATACTAACAGGGTATCCTTATCAACTAAGAATTACTTCAGCTTTGCTTGTCCATAACCAACTACTTGTTTGTTAATAATATGATACCACTTAAAAGTGTTACTTTTAAGTCTTCACCTATTACTATATCTATCTTTGCAATAACTCTGGTTTGAAGCTTTATTCTACTGCTTTTGAAGAATTGTTAGTTAACCTAAAACCCTTTAACAACCTTGTGTGTGTCTTTGAACTTAAAAGTGCAACACATCACAAAAATTCACCACAACACAATATTAGCAACTCATCGGGGTTAGGTTACGCTTAGAACGATGCATAGCATATGATTTGCATATCATGCTGCAATTCTTTTAACATCATCTTTACCAGATGATAGAGCTATTTCAATATTTGGATTTTCTACGTATCGAAGACCTTGACTTGCATAATCTTGCAGTCAAAAAGGCAAGTTTATCTTGCTCATATCTCTTGGTTGCACTGGTTTTGAAACTACTTGAAAAGTGTTGACTTCAAACTCTAACATGTCCAAAAAAGATGGAAAATCTATTTTCATAAGTAATATGACTAGTGGTTATCGACCAGTGGTGCTAACCTAGGAAGGCTGGCAGGTGGAACCACGGTATGATAGATGTGGTGGAGGTTCCACTTGCACGGGAAAGTAAACCTAGGATTAACAACCAATGCCACAGTTATTCTTGTGCCGTAAAAACCGTGTCATCCAAGAGACTTGGAATGGGACGGGAAAGTCAGCTGTATCTTCTCTCGTTCGCATGTCAACGGGCAGCCAGTTGCCGGTGGCAGTAAGTCCGGCAGGACTACTTGCATATGGGTGGGACACCTAAGTTCTCACGGCACTGGTGTCTATGATGGTCCGCAAGGGACGCCTAGGTACTTCATCGTTGGGGGTGAATATCAGGGGCACAATCTGCTTGCGTGAATTGGGTGGGCATGCGTTGTGCGGAGAAGGCAGTGATTGGCTTGGATCAATGACTGGGCCCCACACCAAGGAAGTGTGGACGAGCTCATGACTCGGTTGTGCAACAATGCTTTGATCTCTCTTGGAAGGACACACCTCTGCAGAGTGTAAAAGGATGTGACATGTTACCCCTTGTTCCGGGAAGGAGCTGCGAACGCGGCAGGAAAGGTGCTCTCAAGGCACTAATACCCTGTGTTGGCTGTTGGGCATAGTTTTCTAAAGTAAAAGCAATCTTTCAAGAAAACATTATCTAAACTTGCATATGCCTATGACCTCTTTGGGTCTGTGGCTACTGAAAATGCATATCACACAACTTCTCTCTATAGAAACTTGCTGGGTAACGCTCGTTACTCACCCCAATCTCTTAAACCCTTGCTAGACTATGAAGGATCAGATGGAAGGCAACTCAAGGAGGAAACCTCAAGACATTAAAGATGAAGACGAAGCATTCTACCAATGTCGTGATTATCAGCGGAGCCTTCAATTGCGTGAAGCTTGGAGAAAAACTAGAATAGGGATAGAAGGGAATCAGTTTCCCTATTCCTAGAACCTAAGTAGCTAGGATATTTCTCTAGCTAACCAACTGCATTAGTTGTAGTTTAGCTTAGTCTTTATTGTATTCTTTCTCGATTGTTTTCGCCAGGACTAAACCTCTACCTGTTGAGGAGGTTCTGAAGATCTTCTGTATGCTAAAATTGTATTCCTATAGACATACCGTGGACCTGCGATGTTTCTGTTGTACCACTCTGATGGATGTAATACTAGTGAGACGGTGTTCCATTGGTGTTATGTCAACGACTTGCATACTACACATGCAGTGGTATGCTGGGTCACCACATTTATGCATTTTCCGGAACTAACCTATTAACGAGTTGCCACAGTGCCAGTTTCCTGTTTTCTACTATTTTTGTGTTTCAGAAGTGATACGCAGGAAATATTCTCGGAATTGGACGAAACAAGTTCCTGAAGTCTTATTTTACCCGGAAGCTTCCAGAGATCCGAAGGAGAGAAGGAGAGGGGCCACCAGGGGCCCACATGCATAGGTGGCGCGGCCAGCTGATACGTCTCAAACGTATCTATAATTTTTGATGCTCCATGCTTATTTTTACACCATTTGCCTATTGTTTCGTTACACTTAGTGGCACTTTTATACATTTTCCGGAACTAACCTATTAACGAAGTGCCACAGTGCCAGTTTCCTGTTTTCTGCTGTTTTTGTGTTTCAGAAGTGATACACAGGAAATATTCTCGGAATTGGACGAAACAAGTTCCTGAAGTCATAATTTACGGGGAAGCTCCCAAACATCCGAAGACCTGACGGAGGGGGGCCACGTGGCCCCCACACACAGGGGCGGCGCGGCCACCCCCCTGGCCGCGCCGGGCCCACGTGAGGGGTCGTGGTCTCCCCTCTGACATCGTGCCTTCGCCTATATATACCCCCTGACGAGAAAAACCGAAGGGCTCGATCAGTTTTCCAGAATACATCGCGATCCGCCGCCGCCGTCGACCCGAAGATCGGGAGGGTCCAGAAGCTCTTCCCGGCACCCTGCCGGAGAGGGGAATCGCCACCGGAGGTCTTCTTCATCGCCATGCTTGCCTCCGGAGCGATGAGTGAGTAGTCTACCTTGGACTATGGGTCCATAGCAGTAGCTAGATGGTTGTCTTCTCCACCATGTGCTTCATGTTTAGATCTCATGAGCTGCCCTACATGATTGAGATCACCGTTATGTAATACTATGATGTTGGTTTGTTGGGATCCGATGAATATTGGTGTTTATGATTAAGTTGCTGTACTGAATTATATCTTTTGTTATCTCTATGTTGTTTATGATCTTGCATGCTCTCCGTTGTTAGTAGCTATCTTGGCCGAGTAGTTGCTAGTGACTCCAAGAGGGGGTATTTATGCTCGATAGTGGGTTCATGTCTCTATTTCACCTGGGGGAGTGACAGAAACCTCTAAGGTGGTAGATGTGCTGTTGCTACTAGGGAGAAAACAACATTCATATGCTCAAGGGCATATGCTTTGTTTACATTACACACTTTGCTTAATGCAATTATCTGTTGTTCGCAACTTAATACTTCTAGGGTGTTCGGATTGATATCCCCGGGAGTGGATTATTAGTCATAGATGCAGTTGGATGGCGGTCTATGTATTTTGTTGTAATGCCCAGAGTAAATCTCATAGTGATCTTCTTGACATATCACGTTATCTTTATTCTATCAATTGCCCAACTGTAATTTGTTTACCCAGCATGTTATTTTATCTATGGAGAGACACCACTAGTGAACTGTGGACCCCAGTCCTATTTTAATCATATTGCAATCACCTGTTTACTATTCCCGCACTGTTTACTTTACTCGCATATTACTACTGTTTTCCACTCGATACACTCATAACCTTTGTTTCAAGCAAACCGGTGAGATTGACAACCTCATCGCAAGTTGGGGACAAAGTATTTGTTTGTGTGTGTGCAGGTTCCACAAACACCTTCAGTCGTCATCGTCTTTCTTCTCCTGATCGATAAACCTTGGTTTCTTAACTGAGGGAAAACTAGCCGCTACACTCATCATACCTTCCCAACGGGCTGGTCATCACCACGCACAAGGACTTACTGCTCCCACGTCAACTAAACGCCACAGTCTTTTCTGGCGCCATCACACGAGTAGCAGCTTCTTTTCTGGCGCCGTTGCCGGGGAAGAGAGAAGACTTCTGCGAGGGGAGTTCTTCGCACACACATTCTTTACTTTGTTATTTGTTTTGCTTTACTTTATTTTATTTTACCTGCATTGCTTTTTATATCAAAAATCCAAAAAAATAGAATCCTTGGTAGTTGTTTTTACTTATCTGCTTTTAGTTTTGTTACAATGAGTAATCCTGAAGTAGAGGTTCGTAGTTTCAAGCAACAAGGGGGAGAAAGCTTAAAAGATGCTTGGTACCGTATTAACAATGCTCATCATAGGTGTACCAAAAAGCACTCCACCACGATCCTCCTTAGAAATTTTTATGTTGGTATATCTAGCTGGAATTGGTATGTTCTTGATACTCTTACAGGAGGTAATTTTCTGGGTACTCCCGCGGGAGAAGCATGCACTATAATTGAAAGTTTAGTGGGAGTACCACCTATTCATGTTGCTAAAACTGAGACCACCTTGGAAGAGGTGGTAGGAAAGCTCAGCTCCTTAGAAAAAAGTTTGCCAAGTATCCTAGAAAATGCTAGCCGCGTTAGTGAATTAATAGAAAATATTGGTAAGAGGATTACCATTTTAGAGGCTAGCACTACTCATGACAATCAAAACTTGAGGATTGGTAAATTAGAGGAGTCTATGGAAACTCTTAGTTTAATCTCTCTTCTC
>QXEO01001365.1:0-22752 GCA_007115705.1 Dactylis glomerata
CATTAATAAGACAAAACACATATTAGTCATGTTATTTTGGTAAAGTCTCTTTTATAATATTTTGTATGTAAGTATTTGTGTGGCAATTATCAACACAGTAAAGATGGAAACCATGCAGGATGCTATTCATATCAAAATCACTTATATCTACCAAAGAAGTTTTCTCGATAACTCTTCACAACCCAAAAATAAAGTAAGCTCATCATGCTGATTAGGAGTGATCTTGTCATCACAATACAAACTTGCAGTACTCATTGGATTAGAAAGGCTACTATCATAGCCTGAGCATTGAAAATTGAAATGACCCACTTTATAGCAAAGTTCACAAATAAAAGGATAGAGGGCACAAACCTTTTCACCAAGCTCATTTAGAGCCCCGTTCCACATTCTAGTTTTTCATTCCTGTGGTGGATACAATAAGCTTCCTTGATTTGATTCTTTTCACAAGGTCTAAGTGCTCCACAAAAATTAACATGCTTATAAGAAATAGTACTTTCAGAAGTTTGAGCATGTTTATTGCAATCATCAATAACAATATCATTTTCCATGCAAGTGTCTTTAAAAGGTTCATGATACATGCCCCAATTTCCTTTAGGAACATTAATATGAGAAGCAAAGGCTCTATAGCAATCAATCATAATTTGAGGATCAAGACCATATGTGACGACCTCAAATTTGATAACAAATTCGAAGTGCCCGTTATGTATTCCACCGCAATCCCAGAATCATTGTTGCGATATACATAACGTAGTTGGTAACCAGTTCCATAGACATTACAATACGATGATTCAAATACAATGGTCATATAGACCAAGTCATATTACAACACAATATAGCAGCGGAAATAACGTTTTCGGCCCATGCCTTCTCCCTACAGGCAATTGGCGACTCACGGAGACGAGCTTAGTTCTGGTACTCTTCTTCATACCCTTCCTCCTGGTATTCCTCCCCATAGTCTGGCCAAGTTGATAGCCAGGGACACAGCCGTGAGTACATTGGATGCACTCGCAAACCATCTCATAAATGAACAGATGAAGTAGATATGCAGGGTTTGGGTATAGTGGACTAAGCACTAAGTTGGTTTGCAAAAGCTAGTTTTATTTCCCAAGAATGCTCATTTGTAGAAAAGAGGTTTTAGTTCTCTAAGTTCATTCTAAGGGGACTTCAATGTGTCAAGATCAAGGTCAAGTCATGTCAATTCAAATTCATGTCATTCACCAAGTTCACCCTTGTTATTTTTAGTCTTGACAAAAGCCAGGTAGAGTTTGCCAACCGTCCATGACCGAGGACTCGGCTATTCGAATAGTTTGAAACCTCTGCAGAGGGGTACACTTTACCCACAAGATTCGATACATCTGCCGGGAGAATTCCACGGTTCGCTATACACAAAGGTATGCGGGTTTCAGATAATCAAACAAAGTCTTTCACTTGCTCATCCTAGTATAGGATCCTTCCCTAGAGCCCGGGATACGGACTTCCCGCTCCGGCGCCTCTAGTTCTGCCCATCCCGGGTACCGGGTTAGTGAATCCACTTGGTCAAGAAGTATCCGCCCATGGAGTCCTCCCATGAAGATTTAATACAAGACCTCCCATACTAAGATAAACAAGCTACGGATTAAGCCCCTTCCCATATAGGGGTAACGTGGTTGTACGGTATAATTGGCACCCATGTACATCACTCGTTGTCAATTGAGAAATACATTTCATAGTTCTTAGTCGAGATTATTTTCTTTCATAAAGCCATCAGGGAGGAGCAATCTCCCATTTCAAGTTTAACTTTCAAGTCACCACCTTTCAAATGGGGTTCCTCCAGAGATAGCCTCAACTTTTATTAGCGACTAAGCAACTACATTGAGTGATAGTCCTACTACTATGGTTGGATAAACTCAGCTTGATGCTCTTGATAACCAAGACATCAATATGCTTCTATCATTCTACTCTAGCAATTCAATCATGCAATTTACTTCTATCAATCTACTCTAGCAATTCAATCATGCAATTTACTTCTATCAATCTACTCTAGCAATTCAATCATGCAATTTACTTAAAACAAGTGAATGCAATATTAAAACTAGGTAGTGGGAGTATGAATCAAAAGATGGCTTGCCTTGGTAGGCAAAGTGTCCGGGGTTGTCTTCTTCTTCTTGATAATAATAATCCCCTCCAATATCCTCCTCGGCAACACTAGCGTCTAATAACGAATAAACACAAAGCACACCATCACTTCACCAAACCAACAACACACCAAGCACACATTCTTGTTTGCTAACCAAGCATTTAGGTTGCATTGCTATGGGGTTGGATTGTAAGTTTTTCTTCTAAGTTTTTCTTCAAGTGTGCAAGCTAGTTTCTCTACTAGGAGCATAGGTGGTCCACTTGTGCAGCATTGGTGTTGATTTAGGGTTACTAAGACAAGTTTAGGTGGGATGGGTCCACTAAGTGAATTGGTAAAGAGGGCAATTAATTCTAAGTGTGCACTAGTGATCTATCATTTTATGCTAACCAATAGGTTTGGGTTAGGATCTAAATGATCACACTAATATGGTTTGGGTAGATTAGTGTTGACTAACAGTAAGAGGGGTCATTAGTAAGTTCACATTTTAATTTTCATGATTTTTGATAGCTTAAATAATTTTCTAGAAATCTTTCATTAATTAACAAGCTAGGGTCACACTATTCATATCCAATTTTATTCTTAACTGATTTCGGAAATCTAACCAGTACTATTGGATAGAGCATTTTCTAAGCTTTCCAACGAATATTTATTTGCTAAATTTGGACTTATAAAACTCTAGGAATTAAAGTTTGAAAAATATCATTTGAAACAGATTTGAAATAAAAGAAAAGGGCAGGAATTAATTAAAAACGAAACGGACCAATTCTTCCCGAGTTGGGCCCAGTCCAGATCAATCCCGAACGGGCCGGCCCGAAAACGTTTCGCGCGGGGCGGGAGAATAAAAATGGATGCTGACAGGTGGGGTCGCAACGTCAGACCTAACTTAAAAACCCGAATCGGTAAGTTGTCGTTGGATCGAGATCGGACGGTCTACGTGCGTCGTCTTCCTCAACACGGGAGGGAGCTCACCTGCGAGCAGTGAAGAACGTTCGACGGCGATGGCGAGGCGTAGGGGAAGCAGAACTCGTCGGCGACGCTCGGGATCGGCTGCGGTGCTCCTCCTCCTCCGATTCCCTGCAGAAGTTTGCTCCCCGGTGCTCGAACGCGGCGGCGCTCCTCCTGTCCAGTACCTCGCCGGCGAGGTCGGCTACGGCGAAGCAGAGCGAGAGGGAGAGAGTGGCGATGTCTGGGAGGTAGCTGGTGAGTGAGGTGCGTCTCTGCTCTTGATCGACGGGGCCTTTTATAGGCCAGAGCGTCGAGGGCGAGCGCGTCCAGTGAACGACCGGCGCAGGACATGCTGGCGGCGTGCACGGGCGACACTGGCCTCGTCGGCCTCACTCGCGTGCTGGAAGGGGTTGGTCTCGGCTCGCGGGGGACTGTGGGTCGCCTCTGGCGAGGGCAGGGTGGTCGCCGACGTGCAGGCTACTGGGAAGAAGAAGAGGGGGTCCGGGGTTGCTGGCTTCACTTCCCCTCCATCTTCCAGGGCTTGGGTCGGGGCAGAGGGGACTGGAATCGATCGAGGCACCGTCCAGGAGCATGGCAACAGGGTTGCAGCGAGCTGGAACAGTGCACCACAGTGAAGTTTGGTTTGATTTATTTTCTGCTGCCAGTGTTCGACGAAATGCCTACAAGAATTCAAAATTCGAATTTTTCAAATTTGCCACCGTGGGTGCTCATCATATTGGATAAGGTACCCAGGCATATTTTTGTTCTGGAGAAATAATGAGTTTTGCAAAAATTTATATTTCAAATTTGAAATGGTTTTCTGTTTCAGATTCAAACTTTGGCTCAAGTTTGAGTGGTGTTCTGGTTTGAAATTTTGGTAGATCTTGGTTGGTTGAGTTAGTCCATAACTTGGTTAAGCTCAACTAAAAGGTGAAACCTGCAGGTGAGCTGTAGATTTCTTAATATAAGGGCTCAAAGTGGTGTAGTCATTACCAGTTCTAGATCATATTAACTTTCTCTCTTTCTTACTTATTTGTATTTTTGGTTCTTTTGGTTCCTAATATCTTTCTTAGTTGTTTCTATTGGTTCACTTAGGAATTATCTAACCAATGCTCAAACAAACAGAACACACATAAAATCATAGAAACACAATAAAGAGAAAAACATGTGTGCATACAATAATGATAAAAAGTTTTATTTGGTCCAATTTTTGACTCTTTATTTAATAAGACTTGGTTACAAATTCTGAGTTGTTACAATCTTCCCCCCTTAAAAAGAATCTCGTCCCCGAGATTCACTAATTAAGAACTGAAAAGATTGGGAAATTCTTTCTGAAGGTAATCTTCTCGTTCCCAAGTGGCTTCATCTTCGGTGTGATTACTCCACTGAACTTTCAGAAATTTGATGCTTCGGGTTCGAGTGGTTCGATAAGCTTCCTCAAGGATACGGATAGGCATTTCACGATAGGTCAAGTCCTTGTTGATGTCCACAGAACGGTGATCAATATTCTTGAAGACTTCGGGCTTCTCCGGAACTTCAAGACATTTCCGAAGTAACGACACGTGAAAGACATCGTGTACTTCAGACAATTCAGGGGGCATTTCCAACTGATAAGACACTTCTCCTCTGCGGCCTAGTATCTTGAAGGGTCCAATATATCTTGGGGCAAGCTTTCCTTTCACTTGGAATCTTTGCATTCCCTTGAGAGGTGATACTCTAAGATAAACAAAAGTCTCCAATCTGGAAGGTCAGTTCTCGACGTCTCTTGTCGGCATAACTCTTTTGTCTTGATTGGGCTGCCTTGAGATATTCACGAATCATGCGAACTTTCTCCTCGGCTTCTTGCAAAATATCTGGTCCAAAAATCTGACTGTCTCCGGTTTCTGACCAATTCAAAGGGGTACGACATTTTCTTCCATACAAAGCTTCAAATGGGGCCATTTGCAAACTGGCTTGATAACTGTTGTTAGTACGAAAACTCCGCGAAGGGCAGACAATCTTCCCACTTAGCTCCATAAGCTAAGACACAGGCTCTCAACATATCTTCAAGTATTTGATTTACTCTTTCAGTCTGTCCATCAGTCTGAGGGTGGTAAGCTGTGCTGAAGGCTAACTTGGTTCCCAAAGCTTGATGTAAGCTTTTCCAAAATCTCGAGGTGAATTGGGTTCCTCGATCAGAAACTATGGTTTTAGGAATTCCATGCAAACTGACAATTCTGGATAGGTACAGATCTGCTAGCTGTCTCGAGTTGTAAGTGGTCTTGACAGGAATAAAGTGGGCTACTTTGGTTAAGTCTATCCACAATGACCCAAATAGAGTCATGGCCACGGCTAGACTTTGGAAATCCAGTGATGAAATCCATTCCAACAGATTCCCACTTCCATTCCGGAACTTGCAAAGGTTGCAGCAAACCAGCAGGACGTTGATGTTCAGCCTTGACTCTTTGACAGATATCACACTTGGATATAAACGATGCAATCTCGCGCTTCATTCCATGCCACCAAAATTGTTCCTTCAAATCTTGGTACATCTTAGTCCCACCGGGGTGGATGGAGTAAGGTGTCTCATGGGCTTCCTTCATAATTACTTCCTTCAATTCTGGAGTCAGCGGGCACACAAATACGGCCTTTGTACCAAAGAACTCCTTGATCATCTTCTTCAAATCCTGGCACCTTGCCGGAACTAATTCTGCGCTTGATTCCTTCAATACTCTCATTTCCCTTCTGGGCTTCTTTGATTTGGCTCATCAAGGTGGGCTTGAACTCAAGGTTGGCTAGGAATCCTTGACTGACTAGTTCCAATCCAAATCTTTCAAACTCTTGGTACAACATAGGTTGCTCTTCCTTGATCCTCATATTCAACGAACACGGCTTTCTACTCAACGCATCGGCCACTACATTGGCCTTACCGGGGTGATAGTGAATTTCCAGATCATAATCCTTGATCAACTCTATCCATCTCCTTTGCCTCATGTTCAACTCCTTCTGGGTGAAAATATACTTCAAACTCTTGTGGTCCGAATAGATCTCACAGCGGTTGCCCATCAAATAATGCCTCCAAGTCTTCAAAGCTAGAACCACGGCTGCTAACTCTAGATCATGGGTTGGATAATTTTCTTCATGAGGTTTAAGCTGCCTAGAGAGGTAAGCTATGACCTTTCCTTCTTGCATCAATACGCAACCAAGTCCAAGTTTGGAAGCGTCGCAATAGACATCAAAGTTTTTGGTGATATCGGGCATGGTTAGGACAGGGGCGGTCACCAATCGCTTCTTGAGCTCTTGAAAACTCTCTTCACACTTAGGGGTCCATTCAAACTTCTTGTCCTTCTTCAACAATTGGGTCATTGGACGGGCAATACTGGAAAATCCTTCGACGAACTTGCGGTAATATCCCGCTAATCCGAGGAAACCTCTAACTTCCGTTTGAGTGGTAGGGGCTTCCCATTCCAGGACTGATTTGATCTTCTTGGGATCTACCGATATTCCTCCTGCTGACAGCACATGGCCTAAGAATCCAACCTCCTTCAACCAGAACTCACATTTACTGAACTTAGCATATAGCTGATGCTCTCTTAGGGTTTCTAAAATTAATCTCAAATGGGTTGCATGCTCTTCTTCGGATTTGGAGTAGATAAGAATGTCGTCAATGAAGACAACAACAAACTTATCCAGGAACTCCATAAAAACCTTATTCATGAGGTTCATGAAATAAGCAGGGGCATTGGTCAAGCCAAAGGACATTACGGTGTACTCATACAATCCGTATCTGGTAGTGAAGGCTGTTTTGGGGATATCCGTTGCACGGATCTTCAGTTGGGTGGCATCCAGTTCTAAGATCTATCTTTGAGAATACTCTTGCTCCAGTCAGTTGGTCAAACAAATCTTCAATCTTCGGGAGAGGATACTTGTTCTTGATGGTCACATCGTTAAGCTTGCGATAATCAGTGCACAGTCGGCTAGAACCGTCACTTTTATCCACAAACAGAACGGGTGATCTCCAAGCAGAAGAACTTGGTTGAATTAATCCTTTGCTCAAGAGGTCATCCAATTGCTTCTTCAACTCAACTAATTCAGCTGGGTTCATACGATAGGGTCGTTGGGCTATTGATCCAGTTCCGGGGATAAGCTCAATGATAAACTCAATATCCCGATCCGGTGGCATTCCGGGTAACTCATCGGGAAAGACATCCGGGTATTCACAGACGATGGGGACTTGCTCCAAAGTCGGTCCTGAGATACTCTTATGACATCTGGTGGTTTGGGGTGGTTTTACGGACACATGCTTGACTATGATTCCATTGCTACTCTTTATGGTGATGGTCTTCTTGGCACAATCTATCACTCCTTGATGTAAAGACATCCAATTCATACCAAGAACTACTTCCAAACCTTTGGTTCCCAACACTATCAAATCGGCTAAGAAGGCTATCCCATGGATTTCTATGGGCACTGCCAAACAGGTACAACTGGCTTTGGTTACTGACCCAGGAATTTGCACAGACATGACATCTTTCAAGGGTGTGGGTTGAAGTCCACTTTTATCAACGAATAATTGGGTAACAAATGAGTGTGAAGCTCCAGAATCAAACAGAACTCTTGCAAGAACTAAGTTAACAGGGAACATACCAAGCACCACGTCGGTTTGCTTCCTGAGCTTCTTCAACATTCATGTGATTCAGACGGCCTCGAGAGTGAGGCTGGTTCCTTGGTGGATACTTCTTGCCATTTCCCACACGACGCTGTTGCTGAGCAAGGGCAGTAGTCTTGGATGCATCATTCAGCTTATTGGGGCACTCATTGGAGTAGTGCCCTTTTTGTCCACACTCATAACAGGTAACACCAGACTTGTCACCAGGCTTGGGTAACACAGGGGCGCCATTTGGCCTTGGAGTATTGGTGTTGAAGTTGTTGCCACTAGGTCTTGGGGGTGCACGGTTGAAGTTGTTGCCGGGTGGGCGGTTAGGATAGTTGGGACGCGGAGCAGGTGCAGACGGCCTCATTGGTCTAGGGGTGAAACCCATTGGTGCATTTCCCCTTGGCTTCTGCGAGTTGCTCGAGTTGCCTTGATACATCATACGGCGCTTGCGGTTCTCAGTAGCTTGCTTGAGTTTGCCTTCCATCTGAATGGCAGAGTCAACCAATGACTCCAGGTCGGCAAAGGGAATACTCACCAGGACACATTGCATCTCATCATGAAGTCCATCCAGAAACCTTTCTTGCTTCTTCTCAGTGGTGTTGGTGTCATCTGGGGCATACCTAGACAAGGTAAGGAACTTGTCACGGTAATCCACCACCGACATAGAACCTTGCTTCAGATTTCTGAACTCATCTCTCATCCGTTTTACCAATCCCTTGGGAACATGGGCTTTGCTAAACTTGCTCTTGAACTCTTCCCACGGCATCACATACCCTGGGACTTGCATTGCACGGGTACTGTCCCACCAAGCTCTTGCCGCTCCAGCAAGATAGTGGGTGGTATACAAGACCTTCTCATTCTCCCCAACTTCGGCGACTACCAAGTTGTTCTCCATGGTCCGAAGCCAATCATCGGCATCTAAGGGCTCTTCAGACTTAGTGAATATAGGAGGGTTGGTGTTCTGGAAACTCCTTAACTTGGATCGGTGCTCTCCATTGCCATGGTTTTCTCCTTCACCATTGCCATTGCCATTGTTGTGGCTCGTTGCCATCTGGGTTAACTGCTGAAGAGTGGCCAAGTTGGCTTGGCGCTCAGCTCGGGCTGCTTCCCGGTCTTCCATGATCAACCTTAGCAATTCGGCCATTTCCGGGTTCGGGGGTGGGGGTGCTCGCGGCATCTGAAGATAAGGTGCGTAAGACAAGAGGGAAAAGCTAATTTGCTAAGGTTTAAAGGTACATGGATGATGCAATTTTGTTTTACTAAGGCCTTAGAGGCCAAATTCAAATTTCATTCATCACTCATCAAACATATCATACACACGAGTTCACACATTACAAATGGTTTACATCAAACCATTGCGACTCGTCTACTAGAGAGGGGGATACAACTCACACCTACACGAAGTGAACATAAAGTGGAACTCATAGCTAGCTAACACGTGGATCTCGGATCTAAACAGCGGGCTCCTCGGGGTCTTCCTCCTCGTCACTCACAATGAATCCATTGTGTCCACCATCCTCCGGATCTTCGAGGTCCTCCATGAAGTCATCCTCATCACTAATGAGGGCATTATCCTCCTTGCGGAGATCAATGCCTTCCTCCTCACCAAGGTGATCCTCAAGACTCTCAATGTACGCAGTCAACTCCGCCACATTGGCCTTCAACTCCTCAAGGTCCTGTTCCTTCTCATCGCGCTGGCGACGAAGGCTCTTGCGCTCCTTCGCAAGAGTCCTGATAGTGCTCCTTGCCTCCACCAGTGCAACGTGCTCGAGGTTGGCCCTAGTACGGGCACGGTCGGCCTCCTGCTGAGTGGAGTACAACAAGAAGTCCATGTGGTCGATGTAGGTACTCGGCTCATTCTGCCCGGGCATGTTTGCGGGGCGCCCATCCGCATCACGCCGAGCAAAGTCCTTGAAGCGTCCTCCCTGAACCTCCTCAACGTGCAGTCCGCATAAGCGGGCGTGCATCTCCTGCATCGCTCGGACCAAACCATCGGCCCAAGTGTTCTCCACAAGCTCAAACTTGACCCTTGGAGAACCCAACATCCCCTTCTTGCCACGGCAACTAGCTCGGATGAGCCATCGTAGCTCTCCATCTGGGTGCTCATTGAGCACGGCTCCCTTGAACTCCGGGTACAAACGGTTCAGGAACAAGGTCAAAGTGGTGAGGTCGCGCTCGAAACAAAGGCTGCCACCTTGGCCCAACTGGTACTGCTCAGTGAATACCAGGGCCATCTACAAAATTTTAAATTAGTTCAAGTTAGTGATCAACTCAAGTGTGCAAAATTTTAAGTAAGCTAAAACTGAAGTATGTATAAAACTTTGTAACCAGAGAGGAAAGACTAAGCAATTTTTGCAACCGTTCTTGTATCTTTCTTTTATCAAGGTTTTGTTTTAACGCCCATTCTAACTAAGGTCTCCTATGGTCAGCCTAGGCTCTGATACCAACTTGTGACGACCTCAAATTTGATAACAAATTCGAAGTGCCCGTTATGTATTCCACCGCAATCCCAGAATCATTGTTGCGATATACATAACGTAGTTGGTAACCAGTTCCATAGACATTACAATACGAGGATTCAAATACAATGGTCATATAGACCAAGTCATATTACAACACAATATAGCAGCGGAAATATCGTCTTCGGCCCATGCCTTTTCCCTACAGGCAATTGGCGACTCACGGAGATGATCTTAGTTCTGGTACTCTTCCTCATACCCTTCCTCCTGGTATTCCTCCCCATAGTCTGGCCAAGTTGATAGCCAGGGACACAGCCGTGAGTACATTGGATGCACTCGCAAACCATCTTATAAATGAAAAGACGAAGTAGATATGCAAGGTTGGATATAGTGGTCTAAGCACTAAGTTGATTTGCAAAAGCTAGTTTTATTTCCCAAGAATGCTCATTTGTAGAAAAGAGGTTTAGTTCTCTAAGTCATTCTAAAGAGGAACTTCAATGTGTCAAGATCAAGGTCAAGTCATGTCAACTCAAATTTATGTCCTTCACCAAGTTCACCCTTGTTATTTTTAGTCTTGACAAAAGTCAAGTACAGATTGCCAACCGTCCATGACCGAGGACTCGGCTATTCGAATAGTTTGCAAACCTCTGCAGAGGGGTACACTTTACCCACAAGATTCGATACATCTGCCGGGAGAAATCCACGGTTCGCTATACACAAAGGTATGCGGCTTTCAGATAATCAAACAAAGTCTTTCGCTTGCTCATCCTAGTATAGGATCCTTCCCTAGAGCCCGGGATACGGAACTCCCGCTCCGGCGCCTCTAGTTATGCCCATCCCGGAGACCGGGTTAGTGGAATCCACTTGGTCAAGAAGTATCCGCCCATGGAGTCCTCCCATGAAGATTTAATACAAGACCTCCCATACTAAGATAGACAAGCTACGGAGTAAGCCCCTTCCCATATAGGGGTAATGTGGTTGTACGGTATAATTGGCTCCCATAGTACATCACTCGTTGTCAATTTGAGAAATACATTGCATAGTTCTTAGTCAAGATTATTTTCTTCATAAAGCCATCATGTAGGAGCAATCTCCCATTTCAAGTTTCAATTTCAAGTCACCACCTTTCAAATGGGGTTCCTCCAGAGATAGCCTCAACTTTTATTAGCGACTAAGCAACTACATTGAGTGATAGTACTACTACTATGGTTGGATAGACTCAGCTTGATGCTCTTGATAACCAAGACATCCATATGCTTCTATCATTCTACTCTAGCAATTCAATCATGCAATTTACTTCTATCATTCTACTCTAGCAATTCAATCATGCAATTTACTTCTATCATTCTACTCTAGCAATTCAATCATGCAATTTACTTAAAACAAGTAGAATGCAATATTAAAACTAGGTAGTGGGAGTAGGAATCAAAAGATGGCTTGCCTTGGTTGGCAAAGTGTCCGGGGTTTTCTTCTTCTTGATAATAATAATCCCCTCCAATATCCTCCTCGGCAATACTAGCGTCTAATAACGAATAAACACAAAGCACACCATCACTTCACCAAACCAACAACACACCAAGCACACACTCTTGTTTGCTAACCAAGCATTTAGGTTGCATTGCTATGGGGTTGGATGGTAAGTTTTCCTTCTAAGTTTTTCTTCAAGTGTGCAAGCTAGTTACTCTATTAAGTAGCATAGGTGGCTCACTTGTGCAGCATTGGGGTTGATTTAGGGTCACTAAGACAAGTTTAAGTGGGATGGGTTCACTAAGTGGATTGGTAAAGAGGGCAATTAATTCTAAGTGTGCATTAGGGCTCTATCATTTTATGCTAACAAATAGGTTTGGGTTAGGGTCTAAATGGTCACACTAATATGGTTTGGGTAGATTAGTGTTGACTAACAGTAACAGGGGTCATTAGTAAGCTTACATTTTAATTGTCATGATTTTTGATGGCTTAAATAATTTTCTAGAAATCTTTCATTATTTAACAAGCTATGGTCACACTATTCATATCCAATTTTATTCTTAACTGATTCGGAAATCTAACCAGTACTATTGGATAGAGCATGTGATAAGCTTTCCAACGAATATTTATTTGCTAAATTTGGACTTATAAAACTCTAGGAATTAAAGTTTGAAAATATCATTTGAAACAGATTTGAAATAAAAGAAAAGGGCAGGAATTAATTAAAAACGAAACGGACCAATTCTTCCCGAGTTGGGCCCAGTCCAGATCAATCCCGAACGGGCCGGCCCGAAAACGTTTCGCGCGGGGCGGGAGAATAAAAATGGATGCTGACAGGTGGGGTCGCAACGTCAGACCTAACTTAAAAACCCGAATCGGTAAGTTGTCGTTGGATCGAGATCGGACGGTCTACGTGCGTCGTCTTCCTCAACACGGGAGGGAGCTCACCTGCGAGCAGTGAAGAACGTTCGACGGCGATGGCGAGGCGTAGGGGAAGCAGAACTCGTCGGCGACGCTCGGGATCGGCTGCGGTGCTCCTCCTCCTCCGATTCCCTGCAGAAGTTTGCTCCCCGGTGCTCGAACGCGGCGGCGCTCCTCCTGTCCAGTACCTCGCCGGCGAGGTCGGCTACGGCGAAGCAGAGCGAGAGGGAGAGAGTGGCGATGTCTGGGAGGTAGCTGGTGGCTGGGTGAGTCTCTGCGTTTGATCGACGGGGCCTTTTATAGGCCGGAGCGTCGAGGGCGAGCGCGTCCAGTGAACGACCGGCGCAGGACATGCTGGCGGCGTGCACGGGCGACACTGGCCTCGTCGGCCTCACTCGCGTGCTGGAAGGGGTTGGTCTCGGCCGCGGGGGACTGTGGGTCGCCTCTGGCGAGGGCAGGGTGGTCGCCGACGTGCAGGCTACTGGGAAGAAGAAGAGGGGGTCCGGGGTTGCTGGCTTCACTTCCCCTCCATCTTCCAGGGCTTGGGTCGGGGCAGAGGGGACTGGAATCGATCGAGGCACCGTCCAGGAGCATGGCAACAGGGTTGCAGCGAGCTGGAACAGTGCACCACAGTGAAGTTTGGTTTGATTTTATTTTCTGCTGCCAGTGTTCGACGAAATGCCTACAAGAATTCAAAATTCGAATTTTTCAAATTTGCCACCGTGGGTGCTCATCATATTGGATAAGGTACCCAGGCATATTTTTGTTCTGGAGAAATAATGAGTTTTGCAAAAATTTATATTTCAAATTTGAAATGGTTTCTGTTTCAGATTCAAACTTTGGCTCAAGTTTGAGTGGTGTTCTGGTTTGAAATTTTGGTAGATCTTGGTTGGTTGAGTTAGTCCATAACTTGGTTAAGCTCAACTAAAAGGTGAAACCTGCAGGTGAGCTGTAGATTTCTTAATATAAGGGCTCAAAGTGGTGTAGTCATTACCAGTTTCTAGATCATATTAACTTTCTCTCTTTCTTACTTATTTGTATTTTTGGTTCTTTTGGTTCCTAATATCTTTCTTAGTTGTTTCTATTGGTTCACTTAGAATTATCTAACCAATGCTCAAACAAACAGAACACACATAAAATCATAGAAACACAATAAAGAGAAAACATGTGTGCATACAATAATGAATAAAAAGTTTTATTTGGGTCCAATTTTTGACTCTTTATTTAATAAGACTTGGGTTACAAATTCTGAGTTGTTACAGAAGGCCAACACAATAGGACCGGAATCCTATGATGTTATCCCATGCTAATGTATCGAGAGCGATGGCTTGCTTTGAGCACTCTAATTTCTTCAAAGTAACGATGCCGGAGGCACGACCCGGCCAATTAAGGCTAGGAGCGCATCGCCGGCTGAAGGGTCGAGTAGGTCGGTGCTCGCCGTGAGGCGGACCGGCCGACCCGGCCCAAAGTCCAACTATGAGCTTTTTAACTGCAACAACTTAAATATACGCTATTTGTCGGTGTTCTGGATACCGGGGTATCCCGGTCCACCTGCTCTTGGGCCCCGTCATCGGCCCATCTTCAGCCCAGGAGATGATCAACGGTACAAGTCACGGAGAAGACCCTCACGAGGAGGCGCCTCGTGAGGAGAACGACGACGGAAACTGCTAAGGACCAGAAGACCTCCTCACGAGCCCCTGCTGGTGAGGAGAGAAGGTACGCCCACGCCAGCTCAGCACGTTTTCGTGCGGAGCAAGAAGCTAACGGGCAGAAGACCGCGTACCGCCCACGCTACCCCCGACAGGGAGGAGACCAACTTTCGCTGTGCCTGCCCAAAGCGGCACAGTGGTTGTTGGCCACCCCCCTAAATATAGCGTGGACGGTGCAGGGCGCCAGAGGAAGACGTCAGCTTCCTCCACCCACTCCTGTGGACCGGCGCCGCTACCCTGCGAAGACCATGTCCACAGAAGAGCGTAGTCTACAGCTGTCTTCCCTCCTTGGCCGTGTGTGGCAACCCCTTCCCCAAGAAGATAAGGGGAAGGAGGACCTTGGCGCTATAAAAGGAGGGAGAAGCCACCCCTTAGGGAGATCCGATCGGAGGGAAATCTTCATCTTCTTCAAGCTGCTAGCTGGGCACGCAGGTTCTTCAACCTCTGGCCAGCTAGAGCTTTGTAACCAAGGCCTTGTACTCCTCGCGAGGTGTCGCGTCGCAATACAAGAAGGCAGGAAGTAGGGGTTTTACCTCACCACGAGGGCCCTGAACCTGGGTAAAGCTCGGTCTCCCTCTCTGCAGTGCGTAGCGCGTTCGACAATCGAGACTTCCGTCACCGTGTTTCGTTGCGATCCAAGATCTCTCACGTTCAGCCCCCTGCGTTCGAATCCTTGGGTCCGTCGCGTGGTACCCCGTGTTCTTGCGACACGAAATCCATCGACATTTGGCGCGCCAGGTAGGGGGTTGTGGTGTGTTTTCTTCTAGATCTGCTTCGACATGGCCGACGGCAACGCAAGGCTCGAGCGTCTTCGCCGTCGCAACGCTGTTCGGGGGCAAACCGAGCCCATCTTCCGTCGTCATGAAACTTCGGCCGAGGAGGAAGAGGAGGAAGATCTGGAGTCCTCCTACCTCCCGTCCGGGCGGACAGAGCCTTCGCTCTCCTTCACCGCCACCGCCACTTCTCGCGCTCGTTCTGGGAGTCAGCTGTCTCCTGCGCAGGCACTCGCCATGGCGCAGGAGCTGCTGCGCTATCAACCCACCGACGACGGGCGTGAGGGGTGGCGCACTCGAATCGCCGAGCTCATCGCCATCGCCAACGAAGACCCGGCCTTGGGAGGAGCCCAGGGCGCGGGGAGCCCAGATCCGGCGGCGGGGCATCGCGCCCCGGGCGCCGGAGATGGGGTGGCCAACAAGGCCAAGAGGGTGGTTTCCCGCGCCGCATCTTCGCCGCGCGGGGAGCCCAGCAGCCAAATCGTCCAACGCGCTCCGGAAGACGCACGCGTCTCCCTCGAGCGCCGCCGCTAAAATCATGACCGCGCCATCGATGATATCGGCGAAGCTGGCAAGAACGTCAGGACCCCCGGCGTCCCGATTTACAACCCCGGGTGTCTTGCCCTCACTCGCCAGCAGCGCTACGTCGTCTGGCCTGACAAGTTCAAGCCAGACATCAGCGCGCGTTACGACGGGACCACAAATCCTGTCGAATTCCTCCAACTCTACGTCGTCGCCGTCCAGGCTGCGCGTGGAGATCAGCGTGCCATGGCCAATTGGTTCCCCATGGCCCTCAAGGACGCTCCGCGAACTTGGCTCATGAATCTCCCTCACGAATCCGTGACGTCGTGGAAGGATTTATGTCATCAGTTCGTTGCCAACTTCATGCCCACGTACGAGCGCCCCGCAACTAAGAACGATCTTAAAGCGGTGCGTCAGTACAAGGGCGAGACGCTTCGTCAATACATCCAGCGCTTCAGTCAGATGAGGAACAAGATCCCCAGGATCTCCAACGAGGAGGTCATCTCCGCGTTCTCCACGGGCGTCTCCGACGTCAAGATGCGGGAGAAGCTGTCTGTGAATGATGAGCTGACTTCCGTCGTCAGGCTCTTCGAGATCGCCGACCGCTGCGCCAAGGCTGAGGAGGGGAGGCTCTTCGTGCACAATCTGCTGGAGGCGCCTCCCCCAAAGCCGAAGTCCAAGGACCCCAAGCGAAAGGAGGCTGCGACCCTCGCGGCGGAGCCAGATCATAAGCAACGCCGCGGGGACCGCTCCGATCGCGATAAAGGTCGACGTCGCCGCTACTGCATTATCCACAAGAAGGACACCCACAATACCGAGGATTGTTGGATTGTCCGGAAGTTTCACGAGGAAAACGGTGTCGCCAAGCGTCGCGGGGGCGGCCGCAACAACGGCAAGAGTGGATCCCGGGGCGATCGCCGCGACGACGACCGCGAGGAAGGTCGCCGCCGTGGGGGTCTGTCTCGAGACGATCCCGAGCCGCTGCCGCTGCCCCCACCAGCAAACGATCGTCGGGAGGAGGACCAGGGGGGCTATCAAGAGCTGCGAGACTTCGTCGCTTGCCTCCTGGGTGGAGCTCAGGCTCCTCTGTCAAATTGACACTTCAAGCAGCTGTCGCGAGAGATCGCGGCGGCACAGCCCAACGTCGGCAATCGCCTGATGAAGTGGTCGACGTGCAAGATTGGCTTCGACGAGGAGGATCATCTGGTTTCCACAAGGGGCGTGGGCTCAATCCCCCTCTTGTGCACGCCAACCATCAACAACGTCGCCGTCAACCGCACTCTGATCGACGGAGGGGCAGGCCTCAACATCATCTCGGTCGAGATCTTCGAGAAGATGCAGGTGCCATACCATCGGCTCATGCCAACTCGGCCGTTCTTCGGGGTAACCGAGGGATCTACAACGCCAGTTGGGCAGGTAAGCCTGCCCGTCACCTTCGGCACCCGGGACAACTACAGGACGGAAAGCCTCGACTTCGACGTCGCCTACATCGCCCTGCCATACAATGCCATCCTCGGCTACCCAGCCTTGGCAAGGTTCATGGCAGCAACGCACCATGGCTTCAACGTCCTCAAGATTCCGGGCGCCAACGGCACAATCACCGTGCGCTGCAATGAGCAGGATGCTCTCCGATCAGTCGAGCATGTCTACCGTGAGGCCACCACCATGTTCCCCGCCGACGAAGATCTACTGGAACACTCCGGCGACCTCACGAGGAAGAAGTAGCTCGTATCCCAAGAGCGAGCTGCTGCGAAGAAGGCCTCTTTCGAGCCCCACCTTTGGGGTTCGACAGGGAAGAAGTTCGCCGCCTCAGCATCGCCAACTTCAAGCGGGGACCTGGACCATCCAATGATGGACATGAGCATTGGGGAAGCTGCGGTACCCTCAGGCAGGAGGCCCCAGTTTACCCAAGAGCGCTCGGCAACCAAGAAGGTCCCGCTGCAGGCTGGGGGCTGCGAAAACTTTGTCACCATCGGGGCAGGGCTTTCCCCCAAATAGGAAAGTGCGCTCGTCACTTTCCTGCGGGCAAATTCTGACATGTTCGCTTGGACTCCGTCAGATATGCCCGGTGTTCCCAGGGAGGTGATTGAGCACCACTTAGCCGTGTGCCCTCAGGCACACCCCGTGAAGCAGAAGACTAGGAAGCAAGCGCAAGAGAAGCAAGACTTCATCGTCAAGGAAATAGAGAAGCTGAAGGAGGCCAAGTTGATACGCGAGGTAGCCCACCCCACCTGGATTGCTAATCCGGTGGTCGTCCCAAAGGCTAACGGCAGTGGGCGCCTCTGCGTGGACTTCACAAGGCTCAACAAGGCCTGTCCCAAGGACCCTTATCCTCTCCCGAGGATAGATCAAATCATCGACTCCACCGCCGGCTGCGACCTCCTTTGCTTCTTGGATGCTTTCTCCGGCTATCATCAGATCAAGATGGCAAAGGAGGACGAGGAGAAGACCGCCTTCATCACGCCCTGTGGGGTATACTGCTACGTCTGTATGCCCTTCGGCCTGAAGAACGCAGGAGCCACCTTCCAAAGGCTCATGCGTAAGGCCCTGGGGGCTCAGATGGGAAGGAACGCGGAAGCCTACGTCGACGACATCGTCGTCAAGACTCGCGAGGGTCACACCTTCATCGAAGATCTGGAGGAAACGTTCGTCAACCTGAGAAAGGTAAACATCAAGCTCAACCCCGCCAAGTGCGCCTTCGGCGTACTGTCGGGAAAACTGTTGGGGTTCCTCGTGTCTCACCGCGGGATAGAGGCGAACCCTGACAAGGTCAAGGCCATCGAAGAAATGCATCCTCCGCGCAATCTCAAGGAAATGCAACGCCTCGCGGGGTGCATGGCAGCCCTGGGGCACTTCATCGCGAGGAGTGGGGAAAAAGCTTTGCCCTTCTTCAAGCTCATGAAGCGCACCGGGAAGTTCGAGTGGACTCCGGAAGCCGACAAGGCCTTTGCCGAGTTGAAAAGGTACCTCACGAGCCCACCGATCATGGTTGCCCCAACAGCTCGTGAGCCCTTGCTACTCTACATCGCGGCAACTCCAAGGACTGCAAGTGCCGTTCTCGTCGCGGAACGGGACGCCAAGGTAATCGCCAAGGAGAAGGTCAATCCTCCCGGCCAGGGGGCTCCTCGCGAGGAAGAGGCCGCCCTGCCTCCCGTCCCTCAAGAGGAGCCGCCCGCGGCATCTTCGCCGACCAAGCCACCCTCTCAGGGCGACGCTCCAGAGCCTCCCGAGGAGGGGCCTCCCGAGGGGATCGTCAAGGTGCAAAAGCCCGTGTACTTCGTTAGCACGGTGCTGCGCGACGCGCGGGAACGCTACACCATGCAGCAAAAGCTGCTCTACACCTTACTCATCGCTTCAAGGAAGCTGCGTCATTACTTCCAGGGTCACCCGATTAAGGTGGTGACCGATCGCCCCCTGGAGACCATCCTGCGCAACCCCAACGTCACCGGACGGGTGGCGGAGTGGGCCGTGGAGCTTCAACCCTTCGAGATCTCCTTCGAAACTACAAAGGTAATCAAGAGCAAGGCCTTGGCCGAGTTCACTGCGGAATGGACTGATCCATTCGTCGACGAGCCTCCAGAGGTGGAGTCGACTCTCCCTGGAGAGGAGGCCCCGGGCCTCTGGATCATGCACTTTGACGGCGCCTTCAACCTTCCCGGCGCGGGAGCTGGCGCTGTCCTAGCCTCTCCCTCTGGAGACAAACTCTTCTACGCCGTGCAGCTCTGCTTCGGGCCTGAGCACAAGGTCTCCAACAACATCGCGGAATACGAAGGACTACTCGCAGGCTTAAGGGCAGCGAATGCTTTGGGCATCAAGCGCCTCATCGTCAAGGGGGATTCACAGCTGGTTGTGAACTTCTCAAACAAGAGCTACACTCCAAAGGATGAGCACATGGCGGCTTATCTCGAGGAGCATCGAAAGATGGAAAAACGCTTCCAAGGCTTGGAGCTGAAGCACATCCCGAGAGGAGAAAATGTGGAAGCCGACGAGATCGCCAAGCGCGCCTCTCATCGCCTGGCACAGCCTGCCGGCGTCTTCAAGGAGCGTCTCTTCAAGCCGTCCGCTTCTCCGTCGACATCCGAACCACCTCCTCCTTCTGCTTTGCCGCCACCACCGGAGCAGGGGGCTCCGGATTGCGGGCCTCCTTCGGGTGACCGTGTCCTTCTGGCATTGGCACGGCAGGAGGGAGTGGATTGGATCATCGAGCTCAAGGCCTACCTCACCAGTAGCAGGCTCCCCGAGGATGAAGAGGAGGCTGAGAGGATTGTGCGGCAAGCTTCAGGCTACTGCGTCAAGGACGGTGACTTGTACCGGCGTCGCCCAAATGGCGTCGCTCTGAAGTGCATATCTACTCACCAAGGCCAAGAGCTTCTAAGGGACATCCACGCCTCTGCTGCGACTCTAGCCGCGAAAGCATATCGAAGCGGCTTCTACTGGCCTTCGGCGCTCGGAGATGCGGCGGAGATGGTCAAGAGGTGCGAGGCGTGCCAATTCCACGCCAAGCAGATACATCAGCCGGCGCAAGAGCTGCGAACCATCCCACTCACTTGGCCCTTTGCAGTTTGGGGGCTGGACATCCTCGGTCCATTTCCCAGAGCGCAAGAAGGCTATCGCTACCTCTACGTCGCCATCGACAAGTTCACCAAGTGGGTGGAGGTGGAACCGGTGTGCACAATCCCTGCCAGGTCCGCCGTCAAGTTCATCCGTGGACTGGTCTGTCGCTTTGGTGTGCCTAACCGCATAATCACCGACAACGGCAGCCAGTTCACCAGCGGCTTGTTCCGGGAATACTGCGCATCGACCGGCATTAAAATCTGCTTCGCCTCTGTCGCCTACCCCAGGAGCAATGGTCAAGCCGAGCGCGCCAATGCTGAAGTGCTCAAAGGACTCAAGACGAAAAGCTTCAACGCCAAGCTCGAAGCCTGCGGCAAAAAATGGTTAGACAACCTCCAATCCATCTTGTGGTCCATCAGAACTACCGCCACCAAATCCACTAGAGAGACCCCTTTCTTCTCGGTCTATGGGGCGGAGGCTGTTCTTCCCACCGACGTCAAGTTCGGGTCGCCAAGGGTGCTCGCCTTCGACGAAATTCGCCAAGAGGACCTCATCAAGGACCGCCTCCTCCTGCTCGAAGAAGCTCGGTGCCAAGCCGCGCTCCGCACCGCGAGGTACCAGCAAGGACTACGCCGCTACCATAGCCGCCATGTTCGAGCAAGAACTCTGGAGGTCGGCGACCTGGTGCTGAGGAGAATACTCACTCGCGAGGGCCTGCACAAGCTGTCTCCAATGTGGGAAGGACCCTTCAAGGTGACGCACATCGCCAGGCCGGGCTCGGCGTGGCTGGAAACCGCAGAAGGCGTGCCGGTGGGGAACCCGTGGAACATAGCTCATCTGCGAAAGTTCTACCCTTAGGTTCCTCACGAGGAGATAAAAACCGTTTTTACGGCACTTGTATCAGCTCAAACTGCTCTTAAGCACTGATATTAAGTTAATGCGCAATATAGCGCCTCTGCTTCGGCATGACATCAAAATGGCATGAAGTCCATTTATTTTCTGTTGTACTCCTCGCGGAAGGGGGCTAGGCACGGTGTCTATGCTGGGGCCTTCGCCCGGAAAACAGCAAGCCCGAAAAACCCGAAGGGAGCGAGCTCTGGTCGGGGGCGACGGCCCCGTTAACGATCACCTCTGGATGCCCATGGTGCTTAGTTCCTCGCGAAGTATGCCAGAAAATAAAAAATCTTCGAGGAAAAGTCCAAGGTGTACCCATGGCACCCGCTAAGGACCTACCCCTTGTGAGCAACCCTCACGAGGGAGCAAAGACGCGTCGATGCACCAGCATCCGCAGGAGGATTCCCTCTGCCGAGGAAGGCCTAACGTGGCAGGATTATTGAAGACCAAGGCCGCTCCGATCAATCTTGCGAAGGAGACGCAGATCCGGAGGTCCGCGCCAGGCCCTTCACCTCATGAGCAATCCTTGTGAGGTGTCGACGGTCTCTGGGCTCTCTTAAGCGTCGATGTTTTCACGTCCGTGAGGGTCCAGCTTCCCTCAACGACGAGGAAGGCCCAGTGAATCGCCACGCGCGGCAATTTGCTCTTAGCTGCTGGCACAGATAGTGCCGCGCTCCTCCACGACGGAGAAGGTCCCTGTGCCGGTCACAGGGGCATCTTATTCGCCTTCTTTTTTCGTTTGTTTTGTCGATTTGTTTTTCCGTTTTCGGGGATTTGGGGTTTTTTGTTTTCCAACTCTTTCTCCAACTTCTTCTCTCAGGAATCGTCCAATGTGTCGCCAACGCCGAACCCACTTCGAGCTCTGAGGCGGAGGGAGGCTTCCTGTCGATGCCAACAGCTCACTAGGGCTCTCGAGCGAAGCAAACGACCCGGACAATGAAGAACAACAGGCTGATTAGCAAACGGATTTCATTAAAAAGCCCCCCGGCGGGGGAAGGAGCGAAGCACGACGGGGCATACCCCGCCGGCATGGACTACAAGGCAAAAAAGGGGAGGAGACTAGCTCCCCTCCCCAGAGGACTATCGCGCCGGGGCCTCCTCTGGGGGTAGGTGCGGCGGACGCCGCCGGCGGTGAAGATCCGCACCGTAGCCTCCAGCGTCCCCAGCTTGAAGCGGAAGACAAGGTGGTCGCCGACGAGGAGGCGATGGCCGAGGGCGAAAGCCCTCCAGTGGCCGGCGAGGACGGCATTGCCGCCGTCCCCGAAGAGGATGTCCACAGGCCAGAAGAGGTCTGGCCTGCTCTGCTCCCCCAGGGCGATCTCCCCGGCGGCCGGGCCGTGGGCGTGAACCACCATCCGGACGGCGTCGGGCAGCCGGAGGGAATTGAAGCTCGGGGCGTCGACGACGACGAGGAGCTCCAAGAAGCGGGACCCCGGAGCGATGAGGGGTCCCAGCAGCGCCGCCGCCAGGGGGCGCGGAGTGGCAACCACTCCGTTCACCGGCGGGGCCGGAGGATCTGCAGCAGGGGGAGGGGGGCCTAGGGCGGCCTCCACCTCCCGGAGGGCCCGATCGATGCCCCCCGAGGCGCGGGGAGCAGGCGCCGCCGCCAGCGGCGACGGCAAGTTCAGGGCGCCTCCACGCGCAGGACCCCTGAGGGTCATGGCGCCGAAGGTCCCCGCGGCGGCATGGCTCGCCTCGCCCTGCCGCGGCGCGCCAATGCGGAGGGGGCCGCCGGCGTCGGGGGTCCACTGGGCCG
>QXEO01001367.1:0-305229 GCA_007115705.1 Dactylis glomerata
CCACCTGGTCAGATAGTCACGGTCAGTCTCATTCACTACCTTGCCGGCAGTTTAGCCAGCTGCTGCGGACGGTTTGGGCCTCGTATGTACTGGTAAAGTTCGACACAAACGGCTCTTCGAATCAATCAGCCGTTGATACTCCCGGCCGGCAAATTATCAGCCATATCCTGGCTGGACCTTCCAACATCTGCGGCACATATCGTACCGCCCATCTGAGGTTTCCTCCGGCGATGTTCACCGCTGTGGAGTAATCTCCAACCAATCTTCCGGCTTCGTACTACCATTATATGTCCTCGCGCCACGCGCGAGCTGGAAGAAGTAAGGCACCGGCTTCCCCCTAATCCGGGGTCCGAACACATAGGGCCCGGAGCTCCTTGTCTCTCCCCCCAACTCTGATTGGTGGATCTTGTCCAGCTTGGAAACGTGCATCATTGGCTTCCAAGGACCGAGGTCCAAGCCGGGATGACTATGGGCCTTGCGATTCATCTGCTGCTGCGCTCCGGCTGATGCTGCTCACTATGCCGGCCTTGCTGGTGCTGCTGCTGATATCCGCCCTGGCAAGGGCGGAATTGCCGTCATCCTCTCGATGTCCCGGATGGCCTGCACCCATGCTGCTGCGCTGCACCTACGGCGACCTGTTGCTGACGCCGGGCTGCACTGTTACTCCGGCCACCACGGCCGCGCCTGCTTCATGCCCGGCGCACACTCTGGCCGGGCTTCTTGCTGCGACATACTTGTCAGCTTGGCCGACATTCTTCTGCACCATCGCCTGCTTTCCGGCGGCAAGCCGGATCGTACACCTGGATCTGCTTGTCCCGGCGGCCAGAGGTCACACTTCTGGCACGCCGGGCGCTAGGATGCGGGGACGAGGCTTGGCCCCTCGACCTCGCGCCGGCACCTCCCGCCGACCACAATGTACTGAGACGCCCCGGCACCCGGGTTTGCCTTCTTAAGGCTTCCTGCTGCTTTGTAGCTTCAGACAAAAGTTGGTTAAGCCGGGCTTGCTGCTCACGCAGTGCTTCGCCGGATAAACAAGATAAATCCTTAGCTACCTCGGCCGCCGCTCTAAGGTTCTTTACTGGCGAACTATAGACTACCTTAGGCACAGTACTAGTTGCGGTATGACTCTTATCTCTAGCATCTTTTCCTATCTCAGCATTAAGATTTCTACCTCTAGTTCTAACCTCTTCTATCCGGCTAGGCCGGATTACTACAGGAGTAAAACCATGGGCTGCCTCATACTCACGGAGTTGCCGGTTAAACCGTTCGCGCTCCTGGTTCATGGCCAGGGCCTCGTCGACGAGGGCCTGACGAGATCCCTCCAGGACCTCCCTTGTCTGCTCCGGATCAACGCCGGATCGCACCGGCTCGAGAAGCCGGTCGATGATGGGAAGAAGAACCTCGCCCCTAGCCGGCACACCGGAAGTGCCGGCCAGGTTCTCCGCACGCTCCAACGGAGGACGCGCCGACCTCTTGACCTTCGGCGGCTCCGGAGGAGAAGCTCCGGCCGCTGCTGCTTTGCCGGCATCTTCCGCCGGCGGCACGGATGTGCCGGCCATCATCACCTCAGCCGGCTCTACTGAGCGAGCGCTACGCCCAGCGTGAGCCAGCCGATGTGATGGAGGATCCGACGCCACCAGCACCTCCTTCCTGCAAATTCTCTCAGTCCCCACGTACACCTCGTGGGAACCGAAAGACATAATCCGGCCATCCCTGGGAACGGCCGGCCACCGAGACAACCGGCGTTGTCACTGACGAAACTGAGCGAGCCTAGCCTCTGGACGAGGCCAGAGACCACGCGCACTCCCGAAGCTGCTATCACAGACCCCGTCCAAATGAACACTCCGCCCAGCATATCGATCTGCCCCACGGTGGGCGCCAAATGTCGTCGTGGTGAAACAACATATGCCATAGGATGGCTTAAATGGGGGCCGAACTAGATGCTGGAGGATTCGGGAGAGGGGAACGAGCTAAAAAGCACGACAGAAAGAGGCACTGATCTACCCAGGTTCGGGGCTCTCGTAAGGAGATAACACCCCTACTCCTGCTCTACTGATTGTATATTTGGGTCGATGTAGTACACAACAATGGTGCTTCCAAGCTCTCTGCTAGAGAAGGAAGATGAACTGCTAAGTGTAGGAACACAGAGTGACCAACAAACCTCCAACCCTTTGCTAGGACTCCCTATGCCACCTTATATAGTGGTGGCCAGGGTTACAATGGTCATACAAGACCACAAGATACGGGCTACACTCCAAACAGGAGCTGGTGACGATGGCAGAGACCCTTGACTTCGCCCCTGATTGCTCTCGATGGGACGCCATATCCCTGTACCTTGTACCTCTTGAACTATTGCCTTACCTCTGTGCGGTAAGCTCGTACTTGTGCACAGTGAGGGTAGGTAACCTCCACTGTGCACCCTGCCATCTTACTCTGCTACCATGCTTGGATGTTTTCTTCCTTGATTGTAGGGATGTGACACCTTGGTTGACTTAAGTATCCCGGATATGACCGTTGGCCATACCCAGGACTTATATGCCGGACCAACGACCTTCGAGGGTCGGGTAATCCGGCCTCCCCTGCTCCTGCACAACACATCAAATGGTTAGGCCGGCATATCTAAGTATATGCCGGCACACATATACCAGTATTCCGGCTATACCGGCATATCCAAGTATTAGCCGGGATACACACATATGCCGGCCTGGCCGATGCTCTTATATTCCGGCCAGGCCCTTTCTTGATAACTCGACACAAGTCAACCATAGACTTTGTGTCTTTCTAGTCTCTTGACCCTACCGGGGGTTATCCCCCCGACACTCACATAAGCAAGCTCAATATCCCCGCGGGCAACATGATCCCTAATGAAATGATTCCGGATCTCAATATGCTTGGTTCTTGAATGTTGCACCGGATTATAGGCGATCTTGATAGCACTTTCATTGTCACATAAAAGAGGCACTTTGTCACAATTGACACCGTATTCCTTCAAAGTTTGCCTCATCCATAACAATTGAGTGCATCCACTTGCGGCGGCAATGTATTCGGCTTCGGCGGTGGAGAGAGATATACAATTTTGCTTCTTAGAAGACCAACACACCAAAGACCTACCAAGAAATTGGCAAGCTCCGGAGGTTGATTTCCTATCATCCTTGTCACCGGCCCAATCCGAATCCGTGAAGCCACAAAGAGAGAAATCCGAGCCTTTGGGATACCAAAGACCATAAGTTGGGGTATGAACCAAATATCGAAAGATTCTCTTAACCGCCATAAGGTGGCTTTCTTTAGGAGCGGCTTGATACCTTGCACACACACCTACACTCAACACAATATCGGGTCTAGATGCGCAAAGGTAAAGCAAAGAACCGATCATAGAACGGTATACCTTTTGATCCACATCTTTACCATTGGGATCAAGTTCAAGATGACATTTTGTGGCCATTGGTGTTGCGGCTCCATTAAGTTCCTTCATCTTGAACCTCTTGAGCATGTCTTGGACATATTTGGCTTGATAGATGAAAGTCCCTTCTTTCAATTGCTTGATTTCAAAACCAAGAAAGAACTTCATTTCGCCCATCATAGACATCTCGAACCTATCGGTCATAAGCTTTGAAAATTCATCATTAAAAGCTTTGTTAGTAGAGCCAAAGATAATATCATCAACATATAGTTGGCATATGAAAAGCTCCCCATTGACCCTCTTAGTAAAAAGAGTAGGATCGATTTGCCCAACTTCAAACCCACGGTCTACCAACAACTCCCTAAGGTGCTCATACCACGCACGTGGGGCTTGTTTAAGGCCATAGAGTGCCTTATGGAGTTTGTAGACATGGTTAGGGAAGTTGAGATCCTCAAACCCCGGGGGTTGCTTAACATACACTTCCTCTTTCAATGGACCATTAAGAAATGCACTCTTAACATCCATTTGTTGCAACTTAAAATTATGATGAGTGGCATAAGCAAGAAGGATACGGATGGACTCAAGACGAGCCACGGGAGCATAAGTTTCTCCAAAGTCAATGCCTTCAACTTGAGAGAAACCTTGAGCAACCAATCTTGCCTTGTTCCTCACAACAATTCCATGCTCATCTTGCTTGTTCTTGAATATCCACTTTGTGCCAATCACATTGCGGCACTCCTTTGGCTTCTCTACTAACACCCAAACATTATTGCGCTTGAAGTTGTTGAGTTCTTCATGCATAGCATCCAACCAATCCGGATCTTCAAGTGCTTCAAATACTTTCTTGGGTTCAACCATGGAGATATAAGCATGATGAGAGCTAAATTGTGCCAATTGACGCCGGGTTGACACTTTGCTTCTTAAATCTCCAATAACCCTCTCAAGGGTATGACCTTTAAGTTCCAAGTCTCTTTCAACTCTTTTCTTGCGACGGGCTTCGATCTCCTCATTAGACCTTGAAGGAGATACTTGATCATCTTGATCATTTTGGTCCCCGTCTTGACCATCAAATTGACCTTGATCATCATTATCTTCATGAGTAGGTTGATCTTGGTCATGTGAAGAATTGGGGGCGGTTGAGATAACCGGAGAGGATGGTGGTGCCCCTTCTTCTTCATGAAGGTCCTTGTCTTGTTCTTCGGTTGGTGCACTAGTTGCTTCCTTGGGAGAGGCTTGTTGAGCTTGTGAAGATGAAGGCTCCACTTGAGTAGAGCATAGTCCTTCCCGGTCGGCCACAAGGTGTCCCTCAATGGGGCGGAAAAATCCCACGCCCATTCTTCCTATGGCTTCTCGAGGTATTTCATTATCTACATCACAAGAAACAACATCTCGCCCCCCTTGGGAGCCGTCATTCTCTTCGAATACCACACTACAAGATTCTTCAACACGTCCGGTGGACTTGTTGAAGACTCTATAAGTGTGGGATTCGGCACCATAACCAACAAAAATACCTTCTATTGCTTTTGGATCAAATTTACCTAAACGAACTCCTTTTCTTTTAAAGAAACACTTACACCCGAAAACCCGGTAGTAGGAGATGTTGGGCTTGCTTCCGGTGAGTATTTCATATGGAGTCTTGTTTAGGCCTTTGCGGAGGAAGAGCCGGTTTGAAGAGTGACAAGCCGTAGAGATAGCTTCGGCCCAAAAGTTGTATGGAGACTTAAACTCCGCCAACATGGACCTAGCCATATCCATAAGAGTCCGGTTCTTCCTCTCGGCTACACCATTTTGTTGAGGGGTATATGCAGCGGAATATTGATGACGAATTCCCTCAACACTAAGAAATCCATTTAAGGTGTAGTTCTTGAACTCCAAGCCATTGTCACTTCTTATTGCCAAAATAGTTTGCCCATGTTGACGTTCAACTTCCTTGGCAAAGTCGATGACGGTTTGTTGAGTCTCACTCTTATGCTTGAAGAAGTAAACCCAAGTATATCTTGAATAGTCATCAACAATCACCAAACAATATTTCTTCCCACCAAGACTTGCATGAGAGGGAGGACCAAAAAGATCCACATGAAGGAGCTCCAAGATCCTCTTGGAAGAAATGATAGTCTTGCTTGGGTGGGGAGAATCATGCATTTTTCCTAGAACGCAAGCCCTGCAAACACGATCTTTGGCAAAAGAAACATTCTCTTTTAGTCCGAGTATGTGGCCACCCTTGTGAAGGCTTTGCAAAGTTCTCATATTGACATGGGATAAACGGCGATGCCAAAGCCAACCCACATCGGCCTTTCCAAATAAACACATTGCACTTGTAGTGGTTTTCCCCGAAAAGTCCACCACATACAAGTTATTTTCAATGTGTCCAACGAAAGCGACCTTTAGAGACTTGCTCCACAAGAGTACCACAATGTCATTATCAATGAAGACGGCAAAGCCCATCTTACCAAGTGCACGAACTGAAAGTAAATTATAACCAAGGGTCTCAACAAGCATGACGTCCACAAGGGAAATATCCGGTGCGACCACCACCTTGCCAAGACCCAATACCTCGGATTGTGACATGTCTCCATAAGTGACGGTTATATGATTGTCATTAGGCCTCAACTCCGTCAAAATCTTCTTGCTTCCGGTCATATGACTTGTGCATCCACTATCAAGCACCCATTTTGATCCACCGGAAGCATAGTCCTACAAGAGATCATTGCTTGGTTTTAGGTCCCCATTTTTCAATGGGTCCTCTTTTGTTAGCAACAAGGGTCTTTGGAACCCAAATAGACCAAGCAACATAACCATCATTTGGACCAACATATTTTGCATAAACATCACCATAATAATCACGAAATAACACATAGTGAGGGTTAGCAATTCCCGCATGATCATCATGAGTGGCTTTGCCACCCACAATAGGATCCTTCTTTGCTTGAGCGGGCTTGGCCTTCTTTTTCTTGTTGTTCTTCTTCTTCTTCTTTGAGACATAGCCAATCCCCGTTTTATCACCAAATGCCTTTTGCTTACTCAAAAGGTCATTCAAGTTTTTCTCACCTATGGGAATGGAGGACTTGGCAAGCTCATCTTTCAACCTAGCATTTTCTTCAATGACATTTGCATGATCACAAGTAGAAGTAGAAGAACTAGGCACATTATTCTTAGTCAATTGAATTTGAAGTTGTTCATGTGACTTGGTAAGAATAGAGTGTTCACTTTTCAAGGCCTTGTGAGCCTTGTCAAGATCTTCTAAATCCTTAACAAGTATATCATGACCAACACCAAATTCAACCTTTTCCTTTTTAAGCATTTTTACTTTAGCACGAGCATGATCTCGCTCTTTAATGAGTTTGGAAACAACTTCATTATTAGCTTCCTCAATGGAATCGAGCTTATCTTCAAGAGTTGCTCGTTCCTCTTGCTCTTCTTCAAGAGACTCGGTTAGTGAGGCAATATCTTGAGCATATTCTCTTTCAAGCCTCATTTGTTCATCTAGTTTTTCAAGAGTTTTACCATATTGGCTCAATAAACGTTCAAAGTGAATCTTATGAACGCCATCTACACTAGACACATAGTCATCAAAAGCAATAATTTCTTCCTTTACTCTAAGACTAGCAAGATCATTCAAGGAAGCATCATTTGTCTTAGAGGAAGAGAAAGATGTGGGTGATACCTCGGAAGACTTGGCCATAAGGCATTTGACGTTCTTGAGAAGAGAGTCCTCATTGGGGGATTCAAAGAGTGATGTGGAGGAAGTGGAGGTGGTTGCCATTGCGGCCATCTCACTAGTTGTGGTTTCTTCTTCATCACTCTCACTTGCGGAGTACTCTTCTTGAGTCAAGAACACAAACTTTGGTTGCTTCCTCTTTGGTCCACCCTTCTTCACAAAAGGCTTCTTGGATGGTGACTTGGTCTTGTTCTTGAGTATGAGATTTCCACCATGGTCTTCTCTCTTCTCATAAGGGCACTCGGCAACGAAGTGAAATCTATCATTGCAATTGTAGCAAGTCCTCACCCTTTGACCATTGTTGTCATTCCTTTGATAGCCACTTGACTTGCTTCTTCTTTGATTGTCTTCTTTAGCCTTGTGTGGATCAACCCAAAAGGTTTTTCCGTAGAAGGCCATGTGCTCATTGTACTCATGCCTTATGTCCTCGGGACACATCTCTAGCCTTGCTTCAATACTTGCTTGAAGAGGAACCTCTTTCTCAACCACACTTGCTTTCAATGCAAGATTGGAGCTTCTTTGCATCCCTATGGCACGGGCATGAGCATCTTCCGCATTTTGTGCGGAAACCTTGTAGGCTTGAATTTCTTGCATCACTTGATTGGAGGTCATCTCATTGAAGTTGTGCTTTCCTTGAACACTCTTTATATCCGCGGGCTCATATGGAGTGAGAGCAAGAATGTACTTCATCTTGATCCACTCATCATCAATATGGTGAGCACCGAGGTTCTTGAAGGTGGTAGCAATGGTCTTGAGTCTTCTATACATTTCTTGATGATCCTCACCATCCATCATGAAGAAACCCTCCGCTTGATTTGAGAAGGCAATATATCTTGTTTTCTTCATGCTCTCATTGCCAACAAAGACGTCGGAGAGAGCTTGCCAAGCTTCTTTGGCGGTGAAGAAGTGTTGGATGTGAGGCAAGTCCTTGGATCCCACGGCGACTTGAATCATGTGAAGAGCGGTAGCATTGAGTTGGCTATCAACCGTCTCTCTTCTTGTCATGTTGTGGGGATCCACGGCCTTGAATCCTTCCTCAACGATCCTCCAAAGCTCGATGCAAGAACTGCGCATATGAGAGATCATTTGATATTGCCATTGACCAAAGTTTAATGCATCAAGCTTAGGTGGATCTCCTCTATTGTTAATATGAGGATGAGGAACCGGCGGGTCGGGTGAATACCAAGGAGGGAATTCACCTTTCCCGTCGCCCTTGGTGGAAGACTTAGCATCGCCATTTTTATCGGTGCCCTCCACATCAATTACCACATTCTCCACTTGTGGAGTAGCGGGTTTTTCCGGAGGTGGAGGAGCATTAGAAGTTTTAGCTTGCAAGAGTTGCGCTATCATTTCACGCAACTCATTTACTTGAGTTGTCATGGAAGCCATGGATGATTCCAAAGATTTGAACTCACCCATGGAAACTTGACCCGAGCCCTCACTCGGAGAGGTGTCCATACTCTTAGGCGGTTAAGCCCGAATAAAGAGCCGAGGCTCTGATACCAATTGAACGGATCGTATGGGCACCTAGAGGGGGGGGGGGTGAATAGGTGCTACTCAAAGTTTAATTCTTTTTCAATTTAGGCTTGACACAAAAGGTAAATTCTCTAGATATGCAACTAAGGTGAATTTACCTATATGTCAACGAGCAAGCTAAGCAAGATACAAGTAGTAAAGGCAATAAAGGATAGAGGTAACCGAGAGTGGAGCACACGGAGACACGGATGTAATTCCCGTAGTTCCTTCCTTTTTAGGGGAAGTACGTCTACGTTGGAGGGGTGTGGTTGCCACAAAGGCCTAACCAACGCCACAAAGGCTCACCCTATTCTCCGGTGCAAGCTTCCGCCACAAAGGCCTAGCTCACTTTCCACTAAGGGATTCCTCAAGGCGGAACCGGCCTTTACAAAACTTGGGGCACCACTCCACAACTGAATTGGAGGCTCCCAAGCACCACAAAGATCTCAATCAACAAGTATCAAGATTTCAATCACACAAACAAGGTCAAGGGACACAAGGGAACCCAAGACCAAAGGGCCCTCTAGCAAATGAGAGGGGAAATCAAATCGCTTCGGTGAGGATGTAGATCAAGGCCTTCTCCTTCGATTCTCCAAAGATCAACGACTTTGGTGGGTTGAGGGAGGAGATCTTGCTAATTTGGTGGCTCCAAAATGGGGTCTTTTCTTCACAGCTCGAGCAGCTTGAGGTAGAAGAAGGGGAGGGGTATTTATAGCCCCTCCCAAAATGTAGCCGTTGCTGAGTTGGAGGGGCGGATTATCCGGCCAAAGTTGGGCCGGATTATCCGGCTGGCCGGATTATCCGGCCCCTGGCCGGATTATCCGCCCCCCCCCATCTGGGTGACGCCGCGCCAGGTCCTTAGCAGAATTTCAGCCACTCCCGGGGGAGGGCGGAATATCCGGCCAAAGCTGGGGCGGATTATCCGGCCCCCCTATCTGGGTGACGCCGCGATAAGTCCTTAGCCGTTTTTCGGCCACCCCAGAGGGGGCGGATTATCCGGCCACCCCTGGCCGGATAATCCGGCCTGGCAAATCTTCAAACGAAAATCCTGCAAATCTTAGCACACAATTAGTATCACTAATGTTGTTATCTAACACACAAAATCTGAGGGAAACAAAGTTTGCACTTTCAAAGACGGCGGTGGTGACGCTGAAGATCGTCCTCCTCTCCTCTCGCAGGTGGTTCCTCCACCTAGCTTCCGCCTCTGCCATGGTGTTGTACCCTTTGTAGCTATTCCCCTTGAACATGTTGACTTGCTTCAAGCAATCTTCCCAGTGGATGTAAACTCCAGGAACCCTACCCCTGTACACCACGTACGGCATCTCTACCTTTAAGACACAAATAAGGTTAGAGAACGAAAAGCAATAGTTCATCACATAATTAAATGATACAATTAACATCACATGAAATAATTAACATCAGTACGATCGATGAAGTACACCACAAATAAGTTCATTACATGACATGACAAATAGCAACGAGCCAACGATCACAACTAAGTTCAACGATTATCTACCAAACTTGCCGTGCTAGGCAAGTTAGGATGTACTTAATAAGTTTACAACTAGTGAATCAACATTTCGGCTTGCCAACATCAGGAACAAAGAGGATGCCGCCTCCCGCTAGGAAGAACGGCCTGTCGTCGCCCTGAAGAAGCAGCCTCTGATCTATTTCAGCATTTGATGGCTTCAGAGCGGCAGTGTAGAACATCCCTCCTTTTCTGATGACATCTTGAAAGATGATCGTCGCAAACTGCTCCTGGATGCGATAGAACTCTGCTCTTAGTTGATTATCTTGGATCATCGCCAAGTGTTCGGCCCAGGATTTAAGTGAATATGGCAGCGTCAAGTTATGGTGGTCGCGTACGTATGCCCGCATCTGATATAAGGCGTAGTAGGCGTCCTTCTGGCTGCCCTCAGGCTGCTTGACACAGGGGAACGCCGTTATATGGCCGAACGTGTGCATGCCTTGCTTGAGCGGCTGTCTAGTCTTTAATAAGCCTCCCAGACGGGCGTACTTGGTAAGAGCTTCATCCTAAACTGCCTTGATAGTCGTGTAGTTTTTCTTTCTTGCACTGCCTGAGTCCAAATACACGCATTGCGCACTTCTCACCGAGATGTTGATGAGCGTGCAGTATTCATCGCTGCACAAAACACTTCAAACAAAATGTTGGCAAAGAACGAGATAGAAATCTAAGAAAACATTACGGCAGCGAGCCAATGATCACTTACTCGGAAAAGTAGGCCATGAGCAAGTCCTTCCCAATATTTTTCCAGAAGACGACGCTGAGATACTCAGACGCGACTTTCTGGCCCTCCCATTTTGTCAACTGGCTCTCACGCATGTAGTAGGGATCCACTATCACGATGCCCGAGGTCTTGTATCTAATGACCTGCATCGCCATACTTAGGGAAAATAGGCGGACGAGGGTTTGGTACAGCCGATTCTGGTGAAATATGTCGAAGATATCGGCAAACCAAAGCAGCATAGTATCTGCGGGTGCATCCTCAACGAAGTCCCTGCCCGTTGGCAACTTGGCCATGTAAAGCGGGCATGAGGAATCATTATCTCCAAGTTGGCGCGTCTCTAGGTAGAGAATAGCGTCATGCAGACTCCGCATATCCGCACTGCAAGCATGGAGCATTTGCGCATTCAGCATTGGCTGGCCCCATAGTATGCACGATGTGGTTAAGACCCTTGGGTCTTGGTGGCCTGTCCTGAGCCCGGATCGGTGCTGGCTGGCTCATAGTATCCTTCTTGCTCTTCCTTTTCCTTTCCTTCTTCTTCATGGGAACTACAATCTGCTCACCGGCACACTTATGGAGCGTGTTGGGGGTGAAAATGTTTCTACCCGTCGAGGCTCCGTGCAGACAACATCTGGAGGCATCTCCTGAGAATGGAATGACAAACGTTTGTTGATAGTAGGTTGTTTCTCCGAGGGACCTGGCGCCGGTTCTTCGTTGTCATCACAATATGTAGTATTGATGAAGGCATCAACGTTGACTTCATCATCATCATCATCGTTCGGATCCTGTGCCATCTGCATATCATGATTAGGATCGGCCGCCACATAGCTGCTTGGCCTGGGCATGACTGATACGTCTCAAACGTATCTATAATTTTTGATGCTCCATGCTTGTTTTACACCATTTGCCTATTGTTTCGTTACACTTAGTGGCATTTTTATGCATTTTCTGGAACTAACCTATTAACAAGTGCCACAGTGCCAGTTTCCTATTTTCTGCTGTTTTTGTGTTTCAGAAGTGATACACAGGAAATATTCTCGGAATTGGACGAAACAAGTTCCTGAAGTCTTATTTTACCCGGAAGCTTCCAGAGATCCGAAGAGGAGTAGCAGGGGGGCCACCAGGGCCCCACACACAGGGGCGGCGCGGCCAGCCCCTGGCACGCGCCACCCCCGTGTGAGGGTGCCTGGTCCCTCCTCTGACAACGTCCCTTCGCCTATAAAGACCCCCCGACGAGAAAAACCTAAGGGCCCGATCAGTTTTCCAGAATACATCATGATCCGCCGCCGCCGTCGACCCGAAGATTGGGAGGGTCCAGAAGCTCTTCCCGGCACCCTGCCGGAGAGGGGAATCGCCACCGGAGGTCTCCTTCATCGCCATGCTTGCCTCCGGAGCGATGAGTGAGTAGTCTACCTTGGACTATGGGTCCATAGCAGTAGCTAGATGGTTGTCTTCTCCACTATGTGCTTCATGTTTAGATCTCATGAGCTGCCTTACATGATTGAGATCACCGTTATGTAATTCTACATGTTTGGTTTGTTGGGATCCGATGAATATTGGTGTTTATGATTAAGTTGCTGTATTGAATATTATCTTTTGTTATCTCTATGTTGTTTATGATCTTGCATGCTCTCCGTTGTTAGTAGCTATCTTGGCCGAGTAGTTGCTAGTGACTCCAAGAGGGGGTATTTATGCTCGATAGTGGGTTCATGCCTCTATTTCACCTGGGGGAGTGACAGAAACCTCTAAGGTGGTAGATGTGCTGTTGCTACTAGGGAGAAAACAACATTCATATGCTCAAGGGCATATGCTTTGTTTACATTACACACTTTGCTTAATGCAATTATCTGTTGTTCGCAACTTAATACTTGTGGAGTTCTCGGATTGATTCACCACAAGTGGATTATTAGTCATAGATGCAGTTGGATGGCGGTCTATGTATTTTGTTGTAATGCCCAGAGTAAATCTCATAGTGATCTTCTTGACATATCACGTTATCTTTATTCTATCAATTGCCCAACTGTAATTTGTTTACCCAGCATGTGTTATTTTATCTATGGAGAGACACCACTAGTGAACTGTGGACCCCGGTCCTATTTACATCATATTGCTATCACCTGTTTACTTTACTCGTACTGTTTACTTTACTCGCATACTATATTGTTTTCCACTCGATACACTCATAACCTTTGTTTCAAGCAAACCGGTGAGATTGACAACCTCATCGCAAGTTGGGAACAAAGTATTTGTTTGTGTGTGTGCAGGTTCCACAACACCTTCAGTCGTCATTGTCTCTCTTCTCCTGTTCGATAAACCTTGGTTTCTTAAACTGAGGGAAAACTTGCTGCTGCACTCATCATACTTTCCTCTTGGGGTTCCCAACGGGCTGGTTATTCACCACGCACAAGGACAGTCTGGTCGCCATCAGAGGCATCAGCTATTTTTCTGGCGCCGTTGCCGGGGAAGAGAGAAGACTTCTGCGAGGGGAGTTCTTCGCACACACATTCTTTACTTTGTTATTTGTTTTGCTTTACTTTATTTTATTTTACCTGCATTGCTTTTTATATCAAAAACCCAAAAAAATTAGAATCCTTTGTAGTTGTTATTTCTTTACTTTAGTTTATCATGCTGTTCCCTAAGTTCGTTCTGGAGGACCTCTCAGTAGGTAGTGGTTCGATTATTGGCAAAAGTAACATTGAGGAGTTCTTTAATCACATTAGTATGCATGAGGAAGATGAGGAAAAGTCTTGGGTTGAGCTTGCTCCTAGTATTGAAGTTGCTTCTGTTATATTAATTGACATGTTGGAAACTAGGTTTGCTAGTCTTAATCCTTTTATGCAATATATGTTCCTTAAGCTTCATGAAATTGAGGATCCGGAAAAGAAGGCTTTTATCTTGGAAACTTTGCGCCTAGAATTTAAGGATGTCGTTGTTGAAGCTAGGAAAGTTCTTAAACGTTTTAATAAACTCGGTTCACCTATAAAGGTTATTGATATTCATGATGAGGGAACCGAAATACCTATACCCTGCAAGCTTGTGGGATTGAATGATGCTTTCGAAAATAATTTTGCCTGGATTTGTCCTGAAAATCTTTTTGATGAGAATAGTGTACCAAAGCATGATCACAAAGGGTCTTCAAAAACTTATGTGGATAAAATACAATGCCTTATTGACAAGACCTCTTCTGTTGATCTTAATGCTTCTTCTGAAGGTACTTGATTCGCTATTTTCTGCGCCTAGCTCAAAGGCGTTAAAGAAGAGCACTCTTGGGAGATAACCCAATGTTTTCTTTTCAGTACTTTTTCTTTTATTTGAGTCTTGGAAGTCATTACTACTGTAATGACCGCTCCTTATCTTGTTTATTTCGTTTTTGTGCCAAGAGAAGCCTCTAATTTGAGTGGGGTAAAGATTTGGGGATGTTGCTGTCCTGAAACTGTTTTCGGTGCTGCACCGTAAAAATTCGTGAAAATTCTCTGTTTATGATTTGGACCTGCGATTTCTTGTGCATATGCCCCAGGTTATATCCAAACTTTTCTTAGTTGAACACTTTTTGATTTGAGCAACAGAAAATCCCTCAAAAATTCGACCTTTGTCAGCTGTTCAGTTTTGACAGATTTCTGCCAATATTTGTGTTTGCCACTTTATCGCTTTCTTTTGAGTTCTTTTGATCATGGAACTTTTGGGGAGGTTGCTACAGTAGTATATGCTATATATGTGGTGGTTTTGAGTTGAAACCTGAAGCAAATAGAGGATTGATTATATGTTATGCTTGCACTAATGTTGCTAATAGATTTGTGTTTAGTTTTGTATGAAGGAAGTTTTCAAGTGTAGGGATTGGAGAATGATGAGATGAGTTGAAGAATGGACAAAAGCTCAATCTTGGGGATGCCCATGCATCACCCCAAGAAATATCCAAGAAGTACAAGCGTCAAAGCTTGGGGATGCCCCCGAGGCACCCCTTCTTCATCGGCAAAAATCAGGTCACCACCTTCTTTCTTTATGCACCATTAAGAGAGCATAGTTGTCATTCTTAGTGTGATATGCATTGTCCCAAAGTTCATTGATTGACTCATATTGTTGGTTTCACTTGTTCTTAAATTACTTGTATCTAGTCGCCCTCTTAAACTTGAAGGTGTCCTATGCATTTATGTTTTGCTCTCTTTGAAGGACAAGCTGAAAACCTTTTGTATGTTTTTCCTTATGATTTGAACACACGTTTGACTTTCATTGTTTCATTTTCATGATCTTTTGTTTGTGTTCATTTGCATGTTTACAACATGGTTGCTAAGTTCTTATTGTCATGATTATATCTTCATGTCCATGTTTTAAGTTCTATTGATCCCAGCTCACCAATGCTTACATATATGATCAAGATTGTGTAGGTGCATGTCACCTCAAAAATTATTCTTTTGTTATCACTTACCTACTCGAGGATGAGCAGGAGTTAAGCTTGGGGATGCTTGATACGTCTCAAACGTATCTATAATTTTTGATGCTCCATGCTTGTTTTACACCATTTGCCTATTTTTTCGTTACACTTAGTGGCATTTTTATGCATTTTCCGGAACTAACCTATTAACAAGTGCCACAGTGCCAGTTTCCTATTTTCTGCTGTTTTTGTGTTTCAGAAGTGATACACAGGAAATATTCTCGGAATTGGACGAAACAAGTTCCTGAAGTCTTATTTTACCCGGAAGCTTCCAGAGATCCGAAGAGGAGTAGGAGGGGGGCCACCAGGGCCCCACACACAGGGGCGGCGCGGCCAGCCCCTGGCCCGCGCCACCCCCGTGTGAGGGTGCCTGGTCCCTCCTCTGACAACGTCCCTTCGCCTATAAAGACCCCCCGACGAGAAAAACCTAAGGGCCCGATCAGTTTTCCAGAATACATCGCGATCCGCCGCCGCCGTCGACCCGAAGATCGGGAGGGTCCAGAAGCTCTTCCCGGCACCCTGCCGGAGAGGGGAATCGCCACCGGAGGTCTCCTTCATCGCCATGCTTGCCTCCGGAGCGATGAGTGAGTAGTCTACCTTGGACTATGGGTCCATAGCAGTAGCTAGATGGTTGTCTTCTCCACTATGTGCTTCATGTTTAGATCTCATGAGCTGCCTTACATGATTGAGATCACCGTTATGTAATTCTACATGTTTTGTTTGTTGGGATCCGATGAATATTGGTGTTTATGATTAAGTTGTTGTACTGAATATTATCTTTTGTTATCTCTATGTTGTTTATGATCTTGCATGCTCTCCGTTGTTAGTAGCTATTGCTACTCGTGTGATGGCGCCAGAAAAGAGCTGTGGCGTTTAGTTGACGTGGGAGCAGTAAGTCCTTGTGCGTGGTGATGACCAGCCCGTTGGGAACCCCAAGAGGAAGGTATGATGAGTGTAGCGGCTAGTTTTCCCTCAGTTAAGAAACCAAGGTTTATCGATCAGGAGAAGAGAGACGGTGACGACTGAAGGTGTTTGTGGAACCTGCACACACACAAACAAATACTTTGTCCCCAACTTGCGATGAGGTTGTCAATCTCACCGGTTTGCTTGAAACAAAGGTTATGAGTGTATCGAGTGGAAAACAGTAGTAATATGCTAGTAAAGTAAATAGTGCGGGAAAAGTAAACAGGTGATTGCAATATGATTAAAATAGGACCGGGGTCCACAGTTCACTAGTGGTGTCTCTCCATAGATAAAATAACATGCTGGGTAAACAAATTACAGTTGGGCAATTGATAGAATAAAGATAACGTGATATGTCAAGAAGATCACTATGAGATTCACTCTGGGCATTACAACAAAATACATAGACCGCCATCCAACTGCATCTATGACTAATAATCCACCCCCGGGGATATCATCCGAACACCCTAGAAGTATTAAGTTGCGAACAACAGATAATTGCATTAAGCAAAGTGTGTAATGTAAACAAAGCATATGCCCTTGAGCATATGAATGTTGTTTTCTCCCTAGTAGCAACAGCACATCTACCACCTTAGAGGTTTCTGTCACTCCCCCAGGTGAAATAGAGACATGAACCCACTATCGAGCATAAATACCCCCTCTTGGAGTCACTAGCAACTACTCGGCCAAGATAGCTACTAACAACGGAGAGCATGCAAGATCATAAACAACATAGAGATAACAAAAGATATAATTCAGTACAGCAACTTAATCATAAACACCAATATTCATCGGATCCCAACAAACCAACATCATAGTATTACATAACGGTGATCTCAATCATGTAGGGCAGCTCATGAGATCTAAACATGAAGCACATGGTGGAGAAGACAACCAGCTAGCTACTGCTATGGACCCATAGTCCAAGGTAGACTACTCACTCATCGCTCCGGAGGCAAGCATGGCGATGAAGAAGACCTCCGGTGGCGATTCCCCTCTCCGGCAGGGTGCCGGGAAGAGCTTCTGGACCCTCCCGATCTTCGGGTCGACGGCGGCGGCGGATCGCGATGTATTCTGGAAAACTTATCGGGCCCTTAGGTTTTTCTCGTCAGGGGGTATATATAGGCGAAGGGGCGATGTCAGAGGAGGGACCACGCCCCCTCACACGGGGCTGGCGCGGCCAGGGGGGTGGCCGCGCCGCCCCTGTGTCTGGGGCCCACGTGGCCCCACTCCGTCAGGTCTTCGGATGTCTGGAAGCTTCCCCGTGAAATATGACTTCAGGAACTTGTTTTGTCCAATTCCGAGAATATTTCCTGTGTATCACTTCTGAAACACAAAAATAGCAGAAAACAGGAAACTCGCACTGTGGCACTTCGTTAATAGGTTAGTTCCGGAAAATGTATAAAAATGCCACTAAGTGTAACGAAACAATATACAAATGGTGTAAAAACAAGCATGGAGCATCAAAAATTATAGATACGTTTGAGACGTATCAGCTATCTTGGCCGAGTAGTTGCTAGTGACTCCAAGAGGGGGTATTTATGCTCGATAGTGGGTTCATGCCTCTATTTCACCTGGGGGAGTGACAGAAACCTCTAAGGTGGTAGATGTGCTGTTGCTACTAGGGAGAAAACAACATTCATATGCTCAAGGGCATATGCTTTGTTTACATTACACACTTTGCTTAATGCAATTATCTGTTGTTCGCAACTTAATACTTGTGGAGTTCTCGGATTGATTCACCACAAGTGGATTATTAGTCATAGATGCAGTTGGATGGCGGTCTATGTATTTTGTTGTAATGCCCAGAGTAAATCTCATAGTGATCTTCTTGACATATCACGTTATCTTTATTCTATCAATTGCCCAACTGTAATTTGTTTACCCAGCATGTGTTATTTTATCTATGGAGAGACACCACTAGTGAACTGTGGACCCCGGTCCTATTTACATCATATTGCTATCACCTGTTTACTTTACTCGTACTGTTTACTTTACTCGCATACTATATTGTTTTCCACTCGATACACTCATAACCTTTGTTTCAAGCAAACCGGTGAGATTGACAACCTCATCGCAAGTTGGGAACAAAGTATTTGTTTGTGTGTGTGCAGGTTCCACAACACCTTCAGTCGTCATTGTCTCTCTTCTCCTGTTCGATAAACCTTGGTTTCTTAAACTGAGGGAAAACTTGCTGCTGCACTCATCATACTTTCCTCTTGGGGTTCCCAACGGGCTGGTTATTCACCACGCACAAGTACAGTCTGGTCGCCATCAGAGGCATCAATGACCGGCGGTGTTATCCGTGGAGTTGTGCTCCCCACCCCCAGACGAATCTGATTCTCTGGCCATAGCATTGAATAGCCAAAGCACTGTATGAGGACTTTTGGCTCTTCATCCTCTTCGTCTCCCATGGGCTGAAAGGGAGGCATCACTTCGTCACAGTTCCACAGCGTCCGAGCCAATGAGACCCTCAACACGTTGGGTGGCATCGGCCTACCGTGGAACAACCTGTTTCCCGGTTGCATGATACTACCCGTGGCAACATCCTTCAACACGCCGTCGACGTAATGTAGGAGAGTGCAAGGAACGTCAGTGCCCGCGGCCTGCGAAAAATGAGAAGTGTACATATGTTGAGCCACCGCTGCTTAGTTATCCAAGTGTATATTATGTGACACAATGCGAAAAGTGTGTTACCTTGACGGCGTCGAGCTCCGCTGCCGTCAAAGGAACACCGACGTACATCGGCGTGCAGGAGACGGAGGGGCTGCTTCATTGCCCGGTACCTCTCGATGCATTAAGCCCCTGCGCCACGGTGTTGGCGACCGGCACCGCGGTGTCGGCAACATGGGGCACCGCGGCAGTGTTAGTGGCCGGTGTCACCAATACATTCGACGCCGCGGCGCTCGAGTTGCTACCGATTATACTGGGTATCGGGGCGGACCAACTCGACCTACCGCATCCCAATTCCCAAACGCTTCAAATAGGCGAGGCATCATGGCGGTCATCTTTTCTGTGAAAAGCGTGTCGACCTTATCGGCCACACATTTATCAACAATCTCTGGAATCTGTGCCACTCTCTCCCTGAGTTCGTGAAGCTCGCGGGCTTCATCCTCACTGAGTGCATTCTTTCCCTTCTGTTGTCTGCCATACTTGTCCGACCATTTCACGGACAAGCCTTCGCCGAGCACACGGCCAGCTGACGTCGGCGGTTTTGTTTTTTCATGTCCCTTCATCACGTTCACCGCCCTATTCAAAGCGGTGTTCCACCTAGACCCAATCGTCGTCAAACCCTGGGATGAGGAGGTCTGAGATGCGGAAATCTTTTCTTCAGGTGCCAGAATCTCCTCGAACTATATCACCTTCTCATCCGTGGTGAGTTGCTTGCTTATCGGGTCGTAATGGTACTTGGACCTAATTACTCTCCTGGCCTACGGATCTGCGATTCGGTGCCAAGGGTTCGCGATGCCCTTCGCCTCCATCTCTGCATCCTCCTTCGCCCATATCTTGTCCTTCCCTCGGTAACCGCCGCCGCCGAGATTGTGGAGACCTAAGTTCTTGGACTGTAATTCCTTCCCCCAGAGACTCTTTCTGTTGCTCTCTACATCGCTGGGGTCGCACTTGAGCCTCATCTGTTCGTAGTCATTCTCCGTGAGCGTCGGGTTGCTCTTCTTGGCCTCCTCAAATGTTTTACCCGCAATGATCAATTTCTTCACCCGGACTTTCCAGCTGGCCAGGGCGATGTTCATCTTCGAGATAGCGGCATTGTTCACTGGATTCCCACTGACCTCCAAGTTGACAAACTCGTCAGCGAACTTGTATCGGGCATGCAACTTTCTGCAAGAGGAGTGTGCGGTAATGCGCATTGTCCTCACTCCTTAGGTTCACGGTGTGGAGCGGGACAGTGCTTCAGACGATGCACCCGAGTTGGTTTCCGTAACCGGCCACAAACTGCTCGGGTTCGAGAGGATGCCCACTTCTCGACACACACGTGATTCCGTGGCGGTCGACCACCAGCTGGTTCAGGCGCCGATCCTTCCCATCTTTCTGTGGCCTCTTCGTCCGTTGGGTACCATCTATACCACCAGATATGGTGGTAGTGGTGTCGTCGGCGCCCTCCATATCCTCTCCTTCTACGTACATATCATCTTGATATATGTCCATCTCCTCTTCTTCTACCTCCCTCTCCTCTTCGTCTACCTCCATCTCCTCTTCTTCTTGCCCCATCGTCTGTTGTTCTTCCAACTCTTGGGAAAGTTCCCAGAATTGCTTGCCAGATCCACCGGCATCATCGTTGTCGGCCATTTTTGCACTAAATAAAGAAAATGCGTCGAGTTAGTAGAAGTACAAAAATTCACGGAAAATTTTGGCATGACCTATGCTATTTTTTTGACATAGGGAGTGCCCATTTTTGCTGAAACGGAAGTAAATCGACATTTCAGTGCTAAATGGGCACTCATTTGAATCCCCTACACAAAAATTCATAGCAGATTCATAGAATAGTATCCCAGATTCAATATACATGTCCCAGCAAGCAGCAGTAATAAAAAAAACTCCCATATTTCATAGAATAGTATCCCAGATTCAATATACATGAGTTACAGATATGTCCTAGCAAGCTCTTATACATCAACATGAGTTACAGATTCAGCTAAAACAGTAACAGAATTGCTTCCAATGAACTTTAACAGATGTTACAGATTCAGCTAAAAATAACATCAACATGAGTTACAGATATCTGCAGAATAACATCAACATGAGTTACAGATTCAGCTAAAAATAACATCAACATGAGTATCCATGTATCAAATTGGAAGCTAAAGCAAAACACAGCAGATCATTCCTGGGTAAGAGTGGAAAGAGTCTGCTGGATAACACTATGAACCAAAAACCAGGCAAGATCCCAGTTTGTGCACCAAGACCAGATGCACAAAAAAAAGTTAATGGGGGCGGTGGCTAGTCTATCAAAATATCACTATGGATGATTGACTAGCAAGTGTTTTTCTTGTAGCATTATACAGGCTCAATGTAAATTCTACTTACAGAGTAACTCATGCAGGTTAAAAAAACAGTAACAGAATTGCTTCCAATGAACTTTAATAGATGTTATTTTTAGCAGAACTGCTAGATGAAAATAACTTTAACAAAATTTTGCACAACACCTCTTCTCATTATAAAGGGATAGTTAGTTCAATAGTACTTTAGAAACGCATGGGAAAGAAGCATGACTAATGATAAACACCACACCGTAAAAATTCACCCAGAAGGCCAGAATCCATCAGCTAGAAAACCCAAAAATCCAATGTTTGTAACATAATATATTCAGACATCATTACCTAACCACACAATACAAATCAGTCCTCTATTAACCGTGTAAAATATTTAACATTTATCTATTGCTATCAACTCATTAAGAAAGCTAGCAACAAGCTCCTATTAGGGGGCAACAACCTGCTAGACTCTAGGTCATAGATTCGCAGCTCTCACTCGCGAATTCCTCACCCACCATAGATCTAGTGTTGCCGAGCTCAACATGGAACCTCAACACAACCTAGTTATAAATACCTTAGCACATGTGTAACCGTGTGAATGTAATCCCTCACATGTCTGATATATTAGCTAAATTTATTATCTGATTTATTCTATTACACAACAGCCTAATACAAAATTATTGAAATATTTCTGTTTCAGAATGAGTGAATTCCAGCTTCCATCAATAACTACTAACCAAAGCCTTGTATTGTTATTCTATTACACATAAGCCCAAAATACAAAATTACTGGAATGTTTCTGTTTCAGAATGAGTGAGTTCCAGCATCCATCAATAATTAATTATGAAAAACAGAAGATGTTCGAACCTAACTGCCCAGGGGACACTATAAAATCTTCTGAGTAGAAGCTATAAGGCTTTGCAAATTTATGCAGTAATAATATCAAGCTACAGAACGGAACCAACAAACCTATCTAAGCTACAGACAAGGAGGAAGATATGACGATGGCCATCCAATCAAGAGCAACAGATCAAGCAGTTATACGCGTAAACAGCAGGAGATCTACATGTAAAATCACTACATGAATGAGCAGATCGAACGGCGAATATCGGCAACCGAGCATGAGATCGCGCATCTACGAGAAGGAACCGGTGAAATCCAACAGGGAGCGCCTCTGAAACGTAGACGCAGACGGGACGGGGGAGGGGAAGGAAGCACCGTACCTTGGTAGGCGGTGGGGGAGGAGGATTCGACGAGCCTCGACGCGATTGGAGACGAAATTGGTAGGCCGTACCTTGCCCAGGACCAGCCTCCCCCTCTCCCTCCTCGAACCCCCATCCGCGGCAGCCGGTGAGCCTCCGCCTCATCTCTCCTTCCGCCGCCGGAGACGCCGAGTAGCTCGAGCCCCTCTCGCCTCCACCGCAAGGACCTTCTCCTCTCTGTTTCTTCCCCCTTTCTCTTTTTGCGGCGACAGTGTTGGTGGTCGATGGGATGATGCAGTTGGCGGACATGAAGAGCTACGCGTAGCGCAGGGGGGGTGAGATGCGCTACGGGTAATATTACCCATAGCGCAGGGGGGTGGGATGCGCTACTCCTACTCGACTAGTTAGGTTAAAAGCTACCGAAACGGTATATTACACAACCATCTCTCTACCCTAGTGGCTTCGGCTAGCCAGTCTGTGCTAAACCTAGCATTCCAGGTTCGAGTCCTGGATGCCACATTTTTTGTTTTGTTTTTTTAATTAACTTTTTAGCATTTTGTTACATTCTGATATATTATAATATATATTTTAAAGTAAATAAGCACAAATAATATTTTTGTATCAAGCTAAAATAATGTCTTTTTGCATGTCTCAAAAATACAAAAGTGATCGATACATGATACAAAGTTTCACAATTTTTTTGCATTTCTTTGTCAACGTCGAATAATTAAGCCCCGGAACCCGATCACTCCTTCTCTAAAAATATGAGTTCCATTTATAGTTTGGTCCGAAAATGTAAAAGTGATACATAATAATGTGCCCACACACACGGTCAAGCTAGCTACCATTTCACAATCTTTATTCCCTTCTTTGTCAAGGTCGAATAATTAAGCCCCGGAACCCCGAGACTTCTTCTCTTGAACGGTAGACCTTTAGGTAGGGTGGTCCAACTTCTTCTTGTGGTGTATGTTTCATCAGTGTCGCTTTCATCTTCCATCTTTGGATCACCGTACATATCAAAGTCTTGCTCATTGGTGACCCCATCCATTCCGATGATGTTGCTTTTGCCTCTCCTCACGATAACCCGGGTAGGCTTTGTCTGGTCGGTAATGAAGAAGCATTGGTCCACTTGGCTTGCCAATACCCATGGCTCATTTTTCGCGGTGACGTTTGCACCGGCAGTCTTGGATTTGGCTTCGGGTATAACCATGGTGGTGAAATACCGGTCTTCTTTTACTACATTCTTGGCCCATCTAACACGAAACATCGGCACCTTCTCCCCAGCGTAGCTCAGCTCCCAGATCTCCTCGATCCTTCCGTAGTATCTCTGCTTGATGTCACCGGTGTAGGCTTCCATCGTTACCCCTGAGTTCTGGTAATCGCAATTACTGTCCTTTTCCTCGGTGTAAAATGTGTAGCCATTGATATCGTACGCCTGATAGGTCATCAGGCAGTGTTCAGCGCCCTGTGACAAGGCAAGTATGAGTTTTTCTTCCTCGGAAGATTGCATTGGTGGGGGATTAGCTAGAAGCTTGTCCTTGAACCAAGTCGTGAAATTGGAGTTGTGCTCTCTGATTATTGCTCCTTCGGTCCTCAGCTCGCCCCTATCACTGTACTTCTTCGCAATAGAGCTTTTGTGCTCTTCCACCCAAGGGTCAATCAGTTGCATGTGTTGAAGCGCGACTAGGTTTGCTCTGTCAAAGTTGGCGCGCCGCCCAGTGAAGTCAACATGCATTTCGCGACGACCCTCGCGGTGACCCTATTGCTTGTTGCGTGGTGAATGACCAGCCCGTTGGGAACCCCAAGAGGAAGGTGTGATAAATATAGCAGCAATTTTTTCCCTTAGTTAAGAAACCAAGGTTTATCGTTCAGGAGAAGAGCAGACAATACGATTCAAGGTGATGCTTGCTAGTTTGCAACAGCTTCGGACAATTTATATATGGCGCCTCGTCCAAGCTTTGCTTGCTAGCTGCAACGCGGAACCTGCACACAACACAACCAAATACTTTGTTCCCAACTTGCGATGAGGTTGTCAATCTCACCGGTTTGCTTGAAACAAAGGGTATGAGCGTATCGAGTGGAAAGCAGTGAAAGTATGCGAGTAAAGTAAACAGTGCGAGTAAAGTAAACAGGTGATAGCAATATGATAGAAATAGGACCGGGGTCCACAGTTCACTAGTGGTGTCTCTCCATAAGATAAATAACACATGCTAGGTAAACAAATTACAGTTGGGCAATTGATAGAATAAAGATAAACTTGATATGTCAAGAAGATCACTATGCAATTTACTCCGGGCATTACAACAAAATACATAGACCGCCATCCAACTGCATCTATGACTAATAATCCACTTGTGGCGAATCAATCCGAGAACTCCACAAGTATTAAGTTGCGAACAACAGATAATTGCATTAAGCAAAGTGTGTAATGTAAACAAAGCATATGCCCTTGAGCATATGAATGTTGTTTTCTCCCTAGTAGCAACAGCACATCTACAACCTTAGAGGTTTCTGTCACTCCCCCGGATTAAATAGAGGCATGAACCCACTATCGAGCATAAATACCCCCTCTTGGAGTCACTAGCAATTACTCGGCCAAGATAGCTACTAACAATGGAGAGCATGCAAGATCATAAACAACATAGAGATAGCAAAAGATATATTTCAGTATAGCAACTCAATCATAACACCAATATTCATCGGATCCCAACAAACCAAAAATATAGAATTACATAACAGTGATCTCAATCATGTAGGGCAGCTCATGAGATCTAAACATGAAGCACATGGTGGAGGAGACAACCATCTAGCTACTGCTATGGACCCATAGTCCAAGGTAGACTACTCACTCATCGCTCCGGAGGCAAGCATGGCGATGAAGAAGACCTCCGGTGGCGATTCCCCTCTCCGGCAGGGTGCCAGGAAGAGCTTCTGGATCCTCCCGATCTTCGGGTCAACGGCGGCGGTGGATCGCGATGTGTTCTAGAAAATTGATCGGGGACTTAGGTTTTTTCCGTCGGGGGGTCTTTATAGGTGCAAGGGCATCGTTAGAGGTGGCCCGAGGGGCTCTCACACATAGGGGGCGCGGCCAGGCCCCTGGCCGCGCTGCCCTGGTGTGTGGGGCCCTCGTGGCCCCCCTCCAACTCCTCTTCGGATCTCTGGAAGCTTCCGGGGAAAATAAGACTTCAGGAACTTGTTTCGTCCAATTCTGAGAATATTTCCTGTGTATCACTTCTGAAACACAAAAATAGCAGAAAATAGGGAACTGGCACTGTGGCGACTTGTTAATAGGTTAGTTCCGGAAAATGCATAAAAGTGCCACGAAGTGTAATGAAACAGTAGGCAAATGGTGTAAAAACAAGCATGGAGCATCAAAAATTATAGATACGTTGGAGACGTATCAAGCATCCCCAAGCTTAACTCCTGCTCGTCCTCGAGTAGGTAAGTGATAACAAAAGAATAATTTTTGAGGTGACATGCACCTGCACAATCTTGATCATATGTGTAAGCATTTGTGAGCTGGGATCATAAGAACTTAAAACATGGGCATGAAGATATAATCTTGACAATAAGAAACTTAGCAACCATGTTGTAAACATGAAAATGAACACAAACAAAAGATCATGAAAATGAAACAATGAAAGTCAAATGTGTGTTCAAATCATAAGGAAAAACATACAAATGGTTTTCATCTTGTCCTTCATAGAGAGCAAAACATAAATGCATAGGACACCTTCAAGTTTAAGAGGGCGACTAGATACAAATAATTTGAGAACAAGTGAAACCAATAATATGAATCAATCAATGAAAACTTTGGGACAATGCACATTATACTAAGAATGACAACTTTGCTCTCTTATGGTGCATAAAGAAAGAAGGTGGTGACTCAACAAAAAAGTAGAAGAAAGACCCTTCGCGGAGGGAAGCAGTGATTGCAAGTTTTATAGACCTTCAAAAATTATGTTACTTACCGGCTTTGAGCTCTCATTGCCCCCATCATAAGCATCTTGAATGGTTAGAGTTAATGCGAGAACAATTATGATGCATATGCTTGACAAATCATAAGTTGAAAACCTCAAGTCCCGTGAATACGAGTACCCAAACCTCATGCTACTCAACTTAGAGTTCCAAGCAAGGCTCTTGTCATTGTAAGTATATATGTATTATCGAAAACCGCCAACGGGGTACCTCCGTGCACGATGACATGGAACAAGCCCACATCAAAATGACAGGACAAGCAGACAATGAACACCTCAACATCTCTTTTATTTGCCATTTTGTTTAGCTTTTTATTGTGAGATGCGTCGTCAAATGTCCATCATGGGTATGCTGCAAATTTCCACCATGAATTATGCATGGCTTAGATTGGCGGCCCAGGCGTTTCCCTAACACATATACAAACTCCATGATCCCCACAAGATTCCCAATTCATTTCACACCGCGGGCATCCATAAACAAAAGATCATGATATCAACTCAAATAAGAAGTGCAATGTTGAAAGCTTGCCCCATGACAGCATGGATGGGCTAGTATCCAACTTACAACTTGCAAGCATAAGAACTCAACATAAGAGACCACAATGTCAAATTTTTAAGAACAGGAAAAAGTAAAGTGTGCCTTCCGGTTCGTGAGAGCTTTATTGACCAATTTTCGCATAACACTGGTAAGAGTTTAATTTGAAGAGAAGATAAAAGCAAGTCAAATTTACTTGGAATAGCAAATTGCTAGTAGGTATGTATGGTGGACACTTTGGCAAACTTGGTTTTTAGGAGTTGGATGCATGAGTAGAGCTCATACTCAGTACAAGACGAGGGCTAGCAAAAGACTGGGAGCGACCAACTAAGAGAGCAATAATGGCCATAATCATGCAAAGCGACAAAGCGATATTAAAAGAAGCATAAGATGGCATCAAAAGTCAAAAACTAAATGATCATGAAGGCTATTGGCGACTTTGTAAGAGTCTAACATGTGTGAGCATGCGCCAAGTCAACCCAAATAAAGCATCAAGGAGAAAACCAAAATAATGCTTCCAAACAATAAAAACAACGCATGATTTTTTCAAAGGATCATTAAGCAATCTCAGTTATTTGAGACAAGTCATACTACAGCAAAACCACTAAGCATACTATCAAAAAGACATCAAGCACGACATGAAAAAGCCTAAGCCGCAGTCTACACAAGCTCCTTCTTGTACCACTTTTTTGCACAAAGCTTTTTCTCTTTTCCAACACCATTTGAAAATTGTTAAGACACCTCTTTTGATGAAAACCAATAAAGATCAAAGGCAAAAATACACCTTGATGAAGAGATATGACAGGGTCTGAATGCATATCAAGGCGAAAACGAAAATCAAAAGCAGTAGCAGAAAAAGAAGAACACTCGGTGAAATTGTAAGAATGAAAAATGGAGTGTTCTTGGCAAATGAAAACGAGTACATCTCCTCCAAAAGAAATTTGTTGGGGTCCAACCATTTATTACAGCAAAAAAACTAAACTAACTAAGAAAACTAAAACAACTGATGCTCCAAGAAAAATACATAGTGCATGAAGCAATAAAAATATAGTGTCTTGAAAGGTGACCTGATTTTTGCCGATGAAGAAGGGGTGCCTCGGGGGCATCCCCAAGCTTTTGCACTTGTACTTCTTGGATATTTCTTGGGCTGATGCATGGGCAGCCCCAAGCTTGAGCTTTTGTCCATTCTTCAACTCATCTCATCATTCTCCAATCCCTACACTTGAAAACTTCCTTCATACAAAACTAAACACAAATCTATTAGCAACATTAGTGCAAGTATAACATATAATCAACCTCTTTTTGCTTCAGGTTTCAACCCAAAACCACCACACATATAGCATATACTACTGTAGTAACTTCCCCAAAAGTTATGTGATCAAAAGAACTAAAAAAGAAAGCGATAAAGCGGCAAACACAAATATTGGCAGAAATCTATCAAAATAGAACAGCTGACAAAGGTCAAATTTTTTAGGGGTTTTCTGTTGCTCAAATCAAAAAGTGTTAAACTAACGAAAGTTTGGATATAACCTGGGGCATATGCACAAGAAATCGCAGGTCTAAAAGATATACAGAGAATTTATACGAATTTTTACGGTGCAGCACCAAAAATAGTTTCAGGACAGCAACATCCCCAAATCTTACCTCACTCGAATTAGAGGCTTCTCTTGGCACAACAATGAAATAAAAAGGATAAGGAGCAGTTATTACAGTAGTAATAACTTCAAAGACTCAAATAAAAGAAAAAATACTGAATGTAAAAACATTGGGTTATCTCCCAAGAGTGCTTTTCTTTAACGCCTTTGAGCTAGGCGCAGTAATTTGAGAAGATGCTCACATAAGAAATATGAATGGAAGCCAAAAAGAGCATCAAGGAGCAAATATAAAACACATTTAAGTCTAACCCACTTCCTATGCATAGGAATCTTGTAAGAAAATAAATCAAAGAAGCACATAGTCACAAGTATGGGTAGATAAAACAAGAGCAACTTCGGAACTTTTAATATAAAGAGAGGTATTTTAGTAACATGAGAATTCCAACAACCATATTTTCCTCTCTCATAATAATTTTCAGTAGCATCATGAACAAACTCAACAATATAAATATCACACTCCCCCTCCTTTGTTAAGCATTGAGGGCGATCAAATAAGGTATTAGTTAAAGAGTTACTCTTATTGGGAGGTAGACATGTGTAGCTCCAATCTTCCTCCTCTTGATCTTCACTCTCCTCCTCTTTTTCATCCAATGAGCTTCCAGTTTCAGCAATTTCTTCTTCCATAGGCTCCTTCAAGGCATTAGTCTCTTCCATTGGAGAGCATCTATTAAGATATTTAAGAATATAGCTATTTTCTTCCTTGTAATTATCAAAGCAAAATGTAAGTATATCATAAACCTCATATTTATAAGGTGTATCATCAATATTTTCAAGCAAATAAGCAAGTTCGAATGCACCCTTCCAAGCAATAAATTCTTCAATTCGTTCCACATCATAAAAGTCATAATTTCCATTAATATAAGAAGATATGGTAACATCATCATTATACTCACATTGAAAAGGGAGGTGTTTATACCTCCTACAGCAACAAGATCTATCAAAGCAATAAGTAACATTATAAGTAGAGCACACGTTTCTAGCAATGATATACAATCTATTGATTTGTTCCCATAAATATTTCCCTTTTTGTGACAAGCGGTGTTCCTCATAATAATTTTGCTACTCTTCCGTGAACCCACCTTGCCAAAAAGATTTAGTTTCAAAGAAACCACCCATTGATAGAAAGCATGATAAAGCAAGACAATAACAGACCAACAAAAATAACAACTATCAAAGGAACTAATATTTTTTTGTATTTTTGATAAAACGATGCAAGTAAAAATAAATAAAGTAAAGCAAAACTTAAAACAAAGTAAAGGATGTGCGTGCGAAAAACCCCCCTTGCAGAGGTCTTCCACTCTTCCCCGGCAACGGCGCCAGAAAAAGCTGTTGCTTATTGCATGGTGAATGACCAGCCCGTTGGGAACCCCAAGAGGAAGGTGTGATGAATATAGCAGCAAGTTTTTCCCTTAGTAAAGAAACCAAGGTTTATCGTTCAGGAGAAGAGCAGACAATACGACTGATGGTGATGCTTGCTAGTTTGCGACAGCTTCGGACAATTTATATATGGCGCCTCGTCCAAGCTTTGCTTGCTAGCTGCAACGCGGAACCTGCACACAACACAACTAAATACTTTGTTCCCAACTTGCGATGAGGTTGTCAATCTCACCAGTTTGCTTGAAACAACGGGTATGAGCGTATCGAGTGGAAAGCAGTGAAAGTATGCTAGTAAGGTAAATAGTGAGAGTAAAGTAAACAGGTGATAGCAATATGATGTTAATAGGACCAGGGTCCATAGTTCACTAGTGGTGTCTCTCCATAAGATAAATAACACATGCTGGGTAAACAAATTACAGTTGGGCAATTGATAGAATAAAGATAAACTTGATATGTCAAGAAGATCACTATGCGATTTACTCTGGGCATTACAACAAAATACATAGACCGCCATCCAACTGCATCTATGACTAATAATCCACTTGTGGCGAATCAATCCGAGAACTCCACAAGTATTAAGTTGCGAACAACAGATAATTGCATTAATCAAAGTGTGTAATGTAAACAAAGCATATGCCCTTGAGCATATGAATGTTGTTTTCTCCCTAGTAGCAACAGCACATCTACAACCTTAGAGGTTTCTGTCACTCCCCCAGATTAAATAGAGGCATGAACCCACTATCGAGCATAAATACCCCCTCTTGGAGTCACTAGCAATTACTCGGCCAAGATAGCTACTAACAACGGAGAGCATGCAAGATCATAAACAACATAGAGATAACAAAAGATATATTTCAGTATAGCAACTCAATCATAACACCAATATTCATCGGATCCCAACAAACCAAACATGTAGAATTACATAACGGTGATCTCATTCATGTAGGGCAGCTCATGAGATCTAAACATGAAGCACACGGTGGAGGAGACAACCATCTAGCTACTGCTATGGACCCATAGTCCAAGGTAGACTACTCACTCATCGCTCCAGAGGCAAGCATGGCGATGAAGAAGACCTCCGGTGGCGATTCCCCTCTCCGGCAGGGTGCCGGGAAGAGCTTCTGGACCCTCCTGATCTTCGGGTCGACGGCGGCGGCAGATCGCGATGTGTTCTGGAAAATTGATCGGGGACTTAGGTTTTTTCCGTCGGGGGGTCTTTATAGGCGAAGGGGCATCGTCAGAGGTGGCCCGAGGGGCTCTCACACATAGGGGGCATGGCCAGGCCCCTGGCCGCACCGCCCTGGTGTGTGGGGCCCTCGTGGCCCCCCTCCAACTCCTCTTCAGATCTCTGGAAGCTTCCGGGAAAAATAAGACTTCAGAAACTTGTTTCGTCCAATTCCGAGAATATTTCCTGTGTATCACTTCTGAAACACAAAAACAGCAGAAAATAGGGAACTGGCACTGTGGCGACTTGTTAATAGGTTAGTTCCGGAAAATGCATAAAAGTGCCACGAAGTGTAATGAAACAGTAGGCAAATGGTGTAAAAACAAGCATGGAGCATCAAAAATTATTGATACGTTGGAGACGTATCAGACCCCATCCATCGATTCTGTCAAGGTGCTTGTTGACGGGTAGACCAACAGGGTTCTCAATGTTAAGATAATTCATGCAGAAAGAGATGCACTCTTCTGTCAGGAAGCCCTTGGCTATGCTTCCATCAGGATGTGATCTATTGCGAACGTCGGCCCGAGTTGGACGATGTCCTCCACGATATGGACCAGTAGATGTACCATAATGTCGAAGAATGCAGGCGGGAAGTACATCTCGAGCTCGCATAGAATCACCACGATCTCTTCCTGTAGCCTCTTGAGTTTCTTCACGCCAATTGACTTCCTAGAGATGATGTCAAAAAAGTGGCAGAGGCCAAACAATGTTTGACGGATGTGCTCGTCCATTATTCCTCGGATTGCAACCGGAAGTATCTGCATCATCAGCATGTGACAGTCGTGAGACTTCATCCCGCTGAACTTCTTCTTCGCCTTGTCTAGGTATCTACTTATCTTGCCTGAGTAACCACAAGGAACTTTGACTCCTAGTAGGCAGTTGAAAAACTGCTCGATCTCCTGAGGACTTAGAGTGAAGCACGAAGCGGGGCAGTGATAATCGTTCCTCTTGGCCTTTTTGCCCTTGCAACGACCTTCCGTCTCCTCCTCATCAACATCATCATCATCATCATCAGGACGTCCCACGTGAAGGTCATTCCTAATTTGCATAAATTCCAAGTCGTGCCTTGCTTTCGGCCCGTCTTTGGTCCTATCCGGCATGTTGAGAAGGGTGCCAAGCAGACTCTCGCACATGTTTTTGGTGATATGCATGACATCAAGGCTATGGGGCGTGCGGAGGATCTTCCACTATGGCAAATCCCAGAAAACAGACCTTGTTTTCCATACCTTCAGTAGCGGCTTGGGCGCCTTTCGCTTCTTTCCCGGCGCTGGGCACTCTGGCCAATTTGTCAACAACTCATCAATTTCGTCGCCACTCCTCAGAGATGGCTCTCCTCGGAGCTCAACTTTTCCATTGAACAGATCTTTGCGTCTTCTCCATGGGTCATCCTTGCGAAGCCACCTTCGATTCCCAATGAACACGGTTTTCAAAGAACATGGATCTTTCTGTAGCTGGTGATACGTTGTGTCATCCATGCACCGAATGCATGCACAGTATCCGTGGACCACCTGCCCCAAGACATATCCGCAACCAAGATAGTCATGCACCATCGTGACCAACGCGGCTCTCATAGGGAAATAATCTTGTGCGACAGCGTCCCACGAATTCGGTGGTGCATCCCATAACATTGCTAGTTCCTCTTTCAACAGACCGAGATACAGTTGGATGTCATTACCCGGTTGTTTTGGACCTTGAATTAGCATAGTCATTTGTATGTACCTCCTCTTCATGCACAGCCAGGGGGGTAGGTTGTACATCCATACAAACACGGGCCACGTGCCATGGGTGCTGCTCTGGCTGCCAAACGGATTGAGTCCATCGGTGCTCACACCCAGCCTGACGTTCCTTGGATTGTCCCCAAATTTTGGGTACTTGATGTCGAATGCCTTCCACTGGCTAGCATCTGAAGGGTGTCTCAGTATCTTGTCCGCCTCATCATCATCGGCATCATCTTCTGGCTTCTTCCTTTCCGCGTGCCAGCGCATAAGCTTTGCTTCCTTAGGGTCTGCGAAATACCGCTGTAGACGATGAGTGATCGGAAAGTACCATACCACTTTTTGAGGAGCTTTCTTCCCACTCTTGTATCGAGATGCGCCGCACACCGAACATGTGTTTCTCTCCGCGTCTTCGCCCCGATAAATCATGCAATCATTAATGCAAGCATGATATCTCATGTGCGGTAAATCTAGAGGGCACACGATTTTCTTGGCCTCCTCGATACTAGTTGGACACTTGTTCCCCTTGGGTAGACGCTCCTGCAAAAATGCCATGTTTTCATCGAAGCTTTTGTCGGTCCATTTGTTCCTTGCCTTCATCTGCAGAGCCCTGAGCATGACGTCCAAATGGGTATCCCCGGGCCTACATCCTGCATACAATGGAGTAACCGCGTCCTTCTCTAGGCTCACCAGCTTGGCTTTCTCTCTAGCCGCATCCCTAGCATTGCTCGTCTGCTTGAGAAGTAGTGCTTGAACGTAAGGGTTCTGCACCCAGCTACCTGACGGTGTTCCATCTTCTTCGGCATCTTGATCCTCTTCACCACCACCATGTCCAACATCTTGATCTTCTTCACCATGTCCGGCATCTTGATTGTCTTGACCTTGTCTGGCATCTTCATCTTCTTCACTATGTCCGGCATCTTCTCCGGCATCGTCATGTCCGAGAGAATCTTCATGATCACCACCATGCCCTTCCTCGTTATTTCCCGTCGCTGCCCCATGCACGTTATCGGCATCTTCATCACTTATCCACCGAGTGTAGCCATCCATGAAACCGCGAGATAGCAGGTGGCTCTGCAATACTCCGGAATAAGGGTTGAGATAGCACTTCAGTTTGCATCTCTTACACGGACATTTTATCTCCGTCTGGTTATTTTGAATCATATCGTGGGTTGCGGCTTTCATATATCTTGCCACGATGCCTTCGCTCATCGAGCGGACCATGGTCGCCTGGTATATAAAGAGCAAGAGAATATTTTAGAACCGGCCACACATATGGTCGTCCGAAAATTTCGGCATGACCTTGCCTAAATTTGGACGTATGCGTGGTGCCAAAATATGCCGAAATGGAAGTGAATCAACATTTTGGCAAAACAACATTGGCACCATCGGCAAATCAACATTTCATAAACATATCCAAGCTAATGCATACATATATATATACAAACAAACGATGCCACACGCGCATACAAGCATACCCGTAGGGCATACAAACACCGTTGCCACACAATCTTAAGCATGGATGTCCTCATATTACTCACCTATTATAGAAGTTACCATGATACAAGAGCCCGAGAGATTGTGTATGGATGAGAATGTAATAAAGTGATATCTAAAGATCGGGAGACATTGCACTCACATATCTACCAACCAAAATAGCTCTAATAAGCTAAAATAAGTGAAAGAATGATGGAAATAGGTTGGGGAGGAGGAGGGGGATGACCAGAATGAGAGGGGGAAGAGAGGGGGCAATGATTGGTGTTAGGTGGCTCAATGCCTTAAAAATCTGAATCCCAGGTTACCTGTAGCGCATGTGATATACATGCGATGCGGGTAGTTCAACTACCCGTAGCGCACCTATACACATGCGCTACGGGTAACATGGCACTGCCTCTGCCCACACTTACCTGTAGCGCATGTGATATACATGCGCTGCGGGTAGTTCAACTACCCGTAGCTCACCTATACACATGCGCTACGGGTAACATGGCACTGCCTCTGCCCACACTTACCCGTAGCGCATGTGTATAGGTGCACTACGGGTAGTTGAACTACCCGCAGCGCATGAATATCACATGCGCCACGGGTAAGTGTGGGCAGAGCTCCCCATCCGGGCCTACATATACCCGTAGCGCATTTTATATATGGCGCACCACATATACGGTGCGCTATGGGTAGCTGTATTACCTATAGACATTTTCCTAGTAGTGAAAACCCCGATCAATTTTCCAGAAACACATCGCGATCCACCGCCATCGTCGACCCGAGATCGGGAGGGTCTAGAAGCTCTTCCTGGTACCCTGCCAGAGAGGGGAATCGCCACCAGAGGTCTTCTTCATCACCATGCTTGCCTCCGGCGCGATGAGTGAGTAGTCTACCTTGGACTATGGGTCCATAACAGTAGCTAGATGGTTGTCTTCTCCAACATGTGCTTCATGTTTAGATCTCATGAGCTGCCTTACATGATCGAGATCACCTTTGTGTAATTCTACATGTTGTGTTTGTTGGGATCCGATGAATATTGGTGGTATGTTAAGTTGATGTTCTGAATTTTATCTTATGTTATCTCTATGTTGTTTATGATCTTGCATGCTCTTCGTTGTTAGTAGCTATCTTGGCCAAGTAGATACTAGTGACTCCAAGAGGGGGTATTTATGCTCGATAGTTGGGTTCATGCCTGATACGTCTCAAACGTATCTATAATTTTTGATGCTCCATGCTTGTTCTTACACCATTTGCTTAGTGTTTCGTTACACTTCGTGACGTTTTTATGCATTTTCCGGACCTAACCTAATAACAAGATGCCATAGTGTCACTTCCCTGTTTTCTGCTGTTTTTGTGTTTCAGAAAAGTTACACCGGAAATATTCTTGGAATTGGACGAAACAAAAGCCGAACATCCAGATATTTAACGAAGCTTCCAGAAGTTTGAAGAGGAGACGGGGGGCCACGGGGTGGCCACACCACCAGGGGGCGCGGCCTACCCCTGGCCCATGCTGCCCTATGGTGAGGGCCCCCTGGCCCACCTCTGGCGCCGCCCCTTCGCCTATAAAGACCCCCCAACGGGAAAAACCTAAAGACCCCATCAATTTTCCAGAAACACATCACGATCGTCGCCGTCATCGACCCGAGATCGGGAGGGTCCAGAAGCTCTTCCCGGCACCCTGCCGGAGAGGGGAATCGCCACCGGAGGTCTTCTTCATCGCCATGCTTGCATCCAGCGCGATGAGTGAGTAGTCTACCTTGGACTATGGGTCCATAGCTAGATGGTTGTCTTCTCCACCATGTGCTTCACGTTGAGATCTCGTGAGCTGCCTTACATGATCGAGATTATCTTTATGTAATTCTACATGTTGTGTTTATTGGGATCCGATGAATATTGGTGTTATGTTAAGTTGATGTGCTAAATATATCTTATGTTATCTCTATGTTGTTTATGATCTTGCATGCTCTCCGTTGTTAGTAGCTATCTTGGCCAAGTAGATACTAGTGACTCCAAGAGGAGGTATTTATGCTCGATAGTTGGGTTCATGCCTCTATTTAATCTGGGGGAGTGACAGAAACCTCTAAGGTTGTAGATGTGATGTTGCCAGTAGGGAAAAAACAACATTCTTGTGTCCAAGGACATTCGTTTTGTTTATATTACACACTTTGCTTAATGCAGTTATCTGTTGTTCGCAACTTAATACTCAAGGGGTCCTCGGATGATTCCCCGTGGGTGGATTATTAGTCATAGATGCAGTTGGATGGCGGTCTATGTATTTTGTTGTAATGCCCAGAGTAAATCTCATAGTGATCCTCGTGACATATGCACATTATCTTTATTCTATCAATTGCCCAACAGTAATTTGTTTACCCAGCATATTGTTATTTATCTTATGGAGAGACACCACTAGTGAACTGTGGACCCCAGTCCAATTTTCTTTATATTGTTACACCATTTTACTATTACTCGCACTGTTTACTTTCTCGCATACTGCTAACGCCAAGTTGACGTGGGAATATGCAGTTGATGGTCCTTGTGCGTGGCGAACAACCAGCCCGTTGGGAACCCCAAGAGGAAGGTGTGATGAGTATAGCAGCTAGTTTTCCCTCAGTTAAGAAACCAAGGTTTATCGTTCTTGGAGAGAAAGGACAATAACGACTGAAGGTGATGCTTGCTAGTTTGCGACAGCTTCGGACAATTTATATATGGCGCCTCATCCAAGCTTTGCTTGCTAGCTGCAACGCGGAACCTGCACACAACACAACCAAGTACTTTGTTCCCAACTTGCGATGAGGTTGTCAATCTCACCGGTTTGCTTGAAACAAAGGTTATGAGCGTATCGAGTGGAAAACAGTAGAAGTATGCGAGTAAAGTAAACAGTGCGAGTAAAGTAAACAGGTGATAGCAATATGGTGGAAATAGGACCGGGGTCCACAGTTCACTAGTGGTGTCTCTCCATAAGATAAATAACACATACTGGGTAAACAAATTACAGTTGGGCAATTGATAGAATAAAGATAAATGTGATATGTCAAGAAGATCACTATGAGATTTACTCTGGGCATTACAACAAAATACATAGACCGCCATCCAACTGCATCTATGACTAATAATCCACTTGTGGCGAATCAATCTGAGAACTCCACAAGTATTAAGTTGCGAACAACAGATAATTGCATTAAGCAAAGTGTGTAATGTAAACAAAGCATATGCCCTTGAGCATATGAATGTTGTTTTCTCCCTAGTAGCAACAGCACATCTACAACCTTAGAGGTTTCTGTCACTCCCCCAGGTTAAATAGAGGCATGAACCCACTATCGAGCATAAATACCCCCTCTTGGAGTCACTAGCAACTACTCGGCCAAGATAGCTACTAACAACGGAGAGCATGCAAGATCATAAACAACATAGAGATAACAAAAGATAATATTCAGTACAGCAACTCAATCATAACACCAATATTCATCGGATCCCAACAAACCAAACATGTAGAATTACATAACGGTGATCTCAATCATGTAGGGCAGCTCATGAGATCTAAACATGAAGCACATGGTGGAGAAGACAACCATCTAGCTACTGCTATGGACCCATAGTCCAAGGTAGACTACTCACTCATCGCTCTGGAGGCAAGCATGGCGATGAAGAAGACCTCTGGTGGCGATTCCCCTCTCCGGTAGGGTGCCGGGAAGAGCTTTTGGACCCTCCCGATCTTTGGGTCGACGGCGGCGGCGGATCGCGATGTGTTCTAGAAAATTGATCGGGGACTTAGGTTTTTCCCGTCGGGGGGTCTTTATAGGCGAAGGGGCGATGTCAGAGGTGGGGCCAGGTGCCCTCACACCATGGCGGCGCAGCCCAGGCCCTGGCCGCGCCAGCCTGGAGTGTGGGGCCCCTGTGCCCCCCCCCCTCCTACTCTCCTTCGGATGACTGGAAGCTCCCGGACAAAATAAGACTTCAGGAACTTATTTCGTCCAATTCCGAGAATATTTCCTGTGTATCACTTCTGAAACACAAAAATAGCAGAAAACACGGAACTGGCACTGTGGCGACTTGTTAGTAGGTTAGTTCCAGAAAATGCATAAAAGTGCCACGAAGTGTAACAAAACAGTAGGCAAATGGTGTAAAAACAAGCATGGAGCATCAAAAATTATAGATACGTTGGAGACGTATCAAGCATCCCCAAGCTTAACTCCTGCTCGTCCTCGAGTAGGTAAGTGATAACAAAAGAATAATTTTTGAGGTGACATGCACCTACACAATCTTGATCATATATGTAAGCATTTGTGAGCTGGGATCATAAGAACTTAAAACATGGGCATGAAGATATAATCTTGACAATAAGAACTTAGCAACCATGTTGTAAACATGCAAATGAACACAAACAAAAGATCATGAAAATGAAACAATGAAAGTCAAACGTGTGTTCAAATCATAAGGAAAAACATACAAATGGTTTTTAGTTTGCCCTTCAAAGAGAGCAAAACATAAATGCATAGGACACCTTCAAGTTTAAGAGGGCGACTAGATACAAATAATTTGAGAACAAGTGAAACCAACAATATGAATCAATCAATGAACTTTGGGACAATGCATATTACACTAAGAATGACAACTATGCTCTCTTAATGGTGCATAAAGAAAGAACGTGGTGACTCAACATAAAAGTAGAAGAAAGGCCCTTCGCAGAGGGAAGCAGTGATTGCAAGTTTTATAACCTTCAAAAATTATGGTACTTACCGGCTTTGAGCTCTCATTGCCCCCATCATAAGCATCTTGAATGGTTAAAGTTAATGCGAGAACAATTATGATGCATATGCTTGACAAATCATAAGTTGAAAACCTCGTGTCCCGTGAATACGAGTACCCAAACCTTATGCTACTTTACTTAGAGTCCCAAGCAAGGCTCTTGTCATTGTAAGTATATGCATATCACTGAGAACCGCCAATGGGGTACCTCCGTGCCCGATGACATGGAACAAGCCCACATCAAAATGACAGGACAAGCAGACAATGAACACCTCGACATCTCTTTTATTTGCCATTTGCTTAGCTTTTTATTGTGAGATGTGTCGTCGAATGTTCACCATGGGTATGCTGCAAATTTCCACCATGAATTATGCATGGCTTAGATTAGCGGCCCGGCGTTTCCCTAACACATATACAAACTCCATGATCCCCACAAGATTCCCAATTCATTTCACACCGCGGGCATCCATAAACAAAAGATCACGATATCAACTCAAATAAGAAGTGCAATGTTGAAAGCTTGCCCATGACAGCATGGCTGGGCTAGTCTCCAACTTACAACTTGCAAGCATAACAACTCAACATAAGAGACCACAATGTCAAATTTTAAGAACAGGAAAAAGTAAAGTGTGCCTTCCGGTTCGTGAGAGCTTTACTGACCGAATTTTGCATAACACTGGTAAGAGTTTAATTTGAAGAGAAAATAAAAGCAAGTCAAATTTACTTGGAATAGCAAATTGCTAGTAGGTATGTATGGTGGACACTTTGGAAAACTTTGGCTTTTAGGAGTTGGATGCACGAGTAGAGCTCATACTCAATACAAGGCGAGGGCTAGCAAAAGACTGGGAGCGACCAACTAAGAGAGCAATAATGGCCATAATCATGCAAAGCGACAAAGCGACATTAAAAGAAGCATAAGATGGCATCAAAAGTCAAAAATAAATGATCATAGAGGCTTATGGTGACTTTGTATGAGTCTAACATGTGTGAGCATGCGCCAAGTCAACCCAAGTAAAGCATCAAGGAGAAAACCAAAATAATGCTTCCAAATAATTAAAACAACGCATGATTTTTTCAAAGGCTCATTAAGCAATCTCAGTTATTTGAGACAAGTCATGCTATAGCAAAACCACTAAGCGTACTATCAAAAATACATCAAGCATGACATGAAAAAGCCTAAGCCGCAGTCTACACAAGCTCCTTTTTGTACCACTATTTTGCATAAAGCTTTTTATCTTTTCCAACACCATTTGAAATTTTTAAAGACACCTCTTTTGATGAAAACCAATAAAGATCAGAGGCAAAAATACACCTTGATGAAAATATATGACAAGGTCTGAACGCAAATCAAGGCGAAAACAAAAACCAAAAGCAGTAGCAGAAAAAGAAGAACACCCGGTGAAATTGTAAGAATGAAAACGGAGTGTTCTTGGCAAATGAAAACGAGTACATCTCCTCCAAAGGAAATTTGTTGGGGTCCAACCATTTATTGTATCAAACAAACTAAACTAACTAAGAAAACTAAAACAACTGACGCTCCAAGAAAAACACATAGTGCATGAAGCAATAAAAATATAGTGTTTTGAAAGGTGACCTGATTTTTGCCGATGAAGAAGGGGTGCCTCGGGGGCATCCCCAAGCTTTGACGCTTGTACTTCTTGGATATTTCTTGGGGTGATGCATGGGAATCCCCAAGCTTGAGCTTTTGTCCATTCTTCAACTCATCTCATCATTCTCCAATCCCTACACTTGAAAACTTCCTTCATACAAAACTAAACACAAATCTATTAGCAACATTAGTGTAGCATAACTTATAATCAACCTCTTCTTGCTTCAGGTTTCAACTCAAAACCACCACATATATAGAAAATACTACTGTAGCAACTTCCCCAAAAGTTTCGTGATCAAAAGAACTCAAAAGAAAGCGATAAAGCGGCAAACACAAATATTGGCAGAAATCTGTCAAAACAGAACAGCTGACAAAGGACGAATTTTTGAGGGGTTTTCTGTTGCTCAAATCAAAAAGTGTTCAACTAACGAAAGTTTGGATATAACCTGGGGCATATGCACAAGAAATCTCAGGTCCAAAAGATATATAAAGAATTTATACGAATTTTTACGGTTCAGCACCGAAAACAGTTTCAGGACAGCAACATCCCCAAATCTTTACCTCACTCGAATTAGAGGCTTCTCTTGGCACAAAAACGAAATAAACAAGATAAGGAGCGGTCATTACAGTAGTAATGACTTCCAGGACTCAAATAAAAGAAAAAGTACTGAAAGTAAAACATTGGGTTATCTCCCAAGAGTGCTTTTCTTTAACGCCTTTGAGCTAGGCGCAGAAAATTGCGAATCAAGTAATATCAAGTGATGAAGCATCAAGCTCATAATTTGCTCTACGAATAGAGTCAAAAAGTAATTTTTTCCTTTTCCTAGGGAAATGTTCCATACCTTTCTTGAGTGGGAATTGATATTTGATAGTGCCTTCTCTCATATCAATGATGGCACCTACAGTTCGAAGAAAAGGTCTTCCCAAAATAATAGGACATGAAGCATGGCATTCAACGTCCATAACAAGAAAATCAACGGGAACAAGGTTATTGTTAACCACAATAAGAACATCATTAATCCTTACCAAAGGTTTCTTCTTAGCAACATCAGCAATAGGAACATCAAAATAACATTTTTCAAGCGGTGGTAAATTAAGCATGTCATAAATCTTTCTAGGCATAATAGAAATACTAGCACCTAGATCACATAAAGCATGGCAATCAAAACCATTAACATGCATCTCAATGATGGGTTCCCAACCATCTTCTAACTTCTTGGGAACAGAGGCTTTTTGCTTCAACTTTTCATCCCTATTTTTTATGAGAGCATTGGTAATATGCTTAGTAAAAGCAACATTTAAAGAACTAGCATTGGGAGTCAAAGCAAGCTTTTGCAAGAACAAAATAACTTCAGATATATTGCAGCCATAAACATCAAAATCATTAAAAGAAATAGAGCTATCATCTCCCACACTCCGAAAAATTTCAGCACTCTTTTGAGAATTTTTTTTGGCAGTTTTAGGCTTTTTAACACAAGGAGTGGGAGTTTTCTCTACCCCAATCAAAGTAAGAGGATTGCTAGCATTAGGAGCAACATCATTAGAGGTAGTAATAGTACATACCTTCATCTCTCTAGCCATCTCATCTTCTCTTTCCCACCTGGCATGCAATTCCGCTAACAATCTAATATTTTCATCAATTCCAACTTGAATAGCGTTAGCAGTAGCAAAAACATTGTTTTCTTTCACATCATTAGGCAACACTTTTAATTTCAGAAGTTCAACATCATGAGCAAGGCTATCAACTTTAGAAGCAAGAATATCAATTTTGCCTAACTTTTCTTCAACAGACTTGTTAAAAGCAGTTTGCTTACCGATGAAGTCCTTGAGCATTACCTCAAGCTCGGAGGGCGCGGCCCTAGTGTTGTTGTAGGAATTACCATAAGAGTTACCATAACCATTACCATTGGTAGTAGGATACGGCCTATAATTGTTACTAGCAAAATTGTTCCTATAAGCATTGTTGTTAAAATTATTATTTCTAATGAAATTCACATCAACATGCTCTTCTTGAGCAACCAGAGAGGCTAAAGGAACATTATTAGGATCAACATGAGTCCTATCATTAGCAAGCATAGCCATAATGGTATCAATCTTATCATTCAAGGAAGAGGTTTCCTCAACAGAATTTACCTTCTTACCTTGTGGAGCTCTCTCGGTGTGCCATTCAGAATAATTTACCATCATGTTGTCGAGTAGCTTTGTTGCGGCGCCCAAGGTAAGGGACATAAAAGTGCCTCCAGCAGCTGAATCCAATAGGTTCCTCGAAGAAAAATTCAGTCCTGCATAAATTTTTTGGACAATCATCCAAGTAGTCAGTCCATGAGTGGGGCAATTCTTTATCATAGATTTCATTCTTTCCTAAGTTTGAGCAACATGTTCATTATCAAACTGAGTAAATTTCATAATATTGCTATGCAGAGATATAATCTTAGCAGGAGGATAGTATCTACCAATAAAAGCATCCTTGCACTTAGCCCATGAATCAATACTATTCTTAGTCAAAGACAGCAACCAATCTTTAGCTTTTCCTCTCAAAGAAAAAGGAAACAACTTGAGCTTAATAATATCACTTTCTACATCCTTATATTTCTGCATCTCACATAGCTCAACAAAATTGTTGAGATGAGCTGTAGCATCTTCAGTACTAGCACCAGAGAATTGCTCTTTCATAACAAGGTTCAACAAAGCAGGCTTAATCTCATAAAAGTTTGCAGCAGGAGCAGGTGGTGCAATAGGAGTGCATATAAAATCACTATTGTTCGTGCTAGTAAAGTCACACAACTTGGTGTTTTCAGGATTGGCCATTTCAGCAAAACGAAAGTAAACAAGTAAAAACAACTACCAAGGATTCTAATTTTTTTGGGTTTTTGATATAAAACGATGCAGGTAAAATAAATAAAGTAAAGCAAAACAATAACAAAGTAAAGGATGTGCGTGCAAAAACTCCCCTCACAGAAGTCTTCCAATCTCCCCGGCAACGGCGCCAGAAAAGAGGCTGCTAACGCCAAGTTGACGTGGGAATATGCAGTTGATGGTCCTTGTGCGTGGCGAACAACCAGCCCGTTGGGAACCCCAAGAGGAAGGTGTGATGAGTATAGCAGCTAGTTTTCCCTCAGTTAAGAAACCAAGGTTTATCGTTCTTGGAGAGAAAGGACAATAACGACTGAAGGTGATGCTTGCTAGTTTGCGACAGCTTCGGACAATTTATATATGGCGCCTCGTCCAAGCTTTGCTTGCTAGCTGCAACGCGGAACCTGCACACAACACAACCAAGTACTTTGTTCCCAACTTGTGATGAGGTTGTCAATCTCACCGGTTTGCTTGAAACAAAGGTTATGAGCGTATCGAGTGGAAAACAGTAGAAGTATGCGAGTAAAGTAAACAGTGCGAGTAAAGTAAACAGGTGATAGCAATATGGTGGAAATAGGACCGGGGTCCACAGTTCACTAGTGGTGTCTCTCCATAAGATAAATAACACATGCTGGGTAAACAAATTACAGTTGGGCAATTGATAGAATAAAGATAAACGTGATATGTCAAGAAGATCACTATGAGATTTACTCTGGGCATTACAACAAAATACATAGACCGCCATCCAACTGCATCTATGACTAATAATCCACTTGTGGCGAATCAATCCGAGAACTCCACAAGTATTAAGTTGCGAACAACAGATAATTGCATTAAGCAAAGTGTGTAATGTAAACAAAGCATATGCCCTTGAGCATATGAATGTTGTTTTCTCCCTAGTAGCAACAACACATCTACAACCTTAGAGGTTTCTGTCACTCCCCCAGGTTAAATAGAGGCATGAACCCACTATCGAGCATAAATACCCCCTCTTGGAGTCACTAGCAACTACTCGGCCAAGATAGCTACTAACAACGGAGAGCATGCAAGATCATAAACAACATAGAGATAACAAAAGATAATATTCAGTACAGCAACTCAATCATAACACCAATATTCATCGGATCCCAACAAACCAAACATGTAGAATTACATAATGGTGATCTCAATCATGTAGGGCAGCTCATGAGATCTAAACATGAAGCACATGGTGGACAAGACAACCATCTAGCTACTGCTATGGACCCATAGTCCAAGGTAGACTACTCACTCATCGCTCCGGAGGCAAGCATGGTGATGAAGAAGACCTCCGGTGGTGATTCCCCTCTCCGGCAGGGTGCCGGGAAGAGCTTTTGGACCCTCCCGATCTTCGGGTCGACGGCGGTGGCGGATCGCGATATGTTCTGGAAAATTGATCGGGGACTTAGGTTTTTCCCGTCGGGGGGGTCTTTATAGGCGAAGGGGCGATGTCAGAGGTAGGGCCAGGTGCCCTCACACCATGGCGGCGCGGCCCAGGCCCTGGCCGTGCCAGCCTGGTGTGTGGGGCCCCTGTGGCCCCCTCCTACTCTTCTTCGGATGACTGGAAGCTCCCGGACAAAATAAGACTTCAGGAACTTGTTTTGTCCAATTCCGAGAATATTTCCTGTGTATCACTTCTGAAACACAAAAACAGCAGAAAACAGGGAACTGGCACTATGGCGACTTGTTAGTAGGTTAGTTCCGGAAAATGCATAAAATTGCCACGAAGTGTAACGAAACAGTAGGCAAATGGTGTAAAAACAAGCATGGAGCATCAAAAATTATAGATACGTTGGAGACGAATCACATACTACAACTATTTTCCACTGGATATCTTCATACCTTTGTTTACAGCAAACCAGTGAGATTGACAACCTCATCGTAAGTTGGGAGCAAAGTATTTGGTTGTGTTGTGTGCAGGTTCCGCATTGCTACTAGTTGAAGACGCACCAACAAGAATCGTAACCGGCGCCCTTGCTGGAGTGTCACGAAGCTAGCAAGCATCACCTTCTCAAGTTTGGCTTTTTCCTACTGGATCGATAAACCTTGGTTTCTTACTGAGGGAAAACTTGCTACTGTGCTCATCATACCTTCCTCTTGGGGTTCCCAACTGGGTGGTCATCCTTCCCGAACAAGCTAATTTTCTAGCGCCGTTGCAGGGGAAAAAGAAGACTTCTGCAAGGGGAGTTTCGCACGCACATCCTTTACTTTGTTTTAGTTTTGCTTTACTTTATTTTTGCTTGCATCATTTTATCAAAAATACAAAAAAATTAGTATCCTTTATAGTTGTTACTTTAGTACTCTTAGTTCATTATGTTGTTCCCTAAGTATGTTTTGGAGGACCTTTCAGTAGGTAGTGGTTCTATTGTTGGGAAAAGTAACATTGAGGAGTTCTTTAATCATATTAGCATGCATAAAGATGTTGAGGATAAATCTTTGGCTGAGCTTGCTCCTAGTTATGAAGTTGCTTCTGCTTATTTAGTTCACATGTTAGAAGCTAGGTTTTCTAGCCTTAATCCTTTTATGCAATACATGTTTCTTAAGCTTCATGATATTGAAGACTCCGAAAAGAAAGATTTTATTTTGGAAACTTTGCATAGAGAATTTAAAGATGTTGTTATTAAAGCTAGGAAAGTTTTTAAGCATTTTAATATGCTTGGCTCGCCTGTTAAAGTTGTTGGTAAAACCAAAGAAGATTTCAAAGTACCAATACCTTGCAAACTTGTAGGAATGCATGAAGCTTTGGAAAAGAATTTCAATTGGATTTATCCTGAAAATCTTTTTGATGAAAATAGTGTACCAAAGCATGATCATAAAGGATCTTCAAAAACTCATTTGGACACAATTCAATTTATTGTTGAAAAGACTTCTGCAATTGATCTTAATGTCTCTTTCGAAAATACTTGATTTGCACTTTCTGCGCCTAGCTCAAAGGCGATAAAGAAAAGCACTCTTGGAAGATAACCCATTGTTTTACTTTCAGTACTTTTTCTTTTATTTGAGTCTTGGAAGTTATTACTACTGTAATAATCGCTCCTTATCCTTTTTATTTCATTTTTGTGCCAAGAGAAACCTCTAATTTGAGTGAGGTAAGATATGGGGATGTTGCTGTCCTGAAACAGATTTCGGTGCTGCACCGTAAACATTCGTGAAAATTCTCAGAACATCTTTTTGACCTGCGATTTCTTGTGCATATGCCCCAGGTTATATCCAAACTTTTATTAGTTATACACTTTTTGATTTGAGCAACGAAAAACCCTCGAAAAAATCAACCTTTGTCAGCTGTTCTGTTTTGACAGATTTCTGCCACTATTTGTGTTTGCCTCTCGATCGCTTTCTTTTTGAGTTATTTTGATCACGGAACTTTTTGGGAAGTTGCTACAGTAGTATGTGCTTTATATGTGGTGGTTTTGAGTTGAAATCTGAAGCAAAAAGGGTTTGATTCATTATTATGCTTACACTAATGTTGCTAATAGAATTGTGTTGAGTTTTGTATGAAGGAAGTTTTCAAGTGTAGGGACTGGAGAATGATGAGATGAGTTGAAGAATGGACAAAATCTCAAGCTTGGGGATGCCCATGCATCCCAAGAAATATCCAAGAGGTACAAGCATCAAAGCTTCGGGATGCCCCCGAGGCACCCCTTCTTCATCGGCAAAAATCAGGTCACCTTTCAACACACTATATTTTTATTGCTTCATGCACTATGCGTTTTTCTTGGAGCGTCTTGTCTTTAGTTTTTAGTTTTGTTTGCTACAATAAATGGTTGGACCCCAACAAAATTCTTTTGGAGAAGTTGCCTTGCTTTTCATTTGCCAAGAACACTCCGTTTTGCACTCTTATCGTTCAACGAGTGTTCTCTTTTTCTAGAACTGCATTTAGCTTTCATTTTTCGCCTTGATTTTTGTTTAGATCTTGTTATATCTTTATATAAAGGTGTATTTTGACCACTGGTCCATATTGGTTTTCATCAAAAGAGTTGTTTCAAAAAGGTTCGAATGGTGTTGGAAAAGAGAAAAAAAATCATGCAAAAAAGTGGTACAAAAAGGAGCTTGTTTAGACTGCGGCTTAGACTTTTGCATGTCGTGCTTGATATCATTTTGATAGTATTCTTAGTGATTTTTTCTGTAGCATTACTTGTCTCAAATGACTGAGATTGCTTAATGAGCCTTTGAAAAAAATCATGCGTTGTTTTTATTATTTGGAAGCATTATTTTGGTTTTCTCCTTGATGTTTTATTTGGGTTGACTTGGCTCATGCTTACAACATGTTTGACTCATACAAAGTCGCCATAAGCCTCTATGATTATTTAGTTTTTGACTTTTGATGCCATCTTATGCTTCTCTTAATGATGTTTTGTCGCTATGCATGATTATGGCCGTTATTGCTCTCTTAGTTGGTCGCTCCCAGTCTTTTGCTAGCCCTCATTTTGTACTGACTATGCGCTCTACTCGTGCATCCAACTCCCAAAAACCAAGTTTGCCATTGTGTCCACTATAAATTCCTATGCATGGTATTTGCAAGCCATTCCAAGTAAATTTTCATGTGCTACCTTTAACAAAAACCTTCAAAATACTTCTCATTTTGTGACACTGTTTTTAGCTCATGGGGACGTAGTGGTCGGATTTGCTATCTTCATATTGTTTATTCAAAAAAAGAAAAAAAGAAAAGAAAGAAGGCACTCCTCCATGGTATGTGAATGTTGGTGGGCACCCGATGGAATTGGTTAGCCATGGTTTGAGAAAGGAAAAAGGTGGGGAGGAGTGCCAAGCTTTATAAAAGAGCACAAAAGTGCCAATCTCTCTCAAATACTTGCTTCATTTTTGTATGGAAGATAGTAAGAACCCCATTGCCAGTCGTTGACAAAGACAACCACCTCTCAAAACCCAATTTTTATCTCTCTGTTTTACAAATGAAAAGCTCTAGCACATGTTTAATCACTGCTTCCCTCTGCGAAGGGCCTTTCTTTTACTTTTATGTTGAGTCACCATCTTCTACCTTTATGCACCGTCTAAGAGAGCATAGTTGTTATTCTGAGTTTAATGTGCATAGTCCCAAAGTTTATCATTGATTGATTCATGATTATGATTTCACTTGTTCTTCAATTATTTGTATCTAGTCGCCCTCTTAAACTTGAAGGTGTCCTATGCATTTATGTTTTGCTATTCCATGAAGGACAAGCTGAAAACCATTTGCTATGTTTTTCCATATGATTTGAACACATGTTTGACTTTCATTGTTTCATTTTTCATGATCTTTCATTTGTGTTCTTTTTCATGTTATAACATGGTTGCTAAGTTTCTTCTATCAAGATTATGTCTTTCATGCCCATGTTTTCAGTTCTTTTGATCCCAGCACTCAATGCTTACATAGATGATCAAGATTGTGTTGGTGTATGTCACCTCAAAAATTATTATTTGTTATCACTTACCTACTCGAGGACGAGCAGGAGTAAAGCTTGGGGATGCTTGATACGTCTCAAACGTATCTTTAATTTTTGATGCTCCATGCTTGTTTTTACACCATTTGCTTAGTGTTTCGTTACACTTCATGGCGTTTTTATGCATTTTCCGGAACTAACCTATTAACAAAATGCCACAGTGCCAGTTCCCTGTTTTCTGCTGTTTTTGTGTTTCCGAAAAGTTACACAGGAAATATTCTCAGAATTGGACGAAACAAAAGCCGAACATCCAGATATTTAACGAAGCTTCCAGAAGTCCGAAGAGGAGACGGAGGGGGGCCACAGGGTGGCCACACCACCAGGGGTGCAGACTACCCTTGGCCTACGCCGCCCTGTGGTGAGGGCCCCCTGGCCCACCTCTCGCGCCGCCCCTTCGCCTATAAAGACCCCCCGACGGGAAAAACCTAAAGACCCGATCAATTTTCCAGAAACACATCGCGATCCGCCACCATCGTTGACCCGAGATCGGGAGGGTCCAGAAGCTCTTCCCAGCACCCTGCCGGAGAGGGGAATCACCACCGGAGGTCTTCTTCATCGCCATGCTTGCCTCCGGCGCGATGACTGAGTAGTCTACCTTGGACTATGGGTCCATAGCAGTAGCTAGATGGTTGTCTTCTCCACCATGTGCTTCATGTTGAGATCTCGTGAGCTGCCTTACATGATCGAGATTATCTTTATGTAATTCTACATGTTGTGTTTATTGGGATCCGATGAATATTGGTGTTATGTTCAGTTGATGTGCTGAATATATCTTATGTTATCTCTATGTTGTTTATGATCTTGCATGCTCTCCGTTGTTAGTAGCTATCTTGGCCAAGTAGATACTAGTGACTCCAAGAGGGGGTATTTATGCTCGATAGTTGGGTTCATCCCTCTATTTAATCTGGGGAGTGACAGAAACCTCTAAGGTTGTAGATGTGTTGTTGCCACTAGGGAGAAAACAACATTCTTGTGTCCAAGGACATTCATTTTGATTACATTACACACTTTGCTTAATGCAGTTATCTATTGTTCGTAACTTAATACTCAAGGGGTCCTCGGATGATTCCCCGTGGGTGGATTATTAGTCATAGATTCAGTTGGATGGCGGTCTATGTATTTTGTTGTAATGCCCAGAGTAAATCTCATAGTGATCCTCGTGACATATGCACGTTATCTTTATTCTATCAATTGCCCAACTATAATTTGTTTACCCAGCATGTTATTATTTATCTTATGGAGAGACACCACTAGTGAACTGTGGACCCCGGTCCAATTTCCTTTATATTGTTACACCGTTTTACTATTACTCGCACGGTTTACTTTCTCGCATACTACTACTATTTTCCATTCGATACGCTCATACCTTTGTTTACAGCAAACCGGTGAGATTAACAACCTCATCGTAAGTTGGGAGCAAAGTATTTGGTTGTGTTGTGTGCAGGTTCCGTGTTGCTACTAGTTGAAGACGCACCAACAAGAATCGTAAACGGCGCCCTTGCTAGAGTGTCACGAAGCTAGAAAGCACCACCTTCTCAAGTTTGGCTTTTTCCTACTGGATCGATAAACCTTGGTTTCTTACTGAGGGAAAACTTGCTACTGTGCTCATCATACCTTCCTCTTGGGGTTCCCAACTGGGTGGTCATCCCGCCCGCATCAATGCCTCTATTTAATCTGCGGGAGTGACAGAAACCTCTAAGATTGTAGATGTGTTGTTGCCACTAGGGAGAAAACAACATTCTTGTGTCCAAGGGCATTCGTTTTGTTTACATTACACACTTTGCTTAATGCAGTTATCTGTTGTTCGCAACTTAATACTCATGGGGTGTTTGGACGATATCCCCGTGAGTGGATTATTAGTCATAGATGCAGTTGGATGGCGGTCTATGTATCTTGTTGTAATGCCTAGAGTAAATCTCATAGTGATCCTCGTGACATATGCACGTTATGTTTATTACACACTTTACTTTCTCGCATATTACTATTGTTTTCCACTCGATACACTTAATCCTTTGTTTACAGCAAACCGGTGAGATTGACAACCTCATCGTAAGTTGGGAGCAAAGTTCTTGGTTGTGTTGTGTGCAGGTTCCACGTTGTTGCTGGTGCAAAGCAAAGCCCTGGACGAGGTGCCTTATAAATTGTCCGGAGCTATCGCGAAGCTAGCAGGCATCACCTTCTGAAGTTTGGCTTTTTCCTACTGGTTCGATAAACCTCGGTTTCTTACTGAGGGAAAACTTGCTACTGTGCTCATCATACCTTCCTCTTGGGGTTCCCAATTGGGTGGTTATCTGCCCGCATCAAGCTATTTTTCTAGCGCCGTTGTCGGGGAAAAAGAAGACTTCTGCAAGGGGAGTTTCACACGCACATCCTTTACTTTGTTTATTGTTTTGCTTTACTTTATTTTTGCTTGCATCGTTTTATAAAAAATACAAAAAAATAGTTTCCTTTATAGTTGCCTTTATTTGTTTGCTTTTAGTTTTGCTAGAATGGGTACTCATGAGAACACCAAGTTGTGTGATTTTACTAGCATTAATAATAGTGATTTTATCTGCACTCCTATTGCGCCACCTGCTCCTGCTGCAAATTTTTATGAGATTAAACCTGCTTTATTGAACCTTGTTATGAAAGAGCAATTTTCTGGTGCTAGTACTGATGATGCTGCAGCTCATCTCAATAATTTTGTTGAGTTATGTGAGTAGGGGTGGATATCGAGCCAGCTCGACTCAACTCGTAAATACTCGTTAATTAGCGAGCTAGCTCAACTCAACTCATTAACTAAACGAGTTCCAGACCTGAACTTGGCTTGACTCAATTAAAACTCGAGCTAGCTCAATAAACTCATTAAGCTCGACAAGAACATGAACGACATTAGCAACATAGCATGTATATCGATAATGGATAACATTTCACAATATAAGGTAAACTTTAGCATTCAAATGTTTCTTAGAAGTTCACCATCCCTTAAACTAAAAGTGGCACCATGAATAATCCATGATAAAAATGACATCACATAGTTTTTGAGTGGTATAAGTAGACATATTACAAGCTAAATGAGTCTAACGAGTACTCGTAGCTCGACTCATTAAACTCATTTTCTTAATGAGCTAAAAATACCAGCTTGGCTCGACTCATTAGCGTCCGAGTTTGAGCTGAGTTGAGCCGAGTTGTCGAGTACTCATTAAGCTCATGAGTTTTGAGTTTTATTTCCACCCCTATATGTGAGATGCAGAAATATGAGAATGTAGATGTTGATATTATTAAGCTTAAGTTGTTTCCTTTTTCTTTGAGAGGAAAAGCTAAGGATTGGTTGCTATCTTTGCCTAGAAATAGTACTGATTCTTGGGCTAAGTGTAAGGATGCTTTTATTGGAAAATACTATCCTCCTGCTAAGATTATAGCTTTGCGTAGTGATATCATGAAGTTTAGACAGTTTCATAATGAACATGTTGCTCAAGCTTGGGAAAGAATGAAATCTATGATAAAGAATTGCCCCACTCATGGACTGACTACTTGGATGATTGTCCAAACTTTTTATGCAGGACTGAATTTTTCTTCAAGAAACCTATTGGATTCAGCTGCCGGAGGCACTTTTATGTCCCTTACCTTGGGCACCGCAACCAAGCTCCTTGACAACATGATGGTAAATTATTCTGAATGGCACACCGAGAGAGCTCCACAAGGTAAGAAGGTAAATTGTGTTGAGGAAACCTCTTCCTTGAGTGATAAGATTGATGCTATAATGCTTATGCTTTCTAATGATAGAACTCATGTTGATCCTAATAATGTTTCTTTGGCCTCTTTGGTTGCACAAGAAGAGCATGTTGATGTAAATTTCATTAGAAATAATAATTTTAACAACAATGCTTATAGGAACAATTTTGCTAGTAACAATTATAGGCCGTTTCCTTCTAATGGTGATAATAGCTATCTTGGTAGACCTAAAATGCCTAGTGAAGAAAGGATTTTAGAACTTGAAAAAGGCTACCAAGAATTTTATGCAGGTGCAATATGAGCAGAACAGGGCTTTCACCAAGACCATGGAGGAGCAATCAGCTCTGTTGAGGACTATTAGTCATCAACTTGAAAATTTAAACAAGGCTATTCCTGAGTTGCAAGCTAAGGTTTCCAAAGCTGAAACCAATATTTCATCTTTGTCTAATGTGCAATCTTCTTTGATTAACAGAATGTCCGCTAAGCCTGATCCTTTTGCCACTGCTAATGCTATCCAAGTTAGAATTGATGAAAATGTTAGGATGTTAAAAAGCCCAAAACTTCAAAAACTTTTTCTCAAAAGAGTGCTGAAATTTTTTGGAGTGTAGGAGATGATAGCTCTATTTCTTTCAATGATTTTGATGTTGATGGCTACAATATATCTGAAGTTATTTTGTTCTTGCAAAAGCTTGCTTTGAGTCCCAATGCTAGTTCTTTGAATATTGCTTTTACTAAGCATATTACCAATGCTCCCATGAAAATTAGGGATGAAAAGTTGAAGAAAAAAGCTTCTATTCCCAAGAAGTTAGAAGATGGTTGGGAACCCATCATTTGATATGCATGTTAATGGTTTTGATTGCCATGCTTTATGTGATCTAGGTGCTAGTATTTCTATTATGCCTAGAAAAATTTATGACATGCTTGATTTACCACCGCTTGAAAAGTGCTATTATGATGTTCCTATTGCTGATGTTGCTAAGAAGAAACCTTTGGGAAGGATTAATGATGTTCTTATTATGGTTAACAATAACCTTGTTCCCGTTGATTTTCTTGTTATAGATGTTGAATGCAATGCTTTATGTCCTATTATTTTGGCAAGACCTTTTCTTCGAACTCTAGGTGCCATCATTGATATGAGGGAAGGCACCATCAAATATCAATTCCCACTCAAGAAAGGTATGGAACACTTCCCTAGGAAGAGAAAGAAATTACTTTTTGACTCTATTCTTAGAGCAAATTATGAACTTGATGCTTTATCACTTGATATTACTTGATTTGCACCTTTCTGCGCCTAGCTCAAAGGCGTTAAAGAAAAGCACTCTTGGGAGATAACCCATTATTTTACTTTCAGTTCTTTTTCTTTTATTTGAGTCTTGGAAGTTATTACTACTGTAATAACCACTCCTTATCCTTTTTATTACGTTGTTGTGCCAAGAGAAACCTCTAATTTGAGTGAGGTAAGATTTGGGGATGTTGCTGTCCTGAAACAGATTTCGGTGCTGCACCGTAAAAATTCGTGAAAAATCTCAGAATATCTTTTTGACCTACGACTTCTTGTGCATATGCCCCTGGTTATATCCAAACTTTCATTAGTTTTACACTTTTTGATTTGAGCAATAGAAAACCCTCGAAAAAATAGACCTTTGTCAGCTGTTCCGTTTTAACAGATTTCTGCCACTATTTGTGTTTGCCTCTCGATCGCTTTCTTTTTGAGTTCTTTTGATCACGGAACTTTTGGGGAAGTTGCTACAGTAGTATATGATTTATATGTGGTGGTTTTGAGTTGAAATCTGAACCAAAAAGGGGTTGATTCATTATTATGCTTACACTAATGTTGCTAATAGAATTGTGTTGAGTTTTGTATGAAGGAAGTTTTCAAGTGTAGGGATTGGAGAATGATGAGATGAGTTGAAGAATGGATAAAAGCTCAAGCTTGGGGATGCCCACGCACCCCAAGAAATATCTAAGAGGTACAAGCATCAAAGCTCGGGGATGCCCCCGAGGCACCCCTTCTTCATCGGCAAAAATCAGGTCACCTTTCAACACACTATATTTTTATTGCTTCATGCACTATGCGTTTTTCTTGGAGCGTCTTGTCTTTAGTTTTCAGTTTTATTTTGTTTTGTTTACTGCAATAAATGGTTGGACCCCAACAAATTTCTTTTGGAGAAGTTGCCTTGCTTTTCATTTGCCTAGAACACTCCGTTTTTCACTCTTATCATTCAACGAGTGTTCTCTTTTTCTAGAACTGCGTTTAGCTTTCGTTTTCCGCCTTGATTTTTGTTCAGATCTTGTTTTATATTTATATCAAGGTGTATTTTTACCTCTGGTCCATGTTGGTTTTCATCAAAAGAGTTGTTTCAAAAAGGTTCGAATGTTGTTGGAAAAGAGAAAAGGTTTCATGCAAAAAAGTGGTACAAAAAGGAGCTTGTTTAGACTGCGGCTTAGACTTTTGCATGTCGTGCTTGATGTCATTTTGATAGTATGCTTAGTGATTTTTGCTGTAGCATGACTTGTCTCAAATGACTGAGATTGCTTAATGATCCTTTGAAAAATCATGCGTTGTTTTTATTATTTGGAAGCATTAATTTGGTTTTCTCCTTGATGCTTTATTTGGGTTGACTTGGCGCATGCTTACACATGTTTGACTCATACAAAGTCGCCATAAGCCTCTATGATCATTTAGTTTTTGACTTTTGATGACATCTTATGCTTCTCTTAATGATGTTTTGTCGCTATGCATGATTATGGCCATTATTGCTCTCTTAGTTGGTCGCTCCCAGTCTTTTGCTAGCCCTTATTTTGTACTGAGTATGAGCTCTACTTGTGCATCCAACTCCCAAAAACCAAGTTATGCCATTGTGTCCACCATACATACCTATTAGCAATTTGCTATTCCAAAGTACATTTGACTTGCTTTTATCTATCCTTCAAATTAAACTCTTTTTGGTGTTATACGAAAATTAGTCGGTAAAGCTCTCACGAACCTGATGGCACACTTTACTTTTCTCGTTCTTAAAAATTTGACATTGTGGCTCTCTTATGTTGAGTTGTTATGCTTGCAAGTTGTAAGTTGGAAATTAGCCCAGCCATGCCGTCATGGGGCAAGCTTTCAACATTGCACTTCTTATTTGAGTTGATATCGTGATCTTTTGTTTATGGATACTTGCGATGTGAAATAAGTTGGGAATCTTGCGGGATCATGGAGTTTGTATACGTGTTAGAGAAACACCTGGGCCGCTAATCTAAGCCATGCATAATTCATGGTGGAAATTTACAGCATGCCCATAGTGAACATTCGACGACGCATCTCAAAATAAAAAGCTATACCAATGGTAAATAAAAGAGATGCTGAGGTGTTCATTGTCTGTTTATCCTGTCATTTTGATGTGGGCTTGTTCCATGTCATAGGGCACAGAGGTACCCCGTTGGCGGTTCTCGATGATACGTGTATACTTACAATTACAAGAGCTTGCTTGGGACGCTAAGTCGAGTAGCATGCAGTTTGGGTATTCGTATTTCACCGGACACGAGGTTTTCAACTTATGATTTGTCAAGCATATGCTTCATAATTGTACTCACATTAACTTTAACCATTCAAGATGCCTATGATAGGGGCAATGAGAGCTCAAAGCTAGTAAGTACCATAATTTTTGAAGGTTTATAAAACTTGCAATCACTGCTTCCCTCTACGAAGGGCCTTTCTTTTACTTTTATATTGAGTCACCACCTTCTATCTTTATGCACCGTCTAGGAGAGCATAGTTATCATTTTGAGTTTAATGTGCATAGTCCCAAAGTTTATCATTGATTGACTCATGATTTTGGTTTCACTTGTTCTTAAATTATTTGTATCTAGTCGCCCTCTTAAACTTGAAGGTGTCCTATGCATTTATGTTTTGCTATTCCATGAAGGACAAGCTGAAAACCATTTGCTATGTTTTTCCATATGATTTGAACACATGTTTGACTTTCATTGTTTCATTTTCAAGATCTTTTATTTTTGTTCTTTTTCATGTTATAACATGGTTGCTAAGTTTCTTCTATCAAGATTATGTCTTTCATGCCCATGTTTTAAGTACTTTTGATCCCAGCACTCAATGCTTTACATAGATGATCAAGATTGTGTTGGTGCATGTCACCTCAAAAATTATTATTTTGTTATCACTTACCTACTCGAGGACGAGCAGGAGTTAAGCTTGGGGATGCTTGATACGTCTCAAACGTATCTATAATTTTTGATGCTCCATGCTTGTTCTTACACCATTTAATAAGTGTTTTGTTACACTTCGTGGCATTTTTAAGCATTTTCCGGAACTAACCTATTAACAAGATGTCACAGTGCCAGTTCCCTGTTTTCTGCTGTTTTTGTGTTTTAGAAAAGTTACACAGGAAATATTCTCGGAATTGGACGAAACAAAAGCCGAACCTCCTAATATTTACTGAAGCTTCCAGAAGTCTGAAGAGCAGACGGATGGGGGGCCACGGGCTGGCCACACCATAGGGCGGCGCGGCCAGCCCCTGGCACGCGCCCCTATGGGTGAGGGCACCCTGGCCCACCTCTGACGCTGCCCCTTCGCCTATAAAGACCCCCCGATGGGAAAAACCTAAAAACCCGATCAATTTTCCAGAAACACATCGCGATCCGCCGCCATCATCGACCCGAGATCGGGAGGGTCCAGAAGCTCTTCCCGGTACCCTGCCGGAGAGGGGAATCGCCACCGGAGGTCTTCTTCATCGCCATGCTTGCCACCGGCGTGATTAGTGAGTAGTCTACCTTTGGACTATGGGTCCATAGCAGTAGCTAGATGGTTGTCTTCTCCACCATGTGCTTCATGTTTAGATCTCGTAAGCTGCCTTACATGATCGAGATCACCTTTGTGTAATTCTACATGTTGTGTTTGTTGGGATCCCATGAATATTGGTGGTATGTTAAGTTGATGTTCTGAATTTTATCTTATGTTATCTCTATGTTGTTTATGATCTTGCATGCTCTCTGTTGTTAGTAGCTATCTTGGCCAAGTAGATACTAGTGACTCCAAGAGGGGGTATTTATGCTCGATAGTTGGGTTCATGCCTCTATTTAATCTGGGGGAGTGATAGAAACCTCTAAGGTTGTAGATGTGGTGTTGCCACTAGGGAGAAAACAACATTCTTGTGTCCAAGGATATTCATTTTGTTTACATTACACACTTTGCTTAATGCAGTTATCTATTGTTCGCAACTTAATACTCATGGGGTGTTTGGACGATATCCCCGTGAGTGAATTATTAGTCATAGATGCAGTTGGATGGCGGTCTATGTATCTTGTTGTAATGCCCAGAGTAAATCTCATAGTGATCCTCGTGACATATGCACGTTATCTTTATTCTATCAATTGCCCAACTGTAATTTGTTTACCCGGCATATCATTATTTATCTTATGGAGAGACACCACTAGTGAACTATGGACCCCGGTCCAATTTCCTTTACATTGTTACACCATTTTACTTTTACTCGCACTGTTTACTTTCTCACATACTACTATTGTTTTCCACTCGATACGCTCAATCCTTTGTTTACAGCAAACCGGTGAGATTGACAACCTCATAGTAAGTTGGGAGCAAAGTTCTTGGTTGTGTTGTGTGCAGGTTCCACGTTGTTGCTGGTGCAAAGCAAAGCCCTGGACGAGGCGCCTGATAAATTGTCCGAAGCTATCGTGAAGCTAGCAGGCATCACCTTCTGAAGTTTGGCTTTTTCCTACTGGTTCGATAAACCTCGATTTCTTACTGAGGGAAAACTTGCTATTGTGCTCATCATACCTTCCTCTTGGGGTTCCCAACTGGGTGGTTATCTGCCCGCATCAACCACCTCTGCAGAGTGTACAAAAAGTATCAAGATACTCCCTGTTCCGGGAAGGAGCTACGAACACGGAAGGAAAGGAGCCCATCGAAGCTCTAATCAACCTGTGAAGACTAACGAGCATAGTTTTCTAATAAAACCAATCTTTGAAGAAATGATTATAAAAACTGCATTTTGACCTAAGGCTTTCTAGCCTACGGCCGTAGCTAGTGCATCAAACACCTCTATGCTATTAAATGAACTTGCTGGGTAACGCTCGTTACTCACCCCACTCCATATTAACCCTTGCTTAGACTCGGAGGGCCAGTTTGAAGAGACGAAAGGAACCCCGGAGGACAACGAGGAGGTGTACTAAGAAGAACCGGATCTATCAGGAGGAATTGAAGGCATTGACTACACCATCTCCTATGGTACCGACGAAGGACTCGAGGAGGGAGCCGACAACTAGAGTCGTAGTATAGAAGCTTTAGTCGCACCGAACACTTAGAATAAAGCGACTAGAGTAGGGCATCATGTTTAGTTTACTACTTTCGTTTGCAACTAAGGTTTATAGTCTTAAGTTAGAACCTTCTAGTGTTCCTCTTTGGACGGAGGAGGAACTGGAGTCCTTTGTAACATTATGGCTTGTAATATTCAGTGCTTGAATAAAGACCGCTATGTTTCTGTTGTACCACTCTGAGGGATGTAATATTTGTGAATTGGTACTTCACGAGTGTTATGTCAATGACTTATATACTACAACATGCAGTGGTATGCTGGGTCACCACAAAGATATCCCTATCATTGTTTTTTACTAGGGATTTCTATTTTCGTGCCCTCAGGTCGTTAGTTGTACTCAGTTTTCCCCAGCCGCTTAGTTTTTCCTCAGTTTTCCCCTCGCTCTAGTTTGAAACCCCTCGCAGACGCTCGGACGGGAGGGTTGTGGTCTGGTCAGAGGCCTTGACCGTTACCGGTGACGGCTAGGGAGCCGCGGTGGTTGTGAATTGACCGATGCTTTTGAATGGTGCTGACGGGTACGGTCAGGAGACACGTCGGAGCAGCCATCCATCTATCGCTGACGTGTGGGCCGTTTTATTTCCTGATTGTATACGCGGTGCTGCCAATGATAAATGGGGCCGCTCTATAGGGCTGCCGCAGCCAATGACCAGTGGGGTCGTGTATTTTTCAGGAAAAGACATATATTGCCGCTCTGTGGGGCCTCCGCAGCCAATGACCAATGGGGCCGCTCTGTGGGGCTGCCGCAGCCAATGACCAGTGGGGTCATCTATTTATTTAGAGAAAATCATATATTGCCGCTCTGTGGGGCCTCCACAGCCAATGACCGCTGGGGTCGTCTATTTATTTAGAGAAAATCATATAGAGCCGCTCTGTGGGGCCGCCTCAGCCAATGACCGCTGGGGTCGCCCTTTTTCTTAAGCTAGACCCAGCAGGTGACTATTTTCGCTAGAGAGAAGCAACAAGTTCGCTAATTAATTTTTCTTAAGCTAGACCCAGCAGGTGACTATTTTCGTAGCTTAATCTAAAGTGAATCTTATGCTAAACATGGCTGGAACCTAGTGTTGTGTATCTCATTAGTCATCGGAGAACCGCTGGCAGCTCGTTCCCCACCCTCAGACGGAGCAGCCATCGCCGGCGCCTCGTCGCGCCGCCGGCTCTATCCCTCGGCGGCGTCAGACGGACTGCGGCGCTGCACGTCAACCACGGCTCCAGCACTTGTTTCGTCCGCACGCATTGTACCCACCGCAGGAAAGTCCGCCGCAAGCAGATCCGCCGCCCACGACGACCGGGATTTGTTCCGCGCACCAATTGGTAGTATAGCTTGGTAAGACCTCCGCTTCCGCCTCCCCCGCCCCCTAATCGATTCGGTTCCCGTAATTTATTGGAGTTTGCAGGTGCGAAATAGTCCTCAATGTCTGGTCGTAGCGGGTACACTGGTGAGGGTGGGGATTCGATCATGTCGTGGCCACGTTCTACTTCTCCTACCTCGTTGGAAGTGCAGGTATCTAGCTTCTGCTCTCTGTACTACCATTGAATTTAAGTGCCGCCATGGCCTGTTGGAGTGATTTTAGTTGTTCTTTTTTCCATTATTATTACAGTTCGCCAGGCAAACCGATGATCCATGGTACATTGCATACCAAGATGAATCAACCCAGTGGTGTAGCCAGAGGATGGATTTGGAGGAGAAGGTGGCCAATTTAGGTGATGAATTGGCCCATAAAAACCTGATGATATTTGAGCTGAAGCGTACTGTGGAGGAAGAAAAGAAGAATTCAGAGCTTATTCGCAAGGAGAAGTTGATACTTGAGACAGATCTTACCGTATCTGATCAAGTGGTAGAAAATCTAGAACATGAACTTCAAGTGATGGGAGAGGCGAAAAGTAGATTCATCTGGGCAGTTTTATTTGGTGTCATCCCTGTCCTAGCAGTTATGTGGTTGTGGTAGATGATTTAGATAGTATAGAATTGTTATTCAGTAGATGGCTCTAACCACTGTATTTTGGTGTGGCTCTAACCACTGTATTTTGGCGTACAATTTCCTAGTTGTGCTAAGTAATGCGCGCGATAATTTTAGCATGCATGAACATCTTATAAAAGTGAAGGGATCCCAAAAGTGATTTTGGATGAGTTCCAAAAGTGAAGGGATCCTAAAAGTGAAAGCATGTACAGCCTCTCGGATCAAATACATATCAATCTTCCCAATCAAGTTGGGATAGAATTCAAATCATACATTCGGATGTACAGGGACACATCGAGAAAGTGGAGAAGCTTTTTTTGAGACGGAGGTAGTAGTTCGAACAATTTTATCCCAAATTGAAATTGAAAAATACAAATTTATCATAATTTATCCCAATTTGCGGCGTTGAACACGGCCGCGCACTGATGGGCTAGAAGGGCCTGGACGACGGGCGGCTGAGGGGTGGTCATCTGCGCCATCCGCAAACTCGGACATGGAGGAGGGCTGGATCTGCGGCTTCGCAACCACTCTTGGCACCGCCGCCATCTTGGTGGCTGGTTCTGCGCCATCCACAAACTCGGACATGGAGGAGGGCTGGATCTGCGCCGTCGCAGCGATGTTGTAGGCGATGGCTTCAATCGTCTTGGCATCGATGACCACTGTCGACATGGCCACCGTCTTGGTGTCCATCAGCAACAGATCTGAGGAGGGCAACGGAAGTGAGACATCGGCAGGCTCCGACATTGAAGGCTGGATCTGCGCCGTCGCAGCGATGTTGTAGGTCAAAGCGATGTTGTAGGCGATGGCTTCAAGACGATCGGTGAGCACTGTCGACACGGCCGCCGTCTTGGTGTCCATCAGCAACAGATCTGAGGAGGGCAACGGAAGTGAGACATCGGCAGGCTCCAACATTGAAGGCTGGATCTGCACCGTCGCAGCGATGTTGTAGGTCGCAGCGATGCTGTAGGCGATGGCTTCAAGACGATCGGTGAGCACTGTCGGCACGGCCACCGTCTTGGTGTTCTTCATCATCAACAGATCTGAGAAGATAAACGAAAGTGAGACAGAGAGAGACATTTCAACTATTTCTGAGGGTTAGATCCTCACCGGCACTCTTAGATCCTCACCGGCACTCTTAGATCCACACCGCCGCACGGTTAGATCCGCGCGGCCGCACGCTGCAGTTCCGCGCGGCCGCACGCACGGTTAGATCCGTGCCGTCGCACGCACGGTTAGATCCGCGCCGCCGCACGCACGCACGCACGCACGCTGCAGATCCGCACCGCCGCGACCGCCAGAGTAAGAGAGGAAGATGCGACTGCTAGGGTTGGTAGGTATGTGCTCTGCTCTTCTCTCCGTATGCGTCCATCGAGGTAGAGAGAGATATACAGGCCGTCCGATCATAAATGATCCCACGGTGCAAGCGTACGTTGAGCTATCAACCAACCAAGATCCGTGTGACATACATCTCGACCAATCAGAGATCAGCCAGTGAGTACAAGTGAGGAAAAATGAGTAGAACTAAGAGGGAAAAAAGTGAGGAAATGTTTATCGGAAGGGCAAAACTGAGTAGGACTGAGTAAAACAAGTGGACCCGGAGGGGGAAAACTGAGTAAAACTAAGTAAAATAGGGGCACCCAAATAATAAAGGGAGTAAGGGAAATTGTAGCTTTTGGCATAAAAATTGTTAGATTGTGTTATTTGAACAATATAGTACATTTTGGCCGACGTGATATTGTTTGCAATTCAAAGATACACAAGTGTGACGAATTTGGACTCATTTGAACAAAGTTTGTAAGCATAGTGGGTATTTGGGAGGTGTGTTGAGTAGAAAGCCCTGCATCTAGCTAGTAGCTCATGGATTAGGAAGTGGTTTTGGGAAAAACTTCATATCTCTATATTTCCTTTTCCATTATTATTTCTCTAGGTTGTAGGTAACATAACAAGACTCCATGGGAAGGTTCCACCATGTTTTGAATTATTTTGAATTAAACTAAACCCAAAACTAAATTTTTTGAGTTTAGTCACTTAGAAAATGATAAATTTCCTTTTCCATTATTATTTCTCTAGGTTGTAGGTAACATAACAAGACTCCATGGGAAGGTTCCACCATGTTTTGAATTATTTTGATTTTTTTGAATTAAACTAAACCCAAAACTATATTTTTTGAGTTTAGTAACTTAGAAAATGATAAATGTGGCTTAAGCGATGAACTTATTCGAGGTGCATGACCATAGAAAACTTGCAATAACACATACATTCAAATTAATTGTTTAAAATAAAATATTTCTCTTGCTCCTGGTGTGACTCGCTGGGTCCACCACCTTACTCCGGGTAACCCTACCAGGGATATTACCGGTGTCTACCTTCCTTTTGCCATCTTTCTTGTTCTTCTTCTTCTTCTCTTTGGGTTGTGCCAAGACCGAGACAACCATATCATACGAAGCTTGTGCTCTTTCTTTTAATGCATTTTCTTCAAATGCTTCAAGCAGCTCTCGATCCATTGCTTCAATGGCCTCTCGATCCATCTGTTCCCTCTGCTCTCGATCCATCGGTTCAAGCAGCTCTCGATCCATCTGTTCCCTCTGCTCTCGATCCATCAGTTCAAGCAGCTCTTGATCCATCGGTTCAAGCAGCTCTCGATCCATCGGTTCAATCTGCTCTGGATCCATCAGTTCAAGCAGCTCATGATCCATTGCTTCAATCTCCTCATGTTGAATTGCTGCTTCATTTTCCTCTGCATGTGCTGCTCCCGCCTGATCTTCCATTCCAAAAGCTGGGTCAACTGGATTTTTACAAAGCCTAGCAATGTGTCCAGGGGTTCCACAACGTTTGCACTTACGTCGTCGAATCGGTGCACCACCCTCTGCACTAGCTCTGATCCTATTCTTCCTCGGCCTACCTGCCGGTCTAGTCAAAACTGGAGAGTACAGTTTGAAGCCTGGATCGACTGTCATCCATTGGTCTTTTCGCAACAAGGTAGGAACATTCATAGCATATGCAGCCCTAAATTTGGCAACAGAGAAATACTCTGACACATACTGATCAACTTCACCTTCTGCACCCGCTATAACACTCATGAAAAACAATGCGTGTATGCAGGGTATCCTACGGATCTGCCATCGCCTACAATGGCATGTCCTATCAACCAAACTCACTGGATACCTCCACTGCCTATTTTTACTGTCAGTGTAGGTTACCTCAGCCTCCATTCCTTTTCTGATGCATTTCATCTTCAATTGTTTTGCCCTGGAATGCAAAGACTTAATCAAAGATGGGAGCATGAGATGGCCAACATATTTTGTGGCTGCAATTCTTTGACGCAGATCGATCTTTATCATGATCATCTGCCTAATCTTATCAAATATTTGCCACAGCATAAGCCCTTTAAATGACTTGACCTTTGCATTGAAACTCTCCGCAAGGTTACTTGTTACATAGTCTACCTTGCAAGTTTCATTGAATTGGCTTCTTGACCACACCCTACCATGATGTTCATTCAAGTACTCCTTCACCCCAGGTTTTTGTTTATACAACACTTCCAAATGAAACAGATGCTTCCTAATGCTGCATGTGTACGCAGCTGGCCATAGGTTGTCAGTATAAACTTTACCCTTGAATTTCTTTGTAAAATTCTGTACCAAGTGTCGCATACATTCCCTATGCTCCACTCCAGGGAATACTGCTTCTACTGCACTCTCCAAACCTTTGCAAGCGTCTGTGTGGATAGCAAGTCCTGGTGGATGACCTATAAGGTCGCGCAAATTCTGCAGAAACCAAGTCCAACTTTCTTCTGACTCAACCTCCAAAACTCCATAAGCAACAGGGAACATCCAATTGTGTCCATCAACTGCAGTAGCAGCAACTAGCTGTCCTTTAAACCTGCCATGAAGAGCTGTTGCATCCACGGCCAAATAAGGCCTGCAACCGTCCAGAAAGCCTTTCCAGCAAGCTTTGAAACAAACAAAAGCCCTTCTAAAACATTCCTTCTGCATTATCCTCCCGCTTTTCAATTTGTAGGGAACTGTATGCTTGTCTATCGCTACAACACTGCCTGGACTAGCCATCTCCACTTCAGCTTTGAAAGTGTAAAGCAACTGAAAGCTTTCATTCCATGGACCATTGATCCTGTCAAGAGCCATTTCCTTTGCATAGAACATCCTCATGTAAGGTATTTTTATAGTAAACTTATCAGATATCAATTTTATGAGTGCTGTTGGACCAAGTGATGGAGTTTCTCTCAGCCAATCTATGATTGCATCTGCCAACCACCTAGTCTTCGCTAGCTTTGATTTCTCCTCTGGCGCTCCCGCTCGTGGTGGACAAGTATGGTCGATCAAGTTCTTCTTTATCTGAAACATAATTATAAGGGATGTCAGTAACAGTTAACAAATTTTACACTGTGATCTAATATTCACAACTGGTTGGTGTAGTACCTGAACCACGGTGCTTCTGAGCATTGTGGATGCATGCAGCCTTCACTTACACCTCTTGTATGGGCGCTTAACTGTGAACCTACCTGTCTCACTTTTAATAACCTCATAATCATTCTTGGTGAGAATGCAATATGTAGTAATTGCATTACGGCAGTCCATCATCGTTTGAAATACGGTGCCTTCTGCAAGCTGAGGATCCTCCCTGTTCCACTCAATTGTTGGCAAGTCATCACCTTCGTAATCGGCTAAAACGAGGTTGTCATTGTTCTCATCCTTCTCTTCATCATCAGTGTCATCAAATCTGGCACCTTGTGCAATATCTTCCATGTATTGATCCTGCATTGCCTGCATACTGCATCGATCTACCAATTCAGGAAACATCAACTCATCCTCATCATCTTGAGGAGACGGATCCTCAATCTCTGCATCGTCCTCCACATCGACCGCAGGAACGATCTGGCTACCACTACCACTAGCACTGGGGACAGATGGTGCTGTTGTGGACCTACAAGGAGCGGGGCGGCGCACACGATTAGCAGAGGTAGCAACACTAGAGAGACATGATGCCCGACCACCTGATGATGCCCCAACACCAGATGATGCTTGGACCCTGTCCACATGGATTCAAATTTTACCGACACGGCAAGAATCATTTAAAGCAAAAAGAATTCCCAGATCGTCGTCGGAAATTAGTGGAACATATCTTCCCTCCATGCTGTTGAAATATAGGAAATCAACTGAATCGCCAGCGCCCCAGGCGTACTGAGCGCAGATGTTATCTTTTAAATCCCTCAACGAGATGGTAGTTGCAACCACCGCTGGGATGTAAAATCCGCTCACATTGCGTCCAGAATCACGCAAAAAGCTAGTATCCAGCCTAACCACCAGCCGAAAAGCCAGCGCTGGATCAATCCTATTCGAAAAGCAACGCAGTTAGTTGAGCAACAACGATTCGCGCTCAAAAACTGCCTACTGTTAATTCACATAGGCAGACGATGCTTACCCAGATAGAATCCATGCGTTAGATCCCTCCGATTCCCAATCTTCTCCGCCGTTGAGGGGCATAATCGGCACACCAGATGGATATACAAACTCTACCGCGATAGGGGTAGATCTAGTGGAGGCGGAGCCCTCTCCGCCTCCCGGGGGTGGTGGTGGGGGCGGGGGCGGCTCGGGGGCGGACAACGCCATAAGGTAGGAGGGCAGGACGGTGTGGCGGCGGAGGGGCAGTGAGCTCTTCCAGTCTCGGGCGGAGGGGAAAGCTTTGGGTGAGTGATCGCCAGTCCGACGTGTCTCATTGGGTCAACAGTCAACACCATTCAAAAGCAACGGTCCATTCACAACCACCGCGGCTCCCTAGCCATCACCGGTAACGGTCTAAGGCCTCTGACCAGACGGCAACCCTCCCGTCCGAGCGTCTGCGAGGGGTTTCAAACTGGAGCGATAGGAAAACTAAGGAAAAGTTAAGCGGCTAGGGAAAACTGAGTACAACTAACGACCCAGGGGCACGAGAATAGAAATCCCTTTTTACTAATACGGTACATTGACAGAGATAATTATAATAATTTCTCAGCTGGGGATAAATCCCCCACCCGTTGAAAATTCAAAAAATAAATATTAATTTCATGACATCTTAGGCACTTTATCATTTTCTCCTGAAAATACAAGTGCAGGGCGCCATATCTTAGAAGGTGTTCTTGTGTTGCACGAGACCATACACGAATTGCATCATAGAAAATTTGATGGCGTGTTGTTGAAAATTGATTTTGAAAAGGCGTATGATAAAGTGAACTGGGATTTCTTGCAGCATGCAATGCGAATGAAAGGTTTTGATCCTAAATAATGTAGATGGGTTCAGGAGTTCATAGTTAGATGGAGCGTGGGTATTCGGGTCAATGACGACATAGGTCATTACTTCCAAACGAAAAAGGGGCTTCAACAAGGCGATCCCATTTCTCTGATCCTATTTAACACTGTAGCTGATATGCTTGCTATCATTATCCAGAGAGCAAAGGAAGATGGTCAAGTGGATGGCCTTATTCCTCATTTAGTCGATGTGGGAGTTTCGATTCTGCAATATGCAGATGACACAATTATTTTCATGGAGAATAGCTTGGAGAAGGCTCTACAAATGAAATTAATTCTATATTTCTTTGAGCAACTGTTGGGCCTAAAAATAAATTTTCACAAAAGCGAACTGTACTGTTTCGGTCAAGCAAAAGATTTGTAAGATAGCTACAAGCCTATAAAGAGTTATTTGGGTGTGAATCTGGGTCTTTTCCTTTCAAGTATCTAGGAATCTCGATCCACTATAGACGTTTAAGAAATGGAGAGTGGAATCCAGTGGAAGATAAATTTGGGACAAAATTGACTAACTAGATAGGAAAAACTTATGTCCTATGCTGATAGATTGATTTTAGTCAATTCAGTTCTCACTAGTCTTCCGATGTTCATATTATCTTTCTTTGAGATTCCTATTGGGGTTACAAAATATTTAGATTACTACAGATCAAGATTTTATTTGGGAAAGAGAAGACAATAAAAGGAAATATAGGTTGACAAAATGGAATATTATATGCCGACCCAAGGAGTAAGGGGGGCTCGCAATAGAGGTCTTAGAACTGAAAATAAATGTTTATTAGCCAAGTGGTTATTTAAAGTATGAAATGAACAAGGTGTTTGGCAAGAACTTATTAAAAATAAATATTTGCATTTCCAAACGTTGTCTCAAGTTTCGGCAAAACCTTGTGATTCTCCTTTTTTTGGAAAGGATTGATGAAAGTGAAGGCAGATTTTTTTTATATCTTGGGTCTTTTAAGGTGGGTAATGGTGAGCAAACGAGTTTTTGGGAGGATATATGGCTTGGAGACAAGCCTCTAGCCCAGCAATATCCCTCTTTGTTTAACATAGTACATCGTAAACAAGTTATGGTAGCTTTTCTACTAGGCCAGAACCCGCTTAACATCGCGTTTCGTAGGAGTCTAACTGGTAATAAATGGGAACGTTGGCTCCATCTGGTGAGTAGGCTAATGGCGGTTAGCCTATCCTCCAATCAAGACAAGTTTGTTTGGAGTCTTACCACCTCAGGTGTTTTCACGGTTAAATCTATTTATCTTGATTACATGAATGGGCACACTAAATATCTAAAAAAGTACATATAGAAAATGAAGGTATCTTTGAAGATCAAGATTTTCATGTGGTTCTTTCATAGAAAGATAATTGTAACAAAGGAAAATCTCCTAAAAAGAAATTGGAATGGTAACATCCTGTTGTTTTTGTGACAAGGAAGAGACCATTCAACATATTTTTTTTAGTGCCACTTAGCAAAAATTATTTGGCGTATTGTTCACATGACATTTGGATTATCACCCCCTAAAAATATCAAGAATCTCTTTGGTAATTGGCTAGTTGGCATTGACAAGAGAGATGTCAAACAAATTAGAGTTGGGGTGTGTGCTATTATCTGGGCTATATGGAATGCACGAAATGATAAACTTTTTAACAGAACAAGAGTTTCTTCTCTTTTGCAGGTTATACTGGTGGCTACCCATTGGATCCGTATGTGATCTTATCTGCAGCCAGCGGAGTTTCGGGAGGCCATTGTTATTGGGTGCAACCGTTTGAAGATGGTCGCACGGGACATTCAACCAATTCGACTGGCGACGTGATAATAGGATTACATCATGTTGAGCTCTAGGGGTCATGTGTTGTGGATTTTTTAGGTGGTTAATCTGTGTAGCCACTTTGGTTGATTCATGAGCTGTAATAATCATTTTTGAACCTTGGGGAATAAGTTAATAAATATCAGCCATATGCATCGCTTTGGTGCAGAGGCTGGGGCCTGCCCCCATTTTGAAAAATATAAAAGTCAATTGTCGTATTTTGGCAACTAGTAATGGAATTATAGAACTATGTTTTATCCGTTTGCATAGGATAATTTACTGGTTGTACGAGACAAAAGTTGAGAGATAGTAGAACCCATATTATCTAGGGAGAATATAGCTGATCTTTCCTTTTGAGGCAGAATAGAAATGATGCTATTCTTTATCGTCGGTTTTAATGAAACATGAGACACACTTCATTATATTGCTAATCATATTATTATCATGTCCATGACATTTTTTATAATAGGGGACGGTCTGAAGGACCAAGAGAGTGATGCATTAATACAAGCGGTGGAAGTACAAATTACAAGCTAGACCTCAACAAATTGGAAAAGTACAACTTGGTCCTAAAACTTACCACATAAAACCCCAGAACTAAACTGAGAATGCAACCAAGAATCACCCGCTAGCGTCGGTGAACATGCCAGTTGGTAAGGAAGTGACGAATAACGCCATCATAGAGGGGCCTCACCAAGTGGTTAGATAGACACCACTCTATTGGCGTCATGAGTTGTCGCCTGTAGGCATGGATCATTGGTCTTCACATGACCATTGCAAGAGAGCTCACATCGGCGCCAGAAAAAGGATTCCCTACCACCTACCAAATTTGGCGCTCACTGAGTTGTTCTCCTTCTCTCCTCGTCTCCAAGGTCGACAAAGTGGAAGAGCCCAACATCTAATCCACATGACTGGACATATAGCCACACTTATTGATGGAGCATGTACCAGAAGCCTCCTCGTTCACCTTACTCCACGAAAGCTTGACGAGGAAGGTTGAGGATGTCCATCTAGCGGCATGCGACACCGCTAAAACAGAAGAGATCGAGACCTCAACTTTATTGTCGATGATCCCTAGGATTTATGCTCCGCACTAGAACCAGCCGACGGGCTACGACGACCTACTCCCAGATGGCACATAGGCAAAGCTAACCCTAGTATCTACACTACGGAAGCCGACACCTCGCCTCAACCTTCTCCAGACGGCATCGCCACCGAAAGGGGCGACTCTGAAATTTTACTGTGGAGAAAGAGAGGGAAATGAACACCCGGCCGGCACCGAGAGCGAGCCACACCAATGCTTGGACCGAACACGAAGTCACGAATGACCGAGTCAGGTTTTATCCTAGGACCTGCACGCGAAAGCGACGGGGCCGTGTTGGTTCTCCTCCGAGTGCCATCGCACGCTCATCCGACCTCTTCCGGACCAAAGCCCAGCCCCAACCGCTGCCTTTTGTCAACTCCACACTTCTCTTCTCTCCACCGCCGCAGCATCACCACCTCCCGACCTCTCCCTCGCTCCCGCCTCCTGCTCCCCGGAGCCACCGGCTCGCCGAGGGCCCGCCACCATGGACGAGGAGTACGACGTGATCGTGCTGGGCACGGGGCTCAAGGAGTGCATCCTCAGCGGCCTCCTCTCCGTCGACGGACTCAAGGTCAGCCAGCCACCGCCGATCGAATCGCTCCCCGTCCCCAATCTGGCTCGCTGCTCCTACGATCCGCCGCTTCCATGCTCGGATTTCGCGACCCCTGCCACCGCCCGCTGCTCCCTGTCGCGCTCCCTTTGCCCGGGGTGGTCTGGTCTGGATCGCTCGTACGTACGTCAGGCGGTGCTGCGCATGCTTGATCTCATGATCTGGACCGGATTTGCTGCTGGATGGACCATCTGTCTATCGCAGTGTGTTTATCTGCGCGTTAGTCGATCCAAAGGGGCTAGCCACTGACTCTCGATTTTGTGAGCTGAGCGAGGTGTATTCGGAAGGGAGGGCGATAGCTTCTGACTTTAGTAGCCTGGTCGAGTTGGTCCTCAATGAAGCTGTGCTCTGCTGGCAGGTCGCCGGCGCCAATGCCAGACCTCCTGGCGCTATCTAGCGGCCAGGGCTAGCTGTAGCAGTAGCAGCAGAATTTATTGCCTTTCTACTTGCTTTGTTGCTAACTTTCTTAGCTTTCTAGCTCTTGTTTTTCTTTGGCAACTTAATACAAAATGGCACACACTTAGATGTGTGGATAAGAAAAGAACATCGGATGATTCGTTGAATCCATAATGAATGGATCATCTACACCAACTGTTGCTTAATAGGAGTAAATATTAGTGAGATACCAGGCATCCAGAATGGGAATGGCGCAGCATGTACAGTTTGTCCATCCCTTTGGTTTAGATGTGGAAGTAAGCTGTCAACAAGCCGGTCTTATACCAGCACAGTAGCCTTGCTCCACTTGGAGCTGAACTTGAGTCGTGGTGGTTATCATCAATTGTCCCGTGCTTTTATGCTATTCCAAAAAATGAAAAGCATGAATCTCGAAGCATTTAAATTGTCTGATTGTTAACGACATGGTGCACAATTATATACATGTATGATTATTTGTTCTGAGCCAAGATATTGAGTAGCTCACGAGCCCTGTGCCTTTTGATGGCCCTATTTAAGAGCACTTGCATTTTAAGGCATAATGTTGTAATGCTGGATATTCACTTTTTGAACCACCTTACGGATGTATGTGTGCTGATTTTGCAGGTGTTGCACATGGATAGAAATGACTACTATGGTGGAGATTCCACTTCTCTCAACCTTAACCAGGTAAGAAATTCCAATGATTTTGAATGCTAGAGGTTCTAGATGTGTTAACCCATTTCTTTTGAAATAATTGTTGTTATTACACATTGTTAATTACGGATGTAATTCTCGTTTTGTAACAGCTCTGGAAGAGATTTAGAGGGGAAGACAAGCCTCCGGCACATCTAGGCTCGAGCAAAGATTACAATGTTGACATGGTTCCAAAGGTGCTACACTCTCCTCCCATCCAAAACTATCTTTACAACACAGCTATACCACCTATGCGCTCGATGATGACACAAACAAACCATAATGATGTTGCATTATTTTTATCTTGATGGGAAACACATGGAGCTTCATTATGTGATAAAATGTGGCGATTCACTGATTTAACGTATAAAAATCTCATGTATTACTAACAGGAAAAAAACATGCCTGTAAGGTAGTTGTCCAAATTTGTTTCTTTCATTGATTATCGCAATTCATTTCTGTGATCAGTTTATGATGGCAAATGGCACATTGGTTCGGACCCTCATTCACACTGATGTAACGAAGTATTTGTCATTTAAAGCTGTTGATGGGAGCTTTGTCTTCAGCAAAGGGAAGGTAAATTCTTGAGCTATAATGTCCTCCCTCCCTTCGTTTTTCATCAACATCACATATCCCGTATCTTCCATAGGTTGTTAGATTCTGTAGTCTGATCCTAGAGGTGCAACTTACCTTGTTTCTATCATCATATTCAATCAGATCCACAAGGTTCCTGCGACTGATATGGAGGCTCTGAAGTCTCCTTTGATGGGCCTTTTTGAGAAGCGCAGAGCAAGGAACTTCTTCATTTTTGTCCAAGATTACAATGAAGCTGATCCAAAAACACATCAAGGATTGGACCTTACTACGCTGACAACTAAAGAATTGATAGCGTGAGTGCATCAATGGTTTCTGCATTCTGTCCATTTTGCTTTGTCAGTAATGTTACTCATAAACAAATTGCAACATTCCAAGTCGCCAGCCCAGTTTTTCTGAGTGAATCCCAGTAGTTGTTGGAAAGTTGGCATTAGCCACACAGTTATAGCGGTGTCAGGGACTCAGGGTAGCACACAATGTCTGGGAACCATGCATACAAACTTGGTTCAAACAAATTAAGTATGAAATTGTATGAGTTGGTTTCAGTTGCATGTATCGAGTATTGTTCTATTCCAGCTTTTCAGTTTCCTCGGAAAATTGCTTACCATATATGTTCCATCTTCCCTATTGTGGGCCTAGTTCAGTACAGATTCTTGCTTGTAATGTAACAGAGTCATTGGCCTTCAGTCTTCCATATGTTGCGAGAGGATATTTCCTGTCCTTGCTGTTAACCCTTTCTGCACAAAAATAATTATCTGTTCCTGTCTGTGCTTTTTCAGAAAATATGGTTTAAGTGATGATACGGTAGATTTCATTGGCCATGCGCTTGCTCTCCATAGGGACGATCGTCACCTCAATGAACCAGCACTTGATACTGTGAAAAGGATGAAAGTAAGCATTGAAAAAAACTCTGCTAGGTGATCCTTGTTTGTTATTATAAATGTAGTCGTCAATTATTCACAATCCAGTCCCTGTAGTTGTTCTTTCTTTTAGCTGTGCCATTTCTTTTGTTTGGTTGTGCTTTATTCACGGATTTCAGCTGCATTTACCATCATCTGCTTTTAGTTATATTCAGAGTCTCTTGCACGTTTTCAAGGGGGGTCACCATATATTTATCCGTTATATGGGCTGGGTGAGCTGCCACAGGTCAGTTAGTTTTCAGTTTGCTATTCCTGTATTGTCCTACTACAGATACATGCAAGATAACTCATATACCATAATGCTTTCTTACTTTACAGGGTTTTGCACGTCTAAGTGCTGTTTATGGTGGTACTTACATGTTAAGTAAGCCAGAGTGCAAGGTAATATTTGTCGCCGGCCCATTAGTAATCACATAATCTGTAAGCAAGCAAATCACACACTTTTTCACCTGCGCAACCCATTTCATGTAGGTTGAATTCGATATGGAAGGTAAAGCATGTGGTGTGACATCAGAAGGTGAAACTGCAAAATGCAAGAAAGTTGTCTGTGATCCTTCATACTTAACCAATAAGGTGAATATTCTTCTTGTCTGTTTTCTCTTTTCTGTTAAGTACCAACACACTGCAAACACATTTAGTCTAATGTGCTAGACTTTTATCTTCGTTTTGTCTTCCATTCTTGAGTTCATATTCACTGCAACCTGATTTGGTTCTCTCTTAATGTGTTGCTTCCATGATGATGCTTTGCTCATGTTCTTTCAACAGGTCAGGAAGATTGGCAAAGTTGCACGCGCAATTGCTATTATGAGCCATCCTATCCCAAATACAAATGAGTCGCACTCAGTCCAGATTATTTTGCCACAGAAACAACTTGGACGCAAATCAGACATGTGAGAAGCCCAAACAGTTTCTGTTTCATGAATGGCTATATTTATCACTCATCACTTGATTGAATGGATTATGCAACCCTCATTTATGATATTTCTATTGGTGCTTCTCTTGTTAGGTATGTCTTTGGTTGCTCATACACTCACAACGTGGCACCAAAAGGGAAGTTCATTGCATTTGTCTCTGCAGAAGCGGAGAGCGATAATATACAGTCCGAACTGAAGGCTGGCATCGATCTTCTTGGTCCAGTAGATGAGCTATTTTTTGATATGTATGACAGATATGAACCGGTGAACGAACCAACTCTTGATAATTGCTTCATCTCAACGGTAAACTGTGCAGTTTATGTATCGTAACAATAGGTTTTGTTGTTTTAGACTGTTATAGATGTCTTATGAAAGTTTTTCTCTCTGTAGAGCTATGATGCTACCACACATTTTGAGACAACTGTGACAGACGTTCTTAACATGTATACAATGATTACCGGAAAGGTAATGTTTCATCTTTATATTCCTTTCCAAATCTGTAATGCTTCTTTGATACTCCCTCGGACCCATATTACCTTTTGCAAATACGGATGTGTCTAGACATATTTTAGTGCTAGATACATCCGTATTTGTGAAAGGTAATATGGGTCGCAGGTAGTCGTAGTTTAAGCTAACTACGTCTGTACATCATATTACTAGTATCTCCTTTATAATGGTGAAAGTACCTTTCCTGTACTCTCCTCCTGCTCCTTATTAAATTGCCTTGTAAGGCGGCAGCTCAATATGGTTTTAGAACTTGACGTGTAGAATTATGTAGGTCACAAAAAGTGTTGCTGACTAGCTCTACTTCACATTCTAACTTTATTTCGATTCCTCATTGCAGGCTGTCGATCTTAGCGTTGATTTGAGTGCAGCTAGTGCTGCTGAAGAAGAATACTAGATTTCATAATAAAAAACCATAAGAAATGACTTCTCTTTTTCACCCCCAGATTAAACTTGGTTTTATGGACATTGTCTTCTGCATGCTTGTTGCTAGCAGCAATGTGAAAAGGTGTCGATTCAAGACGATTGAACTGTGCTGGTTTTATGTACTACAGCGATTGAATGGTGTAAACAGTGAACTGAGTTGTTATGAACTTTGTGGTTTTATGTATGTATCATAACTGTTCAGTAATTTACAAGTCTTTCCTCCTAGAATACCTGTTTACCAATCTCGTCTGGATCCACATACCCTTGGGAAATAATAGCTTGAGTAATTCCTGGTGAGTATGTACACTACGTACTTACTTTTCATGTACTCTGTATTTATTATAAATAAGTGTACATTTCAGTTTTTACCCCTAGTTTAACCATTGTTGACACTAATTACCCCATTTAACACATTTTGTCCTAATAACCCTTTTTAGCAAAAGTTGTGCCTTTTACCCTTTGTAATTTGTCTGAACATTACGACTTCTGGGTACTGATTCCTTCAGTCAAGTTTTATTAGTTTCACAAATCTCTTGGCCAGCCCTCAGGACCACAGCAGCACAACATCGATTCATTAATTTGGAGATTGCAGGATGACTCATGAATCGAGCAGCAGGGGTCTTGGAAGTGATCTCCTACTATCTAGGAGTATGATCTAGTAGTGCTCTGTATCTTCCATGGGTTTGGCCTGATTTTCCCTTAGTCTCATCGTTGATGCTTCTTCTGGCGCAAAGAAAAACGTATTCATGAAGAAGGCACAAGAAGGTGATGCTACAAGGCGCTGCTTGCCTTTTCCCTGTATATCTCGCAGGTTGAATCATGCATATGTTTCCTCGTACGTTGGTAGCAGTTATGTATAATATTGTAAGCTAGATTTCCTGAAAAATATGAATGGATTTTTCTTCATGAATATATTACCGCCAAACAAAGAACTTTCACAATATGGCAATCCAGTTGTACTGATGGTCAGGACCCACCAACAGAAACGCTTTCAAATTTTAGAATTTTTTCCGAAATGGGATGATTACAATGATAACTTTCTAAATGGGTTAATTTGCGCCAAAATTATCAAGCTAGGGGTGTAAAAACTGGAATTTACTTTATAAATAAACTACATCGCAGGGCCCTTCAAAATTACTGTAGACACGGTTGGCTTGTTCTAAGCAAATACACGATACACTAACATGGTCTGAAACATTGTATTCCATGGAGTCAACAAGTTGCAACAGGGCTTCAAAAATGAGTAGGCTGTACGATATGTGCTCATCTTTAGGCTGATATTCCAAATTGTTTGCACATATCTGCTTATTTTGGTTTCCAGGGAACTAACCGAGCAGTCCCGATCTAGCGATGCCAGTGATAATCTCCTTGGTGACCTTGCCAAGGTACATAGAAGTTGGTTGCTTTGGACCTCATGTCCGCCAAGGTGGATTCCTACCGAGCCCTGATGCGGCGTCTTCGACGAATTTTGGCGGCACAGTCCTTGACCCTTTTAGCGCATCCACGGAGCTTGTGCAGCTCGTACTCGTCCACACAGGTAAAGTTGGAACTATCTTCAAGCTGAGCTTCCAGTTCCCATTTTTTTGTCAATAGCTCATCATATTCAAGTTGAGTTTCCAATTCGTTTCCAGGAAACTCACCCATCCAACAAGGCGTGTACGGAAAAGGCACGTATGTCCGGACGTACTGGTATTTTTCTGGTTTTAAGCTGCCCAAGTCATGAAATTTCGAGTTGTTCCAATCATAGGCCACTCCTCTTCCAATTGGAAAGTCTAAATAGATAATCTCTCTATAAGGATGAAATCCAAGAAAATGAAAATCTCCGCTGGCGTCCCTTTCAAAGGCATCTTCAACGTCAAGAACGCTATCCTCGTCGTCAGAGTTCCACGAGTTCCAGGAGTCCCAGCTATCCTCATCAGAGTCCCACGACTCAACGTCCTTAACATCCTGTAGTACCCATGGTCCGCCCATTTGTTGAGCATGGTCCCCCTCAAACATCTTACGGTAGTTAAGCACGTCGTAGTTGCGTGCGAAATCTCTGAGATCGATATCGTGCTTTAACACCCATTCTATTTGATCATGTGACTCGTCGAGGTACCAAAGCTGAAGCGTAGCCGGGTAAATATATTTGGCGCAATAGACCCCTCTCAGCGATCTCCCCAAATGGTAGCTTGTATATCCTATTGGTTCCAACTCGTCGCCCCCAGGTAGTTTAATTACTCTGTACGTGTCATTTGTTAAAGACATTCTGCAAAATGTGAATAATTGGATAAAACAAGTTAATGACCACATATATTTGTATTTAAGTATAAATAAATGTAGAACGACCGAATGAGTACGATACCTTGTAAGGTAGCCATGTTGGCGATGGATGTAGAGATTGCTCCCCCAGTAGACGGCATAATCCCGTTCATCCCGATCCATGTCGGCAGCGACACCTACCGCCTCCCCTTCCCGAAGAAATGTCCTCCTATCCCACCGACCGGCCATGGACGAAAAGAAGTGCAGCGAGTATGACTCGCCGGTGCCAGGCAGGCGCGGGATCAGAAAGACCTCGTATTGTGGCGATGCGGCGGGTTCGAACACGAGGTAGGCGCTCTGGCCGAACCCCGGCATGCGCGGCGGAGGGCGTCGGGGTAGACGCGCCCACCGCCGCGTGGCCGGGTTGACGACGTAGTCGCGCTGGTCGTGGTCGCCGCAGAGCAGGAGGCCGTTGCAGTGGCCCGCGACCTTGACGCCATCACCGGGCAGGAAGTCGAGCCCTCCGCGGATCGCCCGCCCCGTGGAGGAGGAGGGGCGGGAGAAGAACTTGGAGAAGCGGTGCCGGCGCGCGGTGTAGTTGATGAAGATGCCGCTCACGGAGCGCGAGATGAGGTGGCGGCGCAGGCGGGCGTCGACGACGTCGCGCCACGCCCTGCAGACCGCCCGGGACGCGGCCAGGACGTGCGGCCATGACGCGAGGCGCCGGAGGACTTCCTCGAGGACGTCTTCGGGTAGCTCCGGGGCCGGCTCCGGCTCCGGCGCCATCATAGGTCCAGTTCGCCGTTCCTTGATGTGATCCCGTTGGCGATCGCGCACGCGACGTAGCGTTCTGGGTCTGTATCAGGTTGTTGGGAAATCTTCCAAGTGCTCCCTGGAAATAGGAGCGGTGGTTGATCCTACCGTGACACAGCTTTTGTCCCTACATGTCAGCGTCCTGTTGCTTTTCTCTAAACGCGTGCATTGGAGTATGTTCGTGGCGGTTCGTGCATACCTAAGGCGGTTCTCTCGGTGGAACCAATCAGCTAAGATTTTTTTTTGCTAGATCTAGCCTCTCTAAGAAACTTAGTCTACGTCTGACCTCTCCGAAGAACTAAATTTATATCTGACCCCTTCTGTCGGCCTAGTGGACTGTCGCCGAACTTGTACATGTCGGCTTCAAATTCTTTGGCGCCGAAACCTTCGACCGGTGTGTTGTTAAGGCAATGAGCCCTGCGCATAGTCACCCTCCTCATCGGTTTGTGTAGGTCAAGCGATCATACGCTAGGATGGTGGCTTCGGTTTGATCATTGTATTTTTCTTATAAGTCTCTATTAAATAAAAGAAAAGCTGGATGCATCCTTTGGATGCAGAGGTTGGGGGTATGCCCTCCATTTCAAAAAAAAAAACATATATTAGCCTAGCTCAACTGGCTATGGGAGTGGATGTACAACCCAGACACCTAGGTTCAAATCTCTATGGATGCGAATTTGGGTTCTTATTATTTATTAAAAAAACTCTCGCTGTGGGGTCTCCCCCACCGCTTTCCTTTCAAAAAAAAAAGATTTGCTTATCCGGTCAAGTAAAACAGTGTAGGGATTTTCCCATAGAAGGATAGAATTAGTATGAGACGCGGTATGTTGCAAGTTTAAATTATAGAGAGAGAAACTTATCCCTTATTCAATAGATTTACTTCTAAGATGCGGAAAGAGACAATCAGAGAAGGAAAAGGCAGATCCATGTGTCAACAAGATTTCTCTCTCCATTGTATGGGGCTGCTCAACGGCCTAGCATGATGGCGTTCTCCAATGTCGCCTGGCGCTGATCGGCATCCACGTTCGTGCAATTCACACCCTTCAGGCTAGCTTCGGCGCCATATGGCATGGAGCCGAGATGTACCAGTTCGGTAGTCAGGTTAGTTGGCGCCGAGTCTAAGGGGTCAGATGTGAAAATAGTTATTGAAAGGGGTTAGATATGGACTTAGTATTTGAAATGGGCCAGTTTTGTCAAAACAAAAACGCTAACATTATCCCGAGTCGGGTGAGACTCGATGCTCCTCCGATAGTAATTTTTGAAGGGACTTTTGAATTACTTCAACTATCGGAATATCTTTAGACTATATATTTGAGCAAATGAATATCTTTAGACTATGTATTGCATAGACTGTCCGCCTGTCCCTATGTGTGAGTGAATCAAATGAGCACGATCAATATCATCAGCCTAAGAGCATCTTTGTCAGGCACCCAAAAATGCCTTGGCGCGCTAAAACCCGCTTTTTTTAGACGCGAACCGTCGATTTCGGCGATCTAGCAGACGCGTGGAAGTAGCGCGCGGGATAAAGCGGCATCGTGCGCGCCGGTTCTAGCACGCGTAATACAAAAGGAAGAACACGCGCGTGGGCAACCGCTACTGAAACAAATCTTCTTCTTCTTCCCCACCGCCCCACCTCCCCACCGCTCCACCGCAGAAGCGCGGCGCTGCGAATCTTTCCCCATGCCTCCGTGCCGCAGCTCCTGTGGCTACCGCAGCATGCGCGCCTGGTCGGCGGGCAACTTCTACGCCGAGATCCGCGCCGCCGACTACCACCTGCCCCTCGGGACCTTCGAGACCGCGCATGCACCTACGACGCGGCGGCGTGGCACCTCGGCCGTTTGTGGCGCGACCTCAACTTCCATGATGTGACCTCCGCCGCCCAAGCGGAGATGATGGCGCCCCCACCATGCCTTGTGACCGCCGAGGAGATGCAACGCCACTGCCAGCTCGTCATCACCAAGGGGGACGAGCGCGCCATGACAGCGTGGCGTGAGAGCTTCCCTCAGGACGCCATCGATGAGCGGGAGTTCTACACGCAGAAGCGGGAGGAGCGCGAGGCCGCGAAGCAAGCGCAGAAGGCCATGAGGCGAGCAAAGAGAGAGCGCAGGGCGTTTATCAAGGCACAGTTGGAGTTGAATGGCCACAACACCCTCGACGATAGCGATCCTCGATGGGAGGAACTGTTTTCCTTCACCGCGTCGAGTTCATCGGACTCCGACTTCGATTTCGAGGACTAGATGTTCCGTTCTAGATTATCATAGTTCAATTTCTTGCAATGTTTAGTTTAGTTTATCGTGTTTTGTAATATATCTATTTTAATCGCTCAGTTTGATCTATGTTTGATGAAAATTTACACCGACGATTGTTTGCTGCGCTATAAAATTGGGCATCTGCCTAAAGTGCTCTGGCTGCGTGCAATATTTTTTGGAAGTCCGGAGCTGCAGCACAAGCTCTGGCTGTGCAATATTTTTTGGACGTCCGGACATGCTGCAGCACAAGCGCTCTGGCTACGTGCAATATTTTTTAGACGTCCGAACATGCTGTAGCACAAACGCTCTGGCTGCGTGCAATATTTTTTGGATCGTCCGGACATGCTGCAGCACGCTAACGTCTAAAAACAACAAACAAGCCCACGCTGTAAAAGTCTTTTAGCGCTGTAAAAGTTTTTTAGCGTGCAGGATTATAGCGCCTGTTGGAGATGTTCTAACCGAAGTTGAGGTTTAGCCGTTTTGATAGAAAATCAAACAAGCAACCTCTGAACTTTTGTGACTTCTTTTTGTTCAAAATCTGCTTTCCGCATTTCCAAACTATCTACATACTTTCATTTCTTGAAGAGAAGAAAATGAACCACACATTGGCCATATTGAGCAGGAAAATACCTCCAAAATACCAATATGTATAACAGTAGAATACATCGACAAGAGGAACATCCGAACATGCACATGCTAGAGCCAACGTTACGACAGAATACTGTTACACCAGTTGAGCTAAACTTCAGTTAATGAAAGGAAATCAGCACCATCCCGCAGCCAACAATTTTGCATAGTGCTGCTAGCAGGCATGGACCTGAACCCCTACGCCATATGCAGCTGATGCAACCCAAGGTGATCACGCAGGGTGTTCCTCCAGGAAGTATCGTCTTAAGAAATGCTTGGTTTGACAAGTTCAGTATTCTTCAGCAGCGCTGGCAGCACTAAGATCAACGCTCAGATCAACAGTCTGCAAGAAGAGCAGAGTTATGGTTTCAGCAATAAAAATGCGAAGTTTCATTAGTACCAAATTGCCAATATCTAAGAGCTTAGATATATAAAGTGAACTAGGTTTGCTGTCAAAATTCTTTAGACAAACGAGGCAAATAGAGAATGGCTAGTGAATAAAAAACTGACAAAAACTTGGGAGCAATTTGTGGTCTCTAGGATTTTACAGCACATAAATTAGACCAGCATTGCAAAGTTTCAAAGGAGTAGATGTCAAGCTTACCTTTCCAGTAATCATGGTGTACATACTAAGAACATCTGTCACAGTCGTCTCAAAGTGAGTAGTAGCATCATAACTCTGCAAAAAAAAAAACTGCCATGAACATCTAAAGTATGAGACTTGAACAATTATTCTCATATAGCACATAACTTACCGAGGAGACAAAGCAATTATCAAGAGATGGTTCATTGACTGGTTCATATCTGTCATACATATCAAAAAACAGTTCATCTACTGGACCAAGTAGATCAATTCCCGGCCTTAGTTCAGATTGTGGGTTATCAGTCTCTGCTTCGGCAGACACAAATGCAATGAACTTCCCTTTTGGCGCAACGTTGTGAGTGTACGAGCAACAGAAGACATACCTAAGAAACATATACCAGCAAGCATGTCATAATGAAGCAATGGAAACTGAATTTAGAAATTCATCCAGCGAAAATCATTCGAGAATTGATACAGAAAGGAAGTCCCTACATGTCTGACTTGCGCCCGAGCTGCTTTTGTGGTAAAATAATCTGAACCGAGTGGGAATCATTTGCACTTGGAATTGGGTGGCTCATAATTGCAATTGCTCGTGCAACTTTTCCAATCTTCCTTACCTGTTCACAAACCGAGTAAACCTCAATAAGGGAGAGTGCTATGTAGCAAAACAGTAAGCAGACAATGAGAATTATAAGAGACCAAACCATGAAGGTTAAGAACTTCAGTTACTTCAGATAAAATGTAAGAATTTCAGTGAATTTGGTACAATCATATGCAAACAAAAGTATACCATCAATTGAAAACAGTGATATCTACCTTGTTGGGCAAGTAAGAAGGATCACAGACAACCTTCTTGCACTTAGCAGTTTCACCTTCTGATGTAACACCACACACTTTCCCCTCCATATCAAATTCAACCTGCAAACGAGTGTATTGGGTAAAATAATTCACACACAAATGACATGAATGGTTAGCATGGAAGGGGGAAGGACCTACCTTGCACTCTGGCTTATGTAACATATAAGTTCCACCATAAACAGCACTTAGACGTGCAAAAGCCTAAACAGTAACATAATACTTTAGCACATAAGCATCTTATACAGGAATCAAATACAGTACAAAATATATTAGCTCAATGAATCAAAAAAGACTGACCTGTGGCAGCTCACCCAACCCATATAATGGGTAAATATATGGTGAGCCTCCTTGGAACCGTGCAAGAGACTCTGAATAGAGCTGGCAGTAAGCAGTGAAGTTTGATTACGGTTCATGTCCATAAATAAAGTATATTTCAATAGCAGAAATATCACCAACAAACAAATATGCAAGGATAGCAGATTATACAAATTATAATGATGTTAACAAGTTAGAAACCATCCAAGTTCTTAAAAAATGTAAAAAATCTTCAGTCAGGGCATACTTTCATTCTTTTAACAGTATCAAGTGCTGGTTCGTTTAGGTAGCGATCATCCCTGTGAAGAGCAAGCGCATGGCCAATGAAATCTATAGTATCATCACTCAATCCGTGTTTCCTGGAACAAATAAAAAACAACAAATAAGACCACTTGCAATGCAGGAGGTAACAAGGGATATCCTTCCACAAAATGGAGAATGCAGCAAGAGCAGTACATGATACTGAAACGTGCTGCAACTTTACCGATTTTCTCAGAGGAGATAAAATTATTAGACCAATCTCTACTTCTGAAAGAGAAAAGAAAAGAACAAAGGTAATGCTGAAGATGCATGTGTAGTAAGAACAAGCATGTGCTCTTGCCTAACAATGAGACAAACAAAACTAGCTTTTGTACATTTCAGCAACTGAACTAAGTAACTTTCTAATCTAGTTCTTTTCACATGAGAAAAATTGATGTAGCATTGATGTCATAACAAATGAGATACTTACGCGATCAATTCTTTAGTTGTCATCCTTGTAAGATCCAATCCTTGATGTGTTCTTGGGTCAGCCTCATTGTAGTCTTGAACATAAATGAAGAAGCCCCTTGCTCTACGTTTCTCAAATATGCCCATTAAAGGAGATTTTAGAGCCTCCATGTCAGTCGCAGGAACCTTGTGAACCTGATGCAAATGCAACACATCAAAAGAATGTAGGTGACTGGTTTAATTGATAATGTTCAAATATAGGAGATCAGAGAATGGTTTCTGTCAGGCCCAACAAAGGTGTTATCCATACAAGATAGGAGAGATGAGGGTAAGCCACAGAAATACCTTTCCTTTGCTGAAGACATAGCTTCCATCAACAGCTTTGAATGACAAATACTTTGTCACATCAGTGTGAATGAGGGTACGCACCAAAGTTCCATTTGCCATCATAAACTGGTCATAGATAGAAACAGAGACACTACTTTTATTAAGCATTTACCATCTCAATATAGGCTTGTAGCATTTCATTATCTGAACCAAGCAGTTGTTTATAGATAATAACAATACAAGTTTCTTGCAAAAAAATACAAGTAATGGGAAGCACTATCAGGATTGTGGAGTCAGTTTTAACATAGGGTAAGAGCCGTGGCTATTGACCAAAACTGTATATAAAGGGAGCTGTGTTAAATAATATAGTCAACAGTAAGTCGACTAAGGAAATGCAACAACGCAAGCAAGAAAGCATAAAAATGAAAAGTGCTTCTTGGCCACAAGACTGTTGAAGAAGTTGTGAAGCCATTCACACCTCAAAGTATGGTGCTTAATTTAGCATGGACTAATTCTATTTTCGTAACTTCTTTCAATATTATGTTATCTTGAGTACCGAATTGCACCAAGACACCAGGTGTACAGCCCCTATATACAAGTTTCATAGTTTTCTTCCATATAGATGAGATACAAGGTAGTCAATAGTTATAATTTTGATATATAACTTGTGTGTCACATCCTCTATCTGCTAGAAACACTCTACCTGGCCCACACATCACTCCCCAATCTACTTTCCGAACTAGATTTGTGGATCAACCGCTTTGCCAGGTAACAAAAGTTGGTTTCCCTAGTGGGCATACAACATCTCCAATTCAGGAAATGAAGATGGAGATCGAGAATTGGAGATGGTATACACTAAATGGATGATTAGGCACAATAGGTTATAATAGTGATGATCCCATTTAATGAAGGAAAAAATGACACACAGGCCTGATCAGACCATCCAGCAAGCGATAACTCTTTAGTTATGACAAGAATCCTAAAGTAACGTTGCTGCCTTGTAAAGAAAAAACATAAACATATTTCCCCAGCCCTCTGCTGCACCTGCGCCACCTTTCCATCTAAAAACAACATGGTTGAAGAAAGTCTCCCGATTGATTTCATGCTCTGCAAACCTCCATCCCCACCTCAACCAGGTGGTCGAGGTCTCAAGGGTGCACGCCACAGATCCATCCTTCCCTGTCGCGCTGCTCCTAAGGATGATATCAGTGGTGGATGGCGGCTAGAAGAGATCATATCCTCCCGTCTTCCGTTTCTCCCTCATTTCATTGGTTTGGATCCCATCAACGAATCAGACACCAAATCTTTACCGATTGTCATCGCTTTCTAACCTTAACTGGGACCAGTTTAAAAGGGTGTTGCAGAAAATTCGGTAACTATGTTTGAAAAACTATTTACTGGTCATACGCCAATGGCTTTCCTTATTGCTAAATCACTCAACTTGAACCACAAGAAAGGTAATAAATATTTTTGCAAGGAAAAAAGTTACAAGTATGGTAATACTCAATTAATATTTCCTGTAGCATAAAGAAGAATTTAATAGACAGGGGCATGTCACACCTTTGGAACCATGTCCACATTGTAGTCTCTGCTTGCACCTAGATGGGCCGGCGGTTTCTCTTCCCCCCTAAACTTCTTCCAGAGCTGTCAACAACACACATATACAGTAAGTTCAGAGATATAACCATAAAAAAAAATTATAAGACTAAATCCATATGAACTACCAAAACAAACTTGGCGACTTTCATTTCGATATAAGAATATTTTTCAACAAAGTATTCATTTAGACATTTATAACCTCATTCTTGGTACTTGTTGCAGTTTTAATTTAAACTGCTAAATATAGAAATATGGTTTGCTTGCCTGGTTCAAGTTGAGGGAGGTGGACTCTCCTCCGTAGTAGTCATTCCTATCCATGTGCAAAACCTGCAAAAACACAAGAGGAACCATCAGAACACATTTAGCAATATCACCATTTTAGTACCGCTTCAGACTACCGACATGTAACAAACACCCCGCCCGCCATTTTCTGATCTGCGGTATCTCTCATCCAATTAATACGCGCCATAAAAGGCATGCTTCCGAAAAGGGCAGACAAGGCCAACGCAACTCAAAGCAGGCCCTTCCTTGATCCTCACTGCCTAGTCTGGCCGGCCTGACCCTGCCCCCAGACTACATCTACTAGCGTAAACTGAGATGCTAGGAGACAGCGGCTGCGGTCACCGTCACTGCAATTCACTACCTGTTTGTTTCAGCCATGCCCCTGCGTCCCTACCTCCACATCGATACAGATTGCCTGCCCCGAAGCCCAAGGACCGCCCTAGTTTCGCGCTACTTTCATCACTGATTAACAGAGGAACACTGTGTGAGAGCTAAAGCAGTCGCCCATCTACCGGCATGGCGGCATCGGGTCCGGATCAAGCCGGGCGCCAGCAGCATCGCCCGATCTACTATTAGGAAGCAGCGGTAACCACTAACCACCCCGCGCGCGCACCGGGGGCGGAGGCTACGTCGGGAAGCGAAACCCTAGCAAAGGGAGTGAAGGAAGTAGGAGGCTGCTAGCGCCAGAAAAGCGATCGATCGGGAGGGAAGGGAAGAGGGGAACCTTGAGGCCGTCGACGGAGAGGAGGCCGCTGAGGATGCACTCCTTGAGCCCCGTGCCCAGCACGATCACGTCGTACTCCTCGTCCATGGCGGCGGATTCGCGGCGGCGATCGCGGCAGAGCAGCGGGCAGGACAGATGCGAGAGGAGGATGTAGACGAGAAGTGGAATTGAGTTTGACGCAAGCAAACGGGGGCAGGGGTTAAAAGGAGCGGTGGGATTTGGGAATCCTGGTGGGGAGGGGGATGGGGAGGCGTGGAGCGGTGGGATGCGATGCGATGCCGATCGCCAGAAAGTAAACACGGCGTGCCGCTTTTGCGTGCAGGTCCCTGGGGTGATATGCTATTTGCGGGGTAGGGGATAGTTCCCTTTCTGCCTATCGGGGCCATGCCAGTGGTTTTTTGTAAAAAAATCATTTTAATTAATTTTTAGAAATAATACATGAATTTAGAAATTTTTAGAAATATTACTCTAGGATGATTAGTACTTATTGTCGAGGGACGACAAGCTCGTATGCGAGACACCAAATCGGCCAAAGCTTAGACGACACGTCTAATCGTCTAGGATGATTGCATGCTAATTGAAGACGATTAGACCTATTTCTAGGTCAAGTCTGTTAACTGCCGCTAATTTCATCTCAATTCTCCCGCCCATTTTTCATGACTACGGTTTCCATCATGATTGTTTGCTCATTATCTCTTCTTAATTCTCCCGCCCATTTTTCCACGCACGCACCACCCATTCTAGTATATATAAACGCTCTTTAAAAAATTGTGCATCATCAGGCCAATGCTTCACATACAAAATAATATATACACAAAATATTAGAGGTGGGTGAATGTGTACCCATAAGCGCATAGGAGCGTAGAGGAAATACGGCAAAATAAGTAAGATTGCATGGTAGGTGGAATAGAGTGATTGAGATCAACAAGGTGGAATAGTGCTTGCATGTGCAACGTTGGCACGACGATGCACAGTTCCTCGACAAAAAATCCCCTAACTATAAGTGGACAAAGAAGAAAGAGAGTGTTTTTATAGACTAGAGTCGGTGGTGTGTGCGCAAGGGTGGAAGAATTAAGGGGGGTAATTGAGCGGGCAATCATGGTGAAAACCATAGTCACAAAAAATGGTCAGAGAATTGAGGCGGGATGACTGAGCGGCAGTTAACGGACTTATTGTCCAGAGCCTGGACAATAGGTCTAATCGTATTTGATTACTAGCATGCAATTGTCCTAGCCATGGACGATTAGGCCTATGATCCAAGTGTTGGTCGATTTGGCGTGCCACATGAGCTTGTCTGACCTACACGACCACCCAAGTATACTGTGGCTATTGAATCGAAGAGCGACAGGTTGACAAGCTTAGCGTGAAACGATAAGCGGCGAGGATCGTTAGATGGCGATCAGACGGATGGTGGAACTTTTACCACAGGTAAGACAGTAGTGGAGTGAACTTAACTGAATCTTCAGTATGAAGCCTGAATGTTTATTTCTTCAATTAATGGCATAGTAGGTGCATCCACTTCATTCCCCTTCCTTTCGATGATGGTGGGTGACTCTTTCATCTCGGGGCCCCTCCACTCCTAGGTTCCTTATATCTGTTGTGCATAATTTTAAATTTTGTCCATCTTATCTCGCCTTGGACCTGCATTCATTCTACCACTATGCTCTTCACCTAGAGCAGCATCCATGCCCACAAGCTCTCATGAAGTTTGTGAAGTCATTTTGCTTGTCTTGGTGAAAAAATTTGCACACAAAATGACTATCTCATGGTGTTCATCTAAAAAATTACTGGTACTTTTATCATATTTTGCCTAGAAGTTTCTCGGTGTGGGTTAGCCTACGGATACTAGAAGAACCAGTAGATAATGAACATAATGCACCTTCAGGGTGAGAAACATTCCAATGGGCTGCTTACATGTCATAGCAAGTAAAAATCTTCTATATTGTTTTCAGAGGTGCAACATTATGTTGTTGCATATATGGAGTTGATTAGTCCAAATCACTATGTTTTTCCCTTCTCAGTAGTAATGAAATTGTACATCTTTGTTGTGACATTTCAGAGTATGTATGTACAATTGGTTTCCCTGTCATCAAATACCAATTCAACTTTTCATAAGGACATGTGGTTATTTTCTAATGTTTAATGGTAGATGCATGTTTATATGGTTATGAGTTGCAAAGTACTAGATACTTGGTCCTTTATTCATCAATACTCCTTTAAATATTTGGTGATGGTAATGTTTTAGATTGGCTAATTATTTTAATTGTTCTTTGTTCATCACAAGAAATCTAGATTGCGCCACACAGTAGATTGTTCCAAACACAAGATAGAAGCTTTTTGTCCACCATTTAAATCCAAGTGCTATTTTAACTCTAACAATCTCATGTGTACTGATTGCCAATAGTATTTTCAGATATTGAAGGAGAGTAGGAAAGGATAGAAGCAAAATTTACGAAAATTAAGGTAGTAGAGTTGTATAGGTCAACATGGTGAAGTGTAGTACATGCTATTCTTATCGGGAGTCTTGATGGCTCAATTTACTGATACGTCTCTAACGTATCTATAATTTTTGATGCTCCATGCTTATTTTTACACCATTTGTCTTGTGTTTCGTTACACTTCGTGGCGTTTTTATGCATTTTCTGGAACTAACCTATTGACAAGATGCCACAGTGCCAGTTCCCTGTTTTCTGCTGTTTTTGTGTTTCAGAAAAGCTACACAGGAAATATTCTCGGAATTGGACGAAACAAAAGCCAGAAGTCTTATTTTTCCCGGAAGCTTCCCGAAGACCGAAAGAGAGCCGGAGGGGGGCCAGAGGCCACCCTCACACATAGGTGGCGCGGCCCAGGCCCTGGCCGCGCCACCCTGGCGTGAGGAGCCCCTGGCTGCCCCCTGACGACGCCCCTTCGCCTATAAGAAGCCTCGGGACGGAAAACCCTAAGGGAGTCGGCAATTTTCCAGAAAGAGTTCCGTAGTTCCGCCGCCGCCACCGACGAATTTCGGGGGACAGAAGTCTCTGTTCCGGCACCCTGCCGGGACAGGGAAGTGCCCCCGGAGCCATCTCCATCGGTCTCCATCGCCGTCTCCGCCGTCTCCATCGACCTCACCGCCATCTCCATCAACCTTGCTGTCTCCTATGATGAGGAGGGAGTAGTTCATCCCCGGGGCTAAGGGCTCTACCGGTAGCTATGTGGTTCACCTCTCTCTCCCATGATGTGATCTTTATGTGATCGTGAGCTTTGTATCATGTTGAATAAGTAGATGTTACTCTTCTTCATTATGTGTACTCTAGTGTGTTATTAAAGTAATCTATTCCTCCTGCCATGGTGTAACGGTGACAGTGCGTGCATCATGGTGGTACTTGGTCTAGGCTACGATTGTGATCTCTTATAGATTATGAGAATAATTATCACTATGATAGTATTGAAGTGATCTATTCCTCCTTTCATGGTGTAATGTTGACAGTGTGTGCACCGTGTTAGTACTTGGTCTAAGTTGCAATAATATCTATCTTGAGTTGTGATTTGATTTGGATATCTCTATGAGTGGTGTTTGTCAAGTACTTGATGAACTTTAAGGAGTGCTTCGTAGCCCTACGCAATAATTAGTGTTATTCAATAAGAGAGTAATTCAGAGTACCATAGTGAAGAGAAGTTATTTATTTGTTCAATTATATTATATTTGTTGGGAGTGTGTCCACTAGTGAAAGTATGATCCCTAGGCCTTGTTTCCAAGCATTGCACACCGTTTACTTACTGTTTTGTTACATGTTTGCTCGCAGCGATACTTATTTCATACTACATTTACTACTCATAATCATCACTACTACTTGTATTTCACTATCTCTTCGCCGAACTAGTGCACGTATACATCTGACAAGTGTATTGGATGTGTTGGGGACATAAGAGACTTTCTGTATTGTAATTGCAGGGTTGCTTGAGAGGGATAGCTTTGACCTCTTCCTCCCTGAGTTCGATAAACCTTGGGTGATCCACTTAAGGGAAACTTGCTGCTGCTCTACAAACCTCTGCACTTGGAGGCCCAACACTGTCTACAAGAACAGAAGCGTGTGTAGACATCAAGCTCTTTTCTGGCGCCGTTGCCAGGGAGGTAAGGTAAAAGGTACTCGCATCCTCCTGTGTGAGTGCTCGGAGTTATTTCCTTTAGATTCTGCAATTACATCTTTTTGTTTCTTGTTTTTATTTTTACTAGTTAGGCTTAATGGAAAATAAAGAGTTCTCTAGTCTTTTTCCTGAGTTTAGATCTGAAGTGTTTGAAGAGAAAATTAAAAAACCTTTGGAGCTTAATTTGCATGCTAATAGTGTTGTTAGTATGAATGCTTTGAACACCGTTATTGCTAATGCTATAGAAAAGTCTAAGCTTGGGGAAGCTGGTTTTATTAAGCATGATATTTTTAGTTCCCCAGCTTTAGTGGAGAAAGTTTGCTCTGATGATATTTTATCTCCCCTATGTGATGTTCCTTCTTATGATGATATGTTTGAAGAATATGCTTTGCGAAATAGTTGTTCTTTAGCTTGTGATGATACTAAACCTCTAGTTTATGATGGCTATGATGATGAGTATAATATTTTTAGTTCACCTACTATTGAGGATAAAATTAGTTATGATTACAATATGCCTCCTATTTATGATGATTATGGTGATGAGAATAATTATTCTGTTGAATTTGCTCCTACTACTATTGTTCCTGTGGTGAGTATTAATTCTTTTATGCATGTGGCTCATGATAGGGATGTTTTATGTGATAGTTATATTGTTAGTTCTATTCATGATGCTACTAAAAGTTATTATGAGAGAGGTAAACATGGTTTGATGGACCTCAACAATATTAAGTTTCCCCTCTTTATATTGCAAATCTTGAAGTGGCACTTGTTTTATCTATCCATGCTTGCTACTATGTGCCTCGTTGATTTATTTTCTTTCAAGATTCCTATGCATAGGAAGTGGTTCAGATATAAATGTCTTTCACATTTGCTTTTTGATGCTCTCTATTGCTTCAAGTTCTTATATGGCGCCTTTGCCTCAAGCTCTTATATGGCGCCCACATGAGCATCTTTGCAAATTACTGCGCCTAGCTCAAAGGCGTTAAAGAAAAGCACTCTTGGGAGATAACCCATTGTTTTATTTTCAGTACTTTTTCTTTTATTTGAGTCTTGGAAGTTATTACTACTGTAATAACCGCTCCTTAATTTTTTTTCGTTTTTGTGCCAAGAGAAGCCTCTAATTTGAGTGAGGTAAGATTTGGGGATGTTGCTGTCCTGAAACAGATTTCGGTGCTGCACCGTAAAAATTCGTGAAAATTCTCTGTATATCTTTTGGACCTGCGATTTCTTGTGCATATGACCCAGGTTATATCCAAACTTTCATTAGTTTAACACTTTTTGATTTGAGCAACAGAAAACCCCTAAAAAATTCGACCTTTGTCAGCTGTTCTGTTTTGACAGATTTCTGCCAATATTTGTGTTTGCCGCTTTATCGCTTTCTTTTTGAGTTCTTTTGATCACGGAACTTTTGGGGAAGCTGATACAGTAGTATATACTTAATATGTGGTGGTTTTAGGTTGAAACCTGAAGCAAAAAGAGGTTGATTCAATGCTATGCTTACACTAATGTTGCTAATAGATTTGTGTTTAGTTTTGTATGAAGGAAGTTTTCAAGTGTAGGGATTGGAGAATGATGAGATGAGATGAAGAATGGACAAAAGCTCAAGCTTGGGGATGCCCATGCATCACCCCAAGAAATATCCAAGAAGTACAAGCATCAAAGCTTGGGGATGCCCCCGAGGCACCCCTTCTTCATCGGCAAAAATCAGGTCACCTTTCAAAACACTATATTTTTATTACTTCATGCACTATGCATTTTTCTTGGAGCGTCAGTTGTTTTAGTTTACCTAGTTAGTTTTGTTTTTTTGCTGCAATAAATGGTTAGATCACATCATGTTTCTTTTGGAGGAGATGAACTCGCTTTTCATTGCCAAGAACACTCTAGTTTTCACTCTTATCGTTTCAACGAGTGTTCTCTTTTTCTGCTACTACGTTTAGCTTGCACTTTTCGCCTTGATTTTTGTTCAGATCTTGTTTTATCTTCGCATCAAGGTGAATTTTTGCCTCTGGTCTTTATTGGTTTTCATCAAAAGAGGTGTTTATAAAAAGTTTGAATGGTGTTGGAAAAGAGAAAAAGTTTTATGCAAAAAAGTAGTACAAAAAGGAGCTTGTGTAGACTGCGGCCTAGGCTTTTGCATGTCGTGATTGATGTCGTTTTGATAGTATGCTTAGTAATTTTTGCTGTAGCATGACTTGCCTCAAATAATTGAGATTGCTTAATGAGCCTTTGAAAAAATCATGCGTTGTTTTTATTGTATGGAAGCATTATTTTGGTTTTCTCCTTGATGCTTTATTTGGGTTGACTTGGCGCATGCTCTGTAACAACTCAGAAAATTGTAATCCACTTCCCATGAATTAAAGTACCAAATTTTGGACCAAATAAAACTTTCTCATTCATATTTCATGTATGCATGTATTTTTCTATTATATGTCTTTTATGATTTCATGTGTGTGATTATTTGTTGTGCAATAGTTAGTTAGTTCTAACCTAACCAACAGAGACATTAGAGAAGGATTATACAAGCCAAAGAAACCAGAAATAAAAAAATAATAAAGAAAAAGAGAAGGATAAGTTGATCTAGGAAATCTTATTAACTACCCTACTTTGGACACCTAGAATAAGAAATCTGTAACTCAAGCAAAGGTGTGGTCAGTTAGTTGAGCTTAACCAAGTCACATACTAACTCAACCAAGAAGTTTCTAACCAAAATTCAAATCAGAACTTCACTCAAACATCAGCCAAACTTTGAATCTGAAACAGTGACAATACCCTAAAATTCAAATGTGATTTCTACAAAACTTAATCTTTCTTTGTAACAAAAATATCCCTGGAACCCTTGTCCAATATGTTGAAGAACCACAGTGGCCGTTTTCAAAAATTTGAAATTCAAATTCTTGCGGGCATTTGACCGAACACCTGGAGAGCAAAAATCAAAGAAAATCGTGGTTACTGTGAGCATCACTGTTCTAGCTCGCTTGAACCCTGTAGCCATGCCTGGAGAGTCTCCGCGGTCGAGCCCAGCCCCCTCTGCCCCGACCCGAGCCGTGAGAAAGGGAGGAGAAGAGGAAGACAGCGCCCAGGACCCCCTCTCTTCTTCCTCTGCTCGCTGCACGTCCCCGACCGCCGTGACCTCGCCAGAGCCGACCCACAGCACCCCGTCGCCGAGACCGAACCCCTCCAGCACGCGAGCAAGGCCATCGAGCCCGGTGTCGCCCGTGCACGTCGCCAGCACGCCCTGCGCCGGCCACCCACTGGACGCCCTTGTCCCCGCCTCTCTGGCCTATAAAAGCCCCCGCCGATCAAATGAATGGACGCACACCATTTCCAGCTACCTCCCAGACACCCTCACCTCTCCCCGCTCGCTCTCGTTCGACGTCGCCAGCCCCGCCGGCGAGGTACTGGACGCGGAGGGCACCGCCGCGTTCGACCTCCGTTGAGCAAGAGGACGCCGGGAATTGGTGGAGGAGTCTCGCCGGAGTCTTTGCCACCCGTCGCCGTCAAGCCCTGCTTCCTCTACGCGTGCCGCCGTCGCCGTCGTCTTCTCCTCTGCGCGCAGGTGAGCTTCCTCCTCGCCGATGAACACGACGCAGATGCGCCGTTGGATTAGAATCCAACGGCAGCATACCGATTCGGGTCACTTAAGTGACCTGACGAGTGGGACCCCCCTGTCAGCTTGTTTTAAAACATTTCCCGCCGGGGCGAAACGTTATTTGGGCCGGCCCGTTCGGGATTCTTCTGGATTCGGCCCGGTTCGGTTAGTTTCGGTCCGATTCGATTTTATTTGTTTTCCCGCCCGTTTGAATTATTTCAAATAAGTTTCAGATATGATTTTCAAACTTTAATTCCAAGAGTTTTAGAAATCCATTTTTAGCAAATGAATATGCGTTGGAAAGCTAAGGAAATGCTCTACCCTCTGAAACTTGTTAGAATTCAATTTGAGTTAGGGATTTAAATAAATAAGAATACTTTGACCATAGCTTTATTATTCATAGGAAAATTCTAGAAAATTATTTAAACCTCCTAAAATTATGAAACTTGGTTTGTGAACTCACTAATTAACTCCCCTACTGTTTAGTTCAACCTTAATCACTCAAACCTTGTTAGTGGTGCCAATTAGACCCTAATCCAATCCTAGTTGGTAGCATAAAATGATAAATCTCTATCTTACACTTAGAATTAGTTTTGCCCTCAAAACCAATTCACTTAAGTAATCTCTCCCCACTTGAACTAGCCCTCATACCCTTAGTTTAATACCAATGCTTAGAAAGTAAACCACTTATGGTACTTGGTAGAAAAATCTAACCCACACACTTAATGAAAACTTGGAAGAAAACTTGTAACCCAATTCACTAAAAATCCAACATGAACTCTATTGTTTGAAAACAATGATGTGTGCTTGAAGTGATGTTAGTATTGTGTAGTGATTGTGTGTATTGTGTTTATTCATTGTTAGACGCTAGTGTTGCGGAGGAGGATATTGAGGGGGAATTCTATCAAGAAGAAGAAGACTACCCCGGACACTTTGCCAACCAAGGCAAGCCATCTTTTGAAATCATACTCCACATACCTAGTTTTACTATTGCATTCTACTTGTTTTAAGTAAATTGCATGATTGAATTGCTAGAGTAGAATGATAGATGTGTATTGATATCTTGCTTAGCAAGAGCATCAAGCTGAGTTTATCCAACCCTATTTTAGTGGTATCAGCACTTAATGTAGTTGCTTAGTCGCTAATAAAATTGAGGCCCTCTCTAAGTGGAACCCCATTTGAACTTGGTGACTTGAACTTGAAAGCTTGAATTGGAGATCCCTCCTACATGATGGTTTTATGACTGAAATTAATCTTGACTAAGGACTATGGAATGTATTTGCTAAATGATAATAAGTGATGTACCATGTGAGCCAACCATTACCGTACGACCACATTACCCCTAAATGGGAAGGGGCTTAGTCCGTAGCTTGTTCACCCTAGTATGGGAGGTCTTGTATCATCCTTTATAGAAGTGCATCGTGCGCGGGTACTTCCGAACCGGGTGGAATTTCCATTCATCCAGCATCCTGGAGCGGGCAAAACTAGAGACGCCGGAACGGTGATCTCCGTGTCTCGGGCTCTAGGGAAGGATCCTATACTAGAGTGAGCAAGTGAAAGAGTTTGTTTGATTATCTGAACCCCGCATACTTTGTGTATGACGATCCATGGATTCCTCCCGGCAGATGTATCGAATCTTGTGGGTAAAGTGTACCCCTCTGCAGAGGTTTCAAAACTATTCGAATAGCCGCGTCCTCGGTTATGGACAGTTGGCAAACTGTACTTGACTTTTGTCAAGAATGATAATAACTTATGGTGAACTTGGTGAATGACATGACTTGACTTGACCTTGATTTTGACACACTTGAAGTTCCTCTTTAGATTGAACTTAGAAAACTAAACTTCTTTTCTACCAATGAACATTCTTGGGAAATAAAACTAGCTTTTGCAAATATACTTAGTGCTTAGACCACCATATCAAACTTGCATATCTACTTCATCATTTCCTTTATAAGATGGTTTGCGAGTGCATCCAATGTACTCATGGCTATGTCCCTGGCTATCAACTTGGCCAGACTATGGGGAAGAGTATCCGGAGGAAGGTTATGAAGAAGAGTATCAGAACTAAGATCTTCTACTGAGTCGCCATTGCCTGTAGGGTGAAGGCATGGACCCGAAGACGTTATTTTCCGCTGCTATATTGTGTTGTAATATGAACTTGGTCACTATGACCATTATATTTGAACCATCGTATTGTAATGTCTATGGAACTGGTTACCAACTACGTTATGTGTATCACAACAATGATTCTGGGATTGTGGTGGAATGCATAACGGGCACTTCGAATTTGTTATAAATTCGGGGGTGTCACAAGTTGGTATCAGAGCCTAGGCTGACCATAGGAGACCTTAGTTAGAATGGGCGTTAAAGGAAACCTTTATAAAAACAAAGAGATAAGTAATGGTTTAAAATTGCTTAGTCTTTTCCTCTCTATTTACAAAGCTTTGTACATGCTTCAGTTTTTGCCTACTTAAAATTTTGCACACTGAGTGATCACTAACTTAATCTAATCTAAAATTTTGTAGATGGCCCCGGTATTCACTGAGCAGTACCAGTTGGGCCATGGTGGCAGCCTTTGTTTCGAGCGCGACCTCACCACCCTGACCTTGTTCTTGGATCGTCTGTATCCGGAGTTCAAGGGAGCCGTGCTCAATGAGCACCCGGATGGAGAGCTACGGTGGCTTGTCAGGGCCAGTTGCCGTGGCAAGAAGGGAGATTTGAGTTCTCCAAGGATCAAGTTTGAGCTTGTGGAGAACACTTGGGCCGATGGTTTGGTCCGAGGTATGCAGGAGATGCACGCCCGCTTGTGCGGACTGCATGTTGAGGAGGTCCAGGGGGAGCGCTTTAGGAACTTTGCTCGGCGTGATGCGGACGGGCGTCCCGCAAACATGCCAGGGCAAAATGAGCCGAGTACCTATGTTGATCACATGGACTTCTTGCTGTACTCCACTCAGCAGGAGGCAGATCGTGCCCGTACCAAGGCCAACCTTGAGCACTTCGCACTTGTGGAGGCGAGAAGCACTATCAGGATCCTTGCTAGGGATCGCAAGAGTCTTCGCCGCCAGCGCGATGAGAGGGATCAGACCATTGATGAGTTGAAGGCCAATGTGGCTGAGCTGACTAAGTACATTGAGAGTCTAGAGAGCCACCTTGGTGAGGAGGAAGGCATTGATCTCCGCAAGGAGGATAATGCCCTCATTAGTGACGAGGATGACTTCATGGAGGACCTTGATGATGATGAGCATGATGAGGATGCTGGATTCATTGTGGATGATGAGGAGGAAGACCCCGAGGAGCCCCATGTTTAGATTGGAGATCCAAGTGTTATCTAGTTATGAGTTTACTTAAAATCACTTCGTGTAGGTGTGAGTTGTATCCCCCTCTCTAGTAGATGTGTCGCAATGGTTTGATGCAAACCATTTGTAATGTGTGAACTCGTATGTATGATATGTTTGATGCTTGTTGAATGGAATATGAATTTGGCCCTTAAGGCCTTAGTAAGACAAAAATTGCATCATCCATGTTACATTTAAATCTTAGCAAATTAGTTTTTCCCTCTTGTCTTACACACCTTATCTTCAGATGCCGCGAGCACCCCCACCCCCGAACCCGGAAATGGCCAAACTGCTAAGGTTGATCATGGAAGACCGAGAAGCAGCCCGAGCTGAGCGCCAAGCTAACTTGGCCACCCTTCAGCAGCTAACCCAGATGGCAATGAACCACAACAATGCCAATGGGAATGGCCATGGTGAAGGAGAGAACAATGGCCATGGTGATCACCGATCCAAGTTAAGGAGTTTCCAAAACACCAACCCACCTATGTTCACTAAGTCTGAAGAACCCTTAGATGCTGATGACTGGCTTCACACTATGGAGAACAATTTGGCAGTCGCCGAAGTTGGTGAAAATGAGAAGGTCTTGTATACCACCCACTATCTTGCTGGAGCCGCAAGAGCTTGGTGGGATAGCACTCGTGCAATGCAAGCCCAAGGGTATGTGATGCCTTGGGAGGAGTTCAAGAGCAAGTTTAGCAAAGCCCATATTCCTTTAGGATTGGTTAAAAGGATGAGAGATGAGTTCAGAAATCTGAAGCAAGGTTCCCTATCTGTGGTTGACTACCGTGACAAGTTCCTTACCTTGTCTAGGTATGCCCCAGATGACACCAATACCACTGAGAAGAAGGAAGAACGGTTTCTGGATGGACTTCATGATGAGATGCAATGTGTCTTGGTCAGCATCCACTTTGCAGACCTGGAGTCATTGGTTGACTCTGCCATTCAGATGGAAGGCAAACTCAAGCAAGCTGCAGAGAACCGCAAGCGCCGTATGATGTATCAAGGCAACTCAAGCAACTCGCAGAAGCCAAGGGGAAATCCACCTATGGGTTTCGCCGCTAGACCTATGAGGCCATCTGCACCTGCTCCGCGTCCCAACTTTCCCAACCGTCCGCCCGGCAACAACTTCAACCGTGCACCTCCGAGACCTAATGGCAACAACTTCAACCCCAATGCTCCAAGGCCCAATGGAGCACCTGTGCCGCCCAAGTCTGGTGACAAGTCTGGTGTTACCTGTTATGAGTGCGGACTCAAAGGGCACTACTCCAATGAGTGCCCCAAGAAGCTGAATGATGCATCCAAGATCACTGCTCCTGCTCAGCAGCAACGCCGTGTTGGAAATGGCAAGAATTATCCACCAAGGAACCAGCCTCACCCCCGAGGCCGTCTGAATCACATGAATGTTGAAGAAGCTCAGGAAGCAACCGACGTTGTGCTTGGTATGTTCCCTGTTAATTCAGTTCCTGCAAGAGTTCTGTTTGATTCTGGAGCTTCACACTCATTTGTTACCCAGTTATTCGTTGATAAAAGTGGACTTCAACCAACACCCCTGAAAAATACCATGTCTATGCAAATACCTGGGTCAATAACCAAGGCTAGTTGGACCTGCTTGGCAGTGCCCATAGAAATCCATGGGATATCATTCTTAGCCAGTTTGATTGTGTTAGGAACCAAGGGATTGGAAGTAGTCCTAGGTATAGATTGGATGTCTCAACACCAAGGAATTATAGATTGTGCCAAAAAGACCATCACTATGAGGAGTAGCCATGGAATTGTAGTAAAGCATGTGTCAGTTAAACCCACCCAAATCCCCAGATGTCATAAGAGTATCTCAGGGCCAACTCTGGAGCAAGTCCCCATCGTCTGTGAATACCCAGATGTTTTTCCCGATGAGCTACCCGGAGTGCCACCGGATCGGGATATTGAGTTTATCATTGAGCTTATCCCCGGAACTGGATCCATAGCCCAACGACCCTATCGTATGAACCCAGCTGAACTAGTGGAGTTGAAGAAGCAATTGGATGACCTTTTGAGTAAGGGATTGATTCAACCAAGTTCCTCTGCTTGGAGATCACCCGTCTTATTTGTGGATAAAAGTGACGGTTCCAGCTGACTGTGCACTGATTACCGCAAGCTAAATGATGTGACCATCAAAAATAAGTATCCTCTCCCAAAGATTGATGATCTGTTTGACCAATTGACTGGAGCTCGAGTCTTCTCAAAGATAGACCTTAGAACTGGATACCATCAACTGAAGATCCGTGCAACTGATATACCCAAAACAGCCTTCACTACCCGATACGGATTGTATGAGTACACCGTAATGTCCTTTGGATTAACCAATGCCCCTACTTATTTCATGAACCTCATGAATAAGGTTTTCATGGAGTTTTTGGATAAGTTTGTTGTTGTATTCATTGATGACATTCTTATCTACTCCAAGTCTGAAGAAGAGCATGCAACCCATTTGAGATTAATCTTAGAGACTCTTAGAGAGCATCAGCTATATGCCAAGTTCAGTAAATGTGAGTTCTGGTTGAAGGAAGTTGGATTCTTAGGCCATGCATTATCAGCTGGAGGAATATCGGTAGACCCAAAGAAGATCAAATCAGTCATGGAATGGGAAGCCCCTACCACTCAAACTGAAGTTAGAGGTTTTCTCGGATTAGCGGGGTATTACCGTAAATTTGTTGAAGGGTTTTCAGGCATTGCCCGGCCAATGACCCAACTGTTGAAGAAGGACAAGAAGTTTGAATGGACCCCTAAGTGTGAAGAGAGTTTTCAAGAGCTCAAGAAGCGATTGGTGACCGCCCCCGTCCTGACCATGCCCGATATCACCAAGAACTTTGATGTCTATTGCGACGCCTCCAAACTTGGACTTGGTTGTGTATTAATGCAAGAAGGCAAGGTCATAGCTTACCTCTTGCTGATCCCTTGTTGATGTGGAGCAGACTGTCCTTGTGCGTGGTGAATAACCAGCCCGTTGGGAACCCCAAGAGGAAGGTATGATGAGTGTAGCAACAAGTTTTCCCTCAGTTTAAGAAACCAAGGTTATCGAACAGGAGAGGAGAGACAATGACAACTGAAGGTGTTGTGGAACCTGCACACACACAAACAAATACTTTGTTCCCAACTTGCGATGAGGTTGTCAATCTCACCGGTTTGCTTGAAATAAAGGTTATGAGTGTATCGAGTGGAAAACAATATAGTATGCGAGTAAAGTAAATAGTACGAGTAAAGTAAACAGGTGATAGCAATATGATGGAAATAGGACCGGGGTCCACAGTTCACTAGTGGTGTCTCTCCATAGATAAAATAACACATGCTGGGTAAACAAATTACAGTTGGGCAATTGATAGAATAGAGATAACGTGATATGTCAAGAAGATCACTATGAGATTTACTCTGGGCATTACAACAAAATACATAGACCGCCATCCAACTGCATCTATGACTAATAATCCACTCCCTGGGATATCAATCCGAACACCCTAGAAGTATTAAGTTGCGAACAACAGATAATTGCATTAAGCAAAGTGTGTAATATAAACAAAGCATATGCCCTTGAGCATATGAATGTTGTTTTCTCCCTAGTAGCAACAGCACATCTACCACCTTAGAGGTTTCTGTCACTCCCCCAGGTGAAATAGAGGCATGAACCCACTATCGAGCATAAATACCCCCTCTTGGAGTCACTAGCAACTACTCGGCCAAGATAGCTACTAACAACGGAGAGCATGCAAGATCATAAACAACATAGAGATAACAAAAGATATAATTCAGTACAGCAACTTAATCATAAACACCAATATTCATCGGATCCCAACAAACCAAACATGTAGAATTACATAACGGTGATCTCAATCATGTATGGCAGCTCATGAGATCTAAACATGAAGCACATGGTGGAGAAGACAACCATCTAGCTACTGCTATGGACCCATAGTCCAAGGTAGACTACTCACTCATCGCTCCGGAGGCAAGCATGGCGATGAAGAAGACCTCCGGTGGCGATTCCCCTCTCTGGCAGGGTGCCGGGAAGAGCTTCTGGACCCTCCCGATCTTCGGGTCGACGGCGGCGGCGGATCGCGATGTGTTCTGGAAATCTGATCGGGGTACTTAGGTTTTTCTCGTCGGGGGGTCTTTATAGGCGAAGGGGCAATGTCAGAGGAGGGGCCAGGCGGCCACACACGGGGGTGGCGTGGGCCAGGGGCTGGCCGCGCCACCTGTGCGTGTGGGCCCCTGGTCCCTCACCTCCTACTCTCCTTCGGATCTCTGGAAGCTTCCGGGTAAAGTAAGACTTCAGGAACTTGTTTCGTCCAATTCCGAGAATATTTCCTGTGTATCACTCTGGAACACAAAAATAGCAGAAAACAAGAAACTGGCACTGTGGCACTTCGTAAATAGGTTAGTTCCGGAAAATGCATAAAAATGCCACTAAGTGTAACGAAACAATAGGCAAATGGTGTAAAAACAAGCATGGAGCATCAAAAATTATAGATACGTTTGAGACGTATCAAGCATCCCCAAGCTTAACTCCTGCTCGTCCTCGAGTAGGTAAGTGATAGCAAAAGAATAATTTTTGAGGTGACATGCACCTACACAATCTTGATCATATATGTAAGCATTGGTGAGCTGGGATCAATAGAACTTAAAACATGGGCATGAAGATATAATCATGACAATAAGAACTTAGCAACCATGTTGTAAACATGCAAATTAACACAAACAAAAGATCATGAAAATGAAACAATGAAAGTCAAACGTGTGTTCAAATCATAAGGAAAAACATACAAAAGGTTTTCAGCTTGTCCTTCAAAGAGAGCAAAACATAAATGCATAGGACACCTTCAAGTTTAAGAGGGCGACTAGATACAAATAATTTAAGAACAAGTGAAACCAACAATATGAATCAATCAATGAACTTTGGGACAATGCATATCACACTAAGAATGACAACTATGCTCTCTTAATGGTGCATAAAGAAAGAAGGTGGTGACTCAACATAAAAGTAAAAGAAAGGCCCTTCGCAGAGGGAAGCAGTGATTGCAAGTTTTATAACCTTCAAAAATTATGGTACTTACCGGCTTTGAGCTCTCATTGCCCCCATCATAAGCATCTTGAATGGTTAAAGTTAATGCGAGAACAATTATGATGCATATGCTTGACAAATCATAAGTTGAAAACCTCGTGCCCCGTGAATACGAGTACCCAAACCTCATGCTACTTTACTTAGAGTCCCAAGCAAGGCTCTTGTCATTGTAAGTATATGCATATCATTGAGAACCGCCAATGGGGTACCTCCGTGCCCGATGACATGGAACAAGCCCACACCAAAATGACAGGACAAGCAGACAATGAACACCTCGACATCTCTTTTATTTGCCTTTTGTTTAGCTTTTTATTATGAGATGCATCGTCGAATGTTCACCATGGGTATGCTGCAAATTTCCACCATGAATTATGCATGGCTTAGATTGGCGGCCCGACGTTTCCCTAACACATATACAAACTCCATGATCCCCACAAGATTCCCAATTTATTTCACACCACGGGCATCCATAAACAAAAGATCACGATATCAACTCAAATAAGAAGTGCAATGTTGAAAGCTTGCCCCATGACAGCATGGATGGGCTAGAATCCAACTTACAACTTGCAAGCATAACAACTCAACATAAGAGACCACAATGTCAAATTTTTAAGAACAGGAAAAAGTAAAGTGTGCCTTCCGGTTCGTGAGAGCTTTACTGATCGAATTTCGCATAACACTGGTAAGAGTTTAATTTGAAGAGAAAATAAAAGCAAGTCAAATTTACTTGGAATAGCAAATTGCTAGTAGGTATGTATGGTGGACACTTTGGAAAACTTTGGCTTTTAGGAGTTGGATGCACGAGTAGAGCTCATACTCAGTACAAGGCGAGGGCTAGCAAAAGACTGGGAGCGACCAACTAAGAGAGCAATAATGGCCATAATCATGCAAAGCGACAAAGCGACATTAAAAGAAGCATAATATGGCATCAAAAGTCAAAAACTAAATGATCATGAAGGCTATTGGCGACTTTGTAAGAGTCTAACATGTGTGAGCATGCGCCAAGTCAACCCAAATAAAGCATCAAGGAGAAAACCAAAATAATGCTTCCATACAATAAAAACAACGCATGATTTTTTCAAAGGCTCATTAAGCAATCTCAGTTATTTGAGACAAGTCATGCTACAGCAAAACCACTAAGCATACTATCAAAAAGACATCAAGCATGACATGAAAAAGCCTAAGCCGCAGTCTACACATGCTCCTTCTTGTACCACTATTTTGCACAAAGCTTTTTCTCTTTTCCAACACCATTTGAAACTTTTATAAACACCTCTTTTGATGAAAACCAATAAAGATCAGAGGCAAAAATACACCTTGATGAAAAGATATGACAAGGTCTGAACGCAAATCAAGGCGAAAACGAAAACCAAAAGCAGTAGCAGACAAAGAAGAACGCATCGATGAACGATAAGAGTGAAAAACTGAGCGTTCTTTGCAAATGAAAACGAGTACATCTCCTCCAAAGAAAATTTGTTGGGGTCCAACCATTTATTGCAGCAAACAAACAAACTAAACCAACTAAGAAAACTAAAACAGCTGACGCTCCAAGAAAAACACATAGTGCATGAAGCAATAAAAATATAGTGTTTTGAAAGGTGACCTGATTTTTGCCGATGAAGAAGGGGTGCCTCGGGGGCATCCCCAAGCTTTGGCGCTTGTACTTCTTGGATATTTCTTGGGGTGATGCATGGGCATCCCCAAACTTGAGCTTTTGTCCATTTTTCAACTCATCTCATCATTCTCCAATCCCTACACTTGAAAACTTCCTTCATACAAAACTAAACACAATTCTATTAATGACATTAGTGCAAGCATAACATATAATCAATCCTCTATTTGCTTCAGGTTTCAACTCAAAACCACCACATACATAGCAAATACTACTGTAGCAACCTCCCCAAAAGTTCCATGATCAAAAGAACTCAAAAGAAAGCGATAAAGTGGCAAACACAAATATTGGCAGAAATCTGTCAAAACTGAACAGCTGACAAAGGTCGAATTGTTTAGGGATTTTATGTTGCTCAAATAAAAAAGTGTTCAACTAAGAAAAGTTTTGATATAACCTGGGGCATATGCACAAGAAATCGCAGGTCCAAAAGATATACAGAGAATTTTCACGAATTTTTACGGTGCAGCACCGAAAACAGTTTCAGGACAGCAACATCCCCAAATCTTTACCTCACTCGAATTAGAGGCTTCTCTTGGCACAAAAACGAAATAAACAAGATAAGGAGCGGTCATTACAGTAGTAATGACTTCCAAGACTCAAATAAAAGAAAAAGTACTGAAAAGAAAACATTGGGTTATCTCCCAAGAGTGCTTTTCTTTAACGCCTTTGAGCTAGGCGCAGAAAATTTGCGAATCAAGTAATATCAAGAGATGAAGTGCTAGTTACCTCAGTAGGCTCTTTGAAGGTTCCCGAAGATGATTCAACCTGCAAGTCACTCTTAGTGGAACTAAGAGTCTTACCAATTTTAAGAACATGTTGAGATTTAAGCGCAGAAACCTTGGGAACATACATAAATTTTTGCTCTTTTCCAACAAACACTTTCTCCTTCTTAAATTTAAGAGAAGAGAAGATTAAGCTAAGAGTTTCCATAGACTCCTCTAGTTTACCAATCCTTAAGTTTTGATTGTCATGAGTAGTGCTAGCCTCTAAAATGGTAATTCTCTTACCCATGTTTTCTATTAATTCATTAACGCGGCTAGCATTTTCTAGGATACTTGGCAAACTTTTCTCTAAAGAGCTGAGCTTTTCTACCACCTCCTCCAGGGTGGTCTCAGTTTTAGCAACATGAATAGGTGGTATTCCCACTAAACTTTCAATTATAGTGCATGCTTCTCCAGCGGGAGTACCCAGAAAATTACCTCCTGTAAGAGTATCAAGAACATACCTATTCCAACTGGATATACCAACATAAAAATTTCTAAGGAGGATCGTGGTAGAGTGCTTTTTGGTACACCTATGATGAGCATTGTTAATACGGTACCAAGCATCTTTTAAACTTTCTCCCCCCTGTTGCTTAAAACTACGAACTTCTACTTCAGGATTACTCATTTTAACAAAACTAAAAGCAGATAAGTAAAAATAGCTACCAAGGATTCTAATTTTTTTGGGTTTTTGATAAAAAGCAATGCAGGTAAAATAAATAAAGTAAAGCAAAACAATAACAAAGTAAAGAATGTGTGTGCGAAGAACTCCCCTCGCAGAAGTCTTCTCTCCTCCCCGGCAACGGCGCTAGAAAAAGCTTGCTACTGGTTGATGGCGCCCAGTTGACGAGGGAGGTTATTCTTCTTCGTTCCCCGGCAACGGCGCCAGAAAAAGCTTGCTGATCCCTTGTTGATGTGGAGCAGACTGTCCTTGTGCGTGCTGAATAACCAGCCCGTTGGGAACCCCAAGAGGAAGGTATGATGAGTGTAGCAGCAAGTTTTCCCTCAGTTTAAGAAACCAAGGTTATCGAACAGGAGAGGAGAGACAATGACGACTGAAGGTGTTGTGGAACCTGCACACACACAAACAAATACTTTGTTCCCAACTTGCGATGAGGTTGTCAATCTCACCGGTTTGCTTGAAACAAAGGTTATGAGTGTATCGAGTGAAAAACAATATAGTATGCGAGTAAAGTAAACAGTACGAGTAAAGTAAACAAGTGATAGCAATATGATGGAAATAGGACCGGGGTCCACAGTTCACTAGTGGTGTCTCTCCATAGATAAAATAACACATGCTGGGTAAACAAATTACAGTTGGGCAATTGATAGAATAGAGATAACGTGATATGTCAAGAAGATCACTATGAGATTTACTCTGGGCATTACAACAAAATACATAGACCGCCATCCAACTGCATCTATGACTAATAATCCACTCCCTGGGATATCAATCCGAACACCCTAGAAGTATTAAGTTGCGAACAACAGATAATTGCATTAAGCAAAGTGTGTAATGTAAACAAAGCATATGCCCTTGAGCATATGAATGTTGTTTTCTCCCTAGTAGCAACAGCACATCTACCACCTTAGAGGTTTCTGTCACTCCCCCATGTGAAATAGAGGCATGAACCCACTATCGAGCATAAATACCCCCTCTTGGAGTCACTAGCAACTACTCGGCCAAGATAGCTACTAACAACGGAGAGCATGCAAGATCATAAACAACATAGAGATAACAAAAGATATAATTCATTACAGCAACTTAATCATAAACACCAATATTCATCGGATCCCAACAAACCAAACATGTAGAATTACATAACGGTGATCTCAATCATGTATGGCAGCTCATGAGATCTAAACATGAAGAACATGGTGGAGAAGACAACCATCTAGCTACTGCTATGGACCCATAGTCCAAGGTAGACTACTCACTCATCGCTCCGGAGGCAAGCATGGCGATGAAGAAGACCTCCGGTGGCGATTCCCCTCTCCGGCAGGGTGCCGGGAAGAGCTTCTGGACCCTCCCGATCTTCGGGTCGATGGCGGCGGCGGATCGCGATGTGTTCTGGAAATCTGATCAGGGTACTTAGGTTTTTCTCGTCGGGGGGTCTTTATAGGCGAAGGGGCGATGTCAGAGGAGGGGCCAGGCGGCCACACACGGGGGTGGCGCGGGCCAGGGGCTGGCCGCGCCACCTGTGCGTGTGGGCCCCTGGTCCCTCACCTCCTACTCTCCTTCGGATCTCTGGAAGCTTCCGGGTAAAATAAGACTTCAGGAACTTGTTTCGTCCAATTCCGAGAATATTTCCTGTGTATCACTCTGGAACACAAAAACAGCAGAAAACAGGAAACTGGCACTGTGGCACTTCGTTAATAGGCTAGTTCCGGAAAATGCATAAAAATGCCACTAAGTGTAACGAAACAATAGGCAAATGGTGTAAAAACAAGCATGGAGCATCAAAAATTATAGATACGTTTGAGACGTATCACCTCTCCCGGCAGCTTCGACCTCATGAAGAAAACTATCCAACCCATGATCTGGAGTTAGCAGCTGTAGTTCTAGCTTTGAAGACCTGGAGGCACTATCTTATGGGCAACCGTTGCGAGATCTACACCGACCACAAGAGTTTGAAGTATATTTTCACTCAGAAGGAGTTAAAAATGAGGCAAAAAAGATGGATAGAGTTGATCAAGGATTATGATCTGGAAATCCATTATCACCCCGGTAAGGCCAATGTAGTTGCCGATGCATTGAGTAGGAAGCCGTGCTCCTTGAATATGATGATCAAAGAGGAGCAACCCATGTTGTATCAAGAGTTTGAAAACTTTGGATTGGAACTCGTCAGTCAAGGATTCTTAGCCAACCTTGAGTTTCAACCCACTTTGATGAGCCAAATCAAAGAAGCCCAGAAGGGAAATGAGAGTATTGACGGAATTAAGCGCAGAATTAGTTCCGGCAAGGTGCCAGGATTTGAAGAAGATGATCAAGGAGTTCTTTGGTATAAAGGACGTATTTGTGTGCCTGCGGACTCAGAATTGAAGGAAGTTATTATGAGAGAAGCCCATGAGACACCTTACTCCATTCATCCTGGTGGAACTAAGATGTACCAAGATTTAAAGGAACAATTTTGGTGGCATGGGATGAAGCATGAGATTGCATTGTTCATATCTAAGTGTGATATATGTCAAAGAGTCAAGGCTGAACATCAACGTCCTGCGGGATTGCTGCAACCTTTGCAAGTTCCGGAATAGAAGTGGGAATCTGTTGGAATGAATTTCATCGCTGGATCTCCAAGGTCTAGCCGCGGAAATGACTCTATCTGGGTCATTGTGGATAGACTGACCAAAGTTGCCCACTTTATTCCTGTCAAGACCACTTATACCTCAGGACAGCTGGCAGATCTTTATCTATCCAGAATTGTTAGTTTGCATGGAGTCCCAAAAACCATAGTTTCTGATCGAGGAACCCAATTCACCTCAAGATTTTGGAGAAGTTTGCATCAAGCCTTGGGAACCAAATTAGCCTTTAGCACAGCTTACCACCCCCAGACTGATGGACAGACTGAAAGAGTAAATCAGATACTTGAAGATATGTTGAGAGCCTGTGTTCTAGCCTAGGGAGCTAAGTGGGAAGATTGTCTGCCTTTCGCGGAGTTTTCCTACAACAACAGTTATCAAGCCAGTTTGCAAATGGCCCCATTTGAAGCTCTATATGGAAGAAAGTGTCGTACCCCTTTGAATTGGTCGGAAATAGGAGACAGTCAGATATTTGGACCTGACATTCTGCAAGAAGCTGAGGAGAAAGTTCGCATGATTCGTGATTACCTCAAGGCAGCCCAGTCTAGACAGAAGAGTTATGCCGACAAGAGACGTAGAGAACTGACCTTTCAGATTGGAGATTTTGTTTATCTTAGAGTATCACCTCTCAAGGGAATGCAGAGATTCCAAGTCAAAGGAAAGCTTGCACCAAGATATATTGGACCCTTCAAGGTACTAAGCCGCAGAGGAGAAGTGTCATATCAGTTGGACATGCCCCCTAAATTGTCTGAAGTACACGATGTCTTTCATGTGTCTTTACTTCGGAAATGTCTTGAAGTTCTGGAGAAGCCAGAAATCTTCAAGAATATTGATCACCGTTCTGTGGACATCAACAAGGATTTGACCTATCGTGAAGTGCCTACCCGTATCCTCGAGGAAGCCTATCGAACCACTCGAACCCGAAGCATCAAGTTTCTAAAAGTTCAGTGGAGTAATCACACCGAGGATGAAGCCACTTGGGAACGAGAAGATTACCTTCAGAAAGAGTTTCCCAATCTTTTTAGTTCCTAGTTAGTGAATCTCGAGGACGAGATTCTTTTTAAGGGGGGAAGATTGTAACAACTCAGAAAATTGTAATCCACTTCCCATGAATTAAAGTACCAAATTTTGGACCAAATAAAACTTTCTCATTCATATTTCATGTATGCATGTATTTTTCTATTATATGTCTTTTATGATTTCATGTGTGTGATTATTTGTTGTGCAATAGTTAGTTAGTTCTAACCTAACCAACAGAGACATTAGAGAAGGATTATACAAGCCAAAGAAACCAGAAATAAAAAAAGAAAAAAGAAAAAGAGAAGGATAAGTTGATCTAGGAAATCTTATTAACTACCCTACTTTGGACACCTAGAATAAGAAATCTGTAACTCAAGCAAAGGTGTGGTCAGTTAGTTGAGCTTAACCAAGTCACATACTAACTCAACCAAGAAGTTTCTAACCAAAATTCAAATCAGAACTTCACTCAAACATCAGCCAAACTTTGAATCTGAAACAGTGACAATACCCTAAAATTCAAATGTGATTTCTGCAAAACTTAATCTTTCTTTGTAACAAAAATATCCCTGGAACCCTTGTCCAATATGTTGAAGAACCACAGTGGCCGTTTTCAAAAATTTGAAATTCAAATTCTTGCGGGCATTTGACCGAACACCTGGAGAGCAAAAATCGGAGAAAATTGTGGTTACTGTGAGCATCACTGTTCTAGCTCGCTTGAACCCTGTAGCCATGCCTGGAGAGTCTCCGCGGTCGAGCCCAGCCCCCTCTGCCCCGACCCGAGCCGTGAAAAAGGGAGGAGAAGAGGAAGACAGCGCCCAGGACCCCCTCTCTTCTTCCTCTGCTCGCTGCACGTCCCCGACCGCCGTGACCTCGCCAGAGCCGACCCACAGCACCCCGTCGCCGAGACCGAACCCCTCCAGCACGCGAGCAAGGCCGTCGAGCCCGGTGTCGCCCGTGCACGTCGCCAGCACGCCCTGCGCCGGCCACCCACTGGACGCCCTTGTCCCCGCCTCTCTGGCCTATAAAAGCCCCCGCCGATCAAACGAATGGACGCACACCATTTCCAGCTACCTCCCAGACACCCTCACCTCTCCCCGCTCGCTCTCGTTCGACGTCGCCAGCCCTGCCGGCGAGGTACTAGACGCGGAGGGCGCCGCCGCGTTTGACCTCCGTTGAGCAAGAGGACGCCGGGAATTGGTGGAGGAGTCTCGCCGGAGTCTTTGCCGCCCGTCGCCGTCAAGCCCTGCTTCCTCTACGCGCGCCGCCGTCGCCGTCATCTTCTTCTCTGTGCGCAGGTGAGCTTCCTCCTCGCCGACGAACACGACGCAGATGCGCCGTTGGATTAGAATCCAACGGCAGCATACCGATTCGGGTCACTTAAGTGACCTGACGAGTGGGACCCCCCTGTCAGCTTGTTTTAAAACATTTCCCGCCGGGGCGAAACGTTATTTGGGCCGGCCCATTCGGGATTCTTCTGGATTCGGCCCGGTTCGGTTAGTTTCGGTCCGATTCGATTTTATTTGTTTTCCCGCCCGTTTGAATTATTTCAAATAAGTTTCAGATATGATTTTCAAACTTTAATTCCAAGAGTTTTAGAAATCCATTTTTAGCAAATGAATATGCGTTGGAAAGCTTAGGAAATGCTCTACCCTCTGAAACTGGTTAGAATTCAATTTGAGTTAGGGATTTAAATAAATAAGAATACTTTGACCATAGCTTTATTATTCATAGGAAAATTCTAGAAAATTATTTAAACCTCCTAAAATTATGAAACTTGGTTTGTGAACTCACTAATTAACTCCCCTACTGTTTAGTTCAACCTTAATCACTCAAACCTTGTTAGTGGTGCCAATTAGACCCTAATCCAATCCTAGTTGGTAGCATAAAATGATAAATCTCTATCTTACACTTAGAATTAGTTTTGCCCTCAAAACCAATTCACTTAAGTAATCTCTCCCCACTTGAACTAGCCCTCATACCCTTAGTTTAATACCAATGCTTAGAAAGTAAACCACTTATGGTACTTGGTAGAAAAATCTAACCCACACACTTAATGAAAACTTGGAAGAAAACTTGTAACCCAATTCACTAAAAATCCAACATGAACTCTATTGTTTGAAAACAATGATGTGTGCTTGAAGTGATGTTAGTATTGTGTAGTGATTGTGTGTATTGTGTTTATTCGTTGTTAGACGCTAGTGTTGCAGAGGAGGATATTGAGGGGGAATTCTATCAAGAAGAAGAAGACTACCCCGGACACTTTGCCAACCAAGGCAAGCCATCTTTTGAAATCATACTCCACATACCTAGTTTTACTATTGCATTCTACTTGTTTTAAGTAAATTGCATGATTGAATTGCTAGAGTAGAATGATAGATGTGTATTGATATCTTGCTTAGCAAGAGCATCAAGCTGAGTTTATCCAACCCTATTTTAGTGGTATCAGCACTTAATGTAGTTGCTTAGTCGCTAATAAAATTGAGGCCCTCTCTAAGTGGAACCCCATTTGAACTTGGTGACTTGAACTTGAAAGCTTGAATTGGAGATCCCTCCTACATGATGGTTTTATGACTGAAATTAATCTTGACTAAGGACTATGGAATGTATTTGCTAAATGATAATAAGTGATGTAGCATGTGAGCCAACCATTACCGTACGACCACATTACCCCTAAATGGGAAGGGGCTTAGTCCGTAGCTTGTTCACCCTAGTATGGGAGGTCTTGTATCATCCTTTATAGAAGTGCATCGTGCGCGGGTACTTCCGAACCGGGTGGAATTTCCATTCATCCAGCATCCTGGAGCGGGCAAAACTAGAGATGCCGGAACGGTGATCTCCGTGTCTCGGGCTCTAGGGAAGGATCCTATACTAGAGTGAGCAAGTGAAAGAGTTTGTTTGATTATCTGAACCCCGCATACTTTGTGTATGACGATCCGTGGATTCCTCCCGGCAGATATATCGAATCTTGTGGGTAAAGTGTACCCCTCTGCAGAGGTTTCAAAACTATTCGAATAGCCGCGTCCTCGGTTATGGACAGTTGGCAAACTGTACTTGACTTTTGTCAAGAATGATAATAACTTATGGTGAACTTGGTGAATGACATGACTTGACTTGACCTTGATTTTGACACACTTGAAGTTCCTCTTTAGATTGAACTTAGAAAACTAAACTTCTTTTCTACCAATGAACATTCTTGGGAAATAAAACTAGCTTTTGCAAATATACTTAGTGCTTAGACCACCATATCAAACTTGCATATCTACTTCATCATTTCCTTTATAAGATGGTTTGCGAGTGCATCCAATGTACTCATGGCTGTGTCCCTGGCTATCAACTTGGCCAGACTATGGGGAAGAGTATCCGGAGGAAGGTTATGAAGAAGAGTATCAGAACTAAGATCTTCTACTGAGTCGCCATTGCCTGTAGGGTGAAGGCATGGACCCGAAGACGTTATTTTCCGCTGCTATATTGTGTTGTAATATGAACTTGGTCACTATGACCATTGTATTTGAACCATCGTATTGTAATGTCTATGGAACTGGTTACCAACTACGTTATGTGTATCACAACAATGATTCTGGGATTGTGGTGGAATGCATAATGGGCACTTCGAATTTGTTATAAATTCGGGGGTGTCACATGCTCACACATGTTAGACTCATACAAAGTCGCCAATAGCCTCTATGATCATTTAGTTTTGACTTTTGATGTCATCTTATGCTTCTTTTAATGACGCTTTGTCGCTTTGCATGATTATGGCCATTATTGCTCTCTTAGTTGGTCGCTCCCAGTCTTTTGCTAGCCCTCGCCTTGTACTGAGTATGAGCTCTACTCGTGCATCCAACTCCTAGAAACCAAGTTTGCCATTGTGTCCACTATAAATTCCTATGCATGGTATTTGCAAGCCATTCCAAGTAAATTTTCATGTGCTATGACCTTTCAAAAAACCTTCAAAACACTTCTCATTTTGTGACACTGTTTTTAGCTCATGGGGACGTAGTGGTCGGATTTGCTATCTTCCATATTGTTTATTCCAAAAAGAAAAAAAGGGGAAAAAGAAAGAAAAAAGGCACTCCTCCATGGTATGTGAATATTGGTGGGCACCCGATGGAATCGGTTAGCCATGGTTTGAGAAAGGAAAAAAGGTGGGGAGAAGTGCCAAGCTTTATAAAAGAGCACAAAAGTGCCAATCTCTCTCTCAAAAACTTGCTTCATTTTTTGTATGGAAGATAGTAAGAACCCCATTGCCAGTCGTTGACAAAGACAACCACCTCTCGAAACCAATTTTTATCTCTCTGTTTTACAAATGAAAAGATCTAGCACATGTTTAATCACTGCTTCCCTCTGCGAAGGGCCTTTCTTTTACTTTTATGTTGAGTCACCACCTTCTATCTTTATGCACCATTAAGAGAGCATAGTTGTCATTCTTAGTGTAATATGCATTGTCCCAAAGTTCATTGATTGATTCATATTGTTGGTTTCACTTGTTCTCAAATTATTTGTATCTAGTCGCCCTCTTAAACTTGAAGGTGTCCTATGCATTTATGTTTTGCTCTCTTTGAAGGACAAGCTGAAAACCATTTGTATGTTTTTCCTTATGATTTGAACACACGTTTGACTTTCATTGTTTCATTTTCATGATCTTTTGTTTGTGTTCATTTTCATGTTTATAACATGGTTGCTAAGTTTTTATTGTCAAGATTATGTCCTTCATGCCCATGTTTTAAGTTCTTTTGATCCCAGCTCACAATGCTTACATATATGATCAAGATTGTGTAGGTGCTTGTCACCTCAAAAATTATTTCTTTTGTTATCACTTACCTACTCGAGGACGAGCAGGAGTTAAGCTTGGGGATGCTGATACGTCTCCAACGTATCTATAATTTTTGATGCTCCATGCTTGTTTTTACACCATTTGCCTTGTGTTTCGTTACACTTCGTGGCGTTTTTATGCATTTTCCGGAACTAACCTATTGACAAGATGCCACAGTGCCAGTTCCCTTTTTTATGCTGTTTTTGTGTTTCAGAAAAGCTACACAGGAAATATTCTCGGAATTGGACGAAACAAAAGCTAGAAGTCTTATTTTTCCCGAAAGCTTCCCGAAGACCGAAAGAGAGCTGGAGGGGGGCCAGAGGCCGCCCTCGCACATAGGTGGCGCGGCCCAGGCCCTGGCCACGCCACCCTGGCGTGAGGAGCCCCTGGCTGTCCCCTGACGATACCCCTTCGCCTATAAGAAGCCTCGGGACGGAAAACAGTAAGGGAGTCAGCAATTTTCCAGAAAGAGTTCCGTAGTTCCGCCGCCGCCACCGACGAATTTCGGGGGACAGAAGTCTCTGTTCCGGCACCCTGCCGGGACAGGGAAGTGCCCCCGGAGCCATCTCTATCGGTCTCCATCGCCGTCTCCGCCGTCTCCATCGACCTCACCACCATCTCCATCAACCTTGCTATCTCCTACGATGAGGAGGGAGTAGTTCATCCCCGGGGCTGAGGGCTCTACCGGTAGCTATGTGGTTCACCTCTCTCTCCCATGATGTGATCTTTATGTGATCGTGAGCTTTGTATCATGTTGAATAAGTAGATGTTACTCTTCTTCATTATGTGTACTCTAGTGTGTTATTAAAGTAATCTATTCCTCCTGCCATGGTGTAATGGTGACAGTGTGTGCATCATGGTGGTACTTGGTCTAGGCTACGATTGTGATCTCTTATGGATTATGAGAATAATTATCACTATGATAGTATTGAAGTGATCTATTCCTCCTTTCATGGTGTAATGTTGACAGTGTGTGCACCGTGTTAGTACTTGGTCTAAGTTGCAATAATATCTATCTTGAGTTGTGATTTGATTTGGATATCTCTATGAGTGGTATTTGTCAAGTACTTGATGAACTTTAAGGAGTGCTTCGTAGCCCTACATAATGATTAGTGTTATTCAATAGGAGAGTAATTCAGAGTACCATAGTGAAGAGAAGTTATTTATTTGTTCAATTATGTTATATTTGTTGGGAGTGTGTCCACTAGTGAAAGTATGATCCCTAGGCCTTGTTTCCAAGCATTGCACACCGTTTACTTACTGTTTTGTTACATGTTTGCTCGCAGCGATACTTATTTCATACTACATTTACTACTCATAATCATCACTACTACTTGTATTTCACTATCTCTTCGCCGAACTAGTGCACCTATACATCTGATAAGTGTATTGGGTGTGTTGGGGACACAAGAGACTTTCTGCATCGTAATTGCAGGGTTGCTTGAGAGGGATAGCTTTGACCTCTTCCTCCCTGAGTTCGATAAACCTTGGGTGATCCACTTAAGGGAAACTTGCTGCTGCTCTACAAACCTCTGCACTTGGAGGCCCAACACTGTCTACAAGAACAGAAGCGTGTGTAGACATCATTTACTAAGAACGATGTTCGTTTTCGTAGAATGACGTCATCAAATCTCAGTTGTAACTCACCATTAGTATGAATCACGAAGCAAATCTATTGGTTCGAATGCATTTTCCTAGTTGTAACCTTACTTGCAACTAAAAATATCAGTTGCAACTTAACTTGCAACTGAAAAAATCTCAGTTGCAACCCAACTTGCAACTGAATTGCATGAATCATGATGTAAATCTGATAGTTTAGGACTCTAGTGAGAACCGATTCTTATTCTATGTGTGGTCTTCCAAAGTGAAAAATTAATCTTCTGGTTAGTAATGTTAGAAATTTCCTTGTAATAAAATATTCTGAGAATTCATGTAACGATAGGAAAAATAATAAGTAGGATTCCTTGTTCTAACTTATTGGTGGCTTCAATCTTTAACTCATGAGAAGATTCATGCATAGTTGCATAAAATTTACGATAAATTATTATGTTCTTGTGTTTACAATAAGATAGTGCACCATCCTGGTATACCAAAAGTTAGAGGATAGAATGGAACCAAAATGTATGCTCTAAGTAAAATTGGTTAATGGTAGTCACCTTTTTTTTGAAATGGAGAATCCCCAACCTCTGCATCAAAATGATGCATATGGCCCTTTATTAACTTATTAAGTCTCGAATCCACAATGTTTACAACTCGTGGGTCACATAACATGGACACATGAATCAACCAATAGAAAAGTAATTTTTTTTCAATTTTTTAGAAACATCCATAACGCAATTATGTTATGCAGCCTCCAGCCGCAACGGTTGAATAAATCTCAAGCTACCATCTCTAAACGGTTGCACCCAGAATCCATCACTACACGCAACCGCTCTTGTTGGAGATAAGACCACATATGGATCCACTGGGTAACCATAGGAGTAACCTGCAAGAATGAGGGAGTTTTTGGTTTGTTAAACACAAAATCATTTCTTGTGTTCCCCATGGTCCATATCACAGCGCAAACACCCACCCTAACAATAATTAACTATTTCTTTGAAATGCCCTTGTCCAATTCCCAAATAAGTTAGTTATGTTCTTTGGTGGAGCTAACCCAAAAGTCATGTGAATAATGCGCCAAACAATTTTAGCAATGAGGCAATCAAATAAAAGATGTTGTATGGACTCCTTCTTATCACAAAAACAACATTTCCCATTCTCTGTCCAATTTCTCTTAATAAGGTTATGTTTTGTGAGGATCTCTTGCGATGAAGGAACCACATAAATACTTTTATTTTGAGCGAGGTACCTTCATTTTCCAAATATAGTTCTTCATGTATTTGGTGCTATCATTTAAAAGTTATAAATATAGAGACTTGACTGTATACTCATTGGACCTAGTTAGCCCCAATACAAAGATATCGTTTTTGTTGGAAAGTTAAACTTGCATGAGCCGCTGCACTAAGTGCAACCAAAGATGCCACCGGTTATCTGTAAGAGTTCTTCTAAAAGATATATTCAACGGGTTGTTTGAAAGCACATTTGCAATGAAAACTTGTTTTCGCTGCACTATAGAATACAAAGAGAGGTATTGATGTGCCAAGGACATGTCCCCTAGCCATGTGTCTTCCTAAAATCTCAGTCCTTCTCTATTACCCACTTTAAATGATCCTCTACTAAAAAAAGTTCTGTTTTATTTTTATTAGATCTTTCCAAAAAAGGACAATTATTTGGCTTTATGGGTACCTCTGATAAAGATTTTGAATGAAGGTATTTGGTTTGTAGAAGTTTTTACCACACTCCTTCCTTTAACAACTTAGAGAACCATTTACTAAGAAGACATTGATTTTTTTATCTCCAAAACTTCTATCCCAAGACCCCCATATCCATAGGTCGACAAATAATGTTCCATTTAGTGAGTCTTTACTTTCGTTTATGCCCATCACTTTGACAAAAAATCTTGATCTAAAAAATCTAGTCTCTTTCGGACCCCTTTCGATAGCTCAAGGAAAGATAGTAGAAACATGGGTAGACTGGTGAGTACCGAATTAATCAAAATGAGGTTGTCTCCATATGACAGTAACTTTCCTATCCAACTACTTAATTTTCTCTCAAATCTATCTTCTATGAGTTTCCACTCGCCATTTTTAGCCTACGAAAGTGAATCATAATCCCCAAGTACTTGAAAAGGAGAGTTTCGGATTCACAGCCAAATAAATTCTTATAATGTTCTTCCTCATATTTAGCTTTACCAAAACATAATATTTCACTTTTATGAAAGTTGATTTTAAGCCTAGATAGTTGTTCAAATATGCAAAGAATTAATTTAATCTTCAGAGCTTTTTCTAAATCATGATCTAAAAAATATATTGTATTGTCTGTGTACTGGAGGATTGAGACACCCCATCAACTAGATGAGGGATCATGCCATTTACTTGACCATCTTATTTTGCACGGTTGATAATAATAGCTGCCTTATCGGCTACAATGTTGAACAAGATAGGCGATAAAGGGTCCCCTTGCTGTTTTCCTAGTTTTAAAATAATGACCAATATCGTCGTTAACTCTAATTCCTACAAATTCCACATGTGATGTGTTCTTATATCCATTTACACCACTTGGGATCAAAATCTTTCATTTTAAGCGCTTGTTGCAAAAAAAATCCAACGTACTTTATAGTACGCCTTTTCAAAGTTAATTCACCCTCATCCAATTTTTTTCTATGGAGTTCGTTAATGATCTCGTGCAAACTACCACACCTTCTAGAAAATGGCACCCTGGTATGAATGCAGTTTGTGTAGGCCAAACTACAGAATGAGAAACTTTCACAGCCCTATTGTTACCTACTTTCGTGAATATCTTGAAACTCACGTTAAGTAGACAAATTGGTCGGTACTATTAAATCTGAACGGCATTTTCTTTCGTAGGTAGTAAAATAATGGTGTCAAAATTAAGGTGAAATAGAGGCAACTCATTTCTTTGGAACACATAGAACATGGCCATAAGGTCTACTTTGATCACATCCCAAAATTTGTGGTAAAATTCCACCAGAAATCCATCCGGACTAGGTGCTTTATTTTTCTCCATTTGTAAAATTGCCCGATGAACCTCTTTTTCCGTAAAGTCAGTTGTTAAGATTCTATTTTCTTCATCAGATAGTTGAGGTATATCATTATTTTCAGATTCTAACATACCGAAATGATTAGGAGTAGGATCTCCAAATAGACTCTTATAATATTCAAAAATATAGGTCTTTAAGCTATTTTGTCCAACTATTGTACCTTCCTGTTGTTCAAGTTGCAAAATTTTCTTCCTTCTGTGCTTGCCATTTGCAATTAGATGGAAATATTTTGTGTTGTTTCCTCCCTCTTGAATATGTTTAACTTTCGCTTGTTGTGCCCACTTAGTTTCCTCATCTCTTCTAAGCTGTGCTAATTCATCATTTACATTTCGCATAATTCTACGTTCATCATTATTTAAGGGAGAGATTTTGGCCTTGGTGTCCAAATTGTCTATTAGGTTTATTAAACGAGCTTTCTATGTCTTATAAACATTACTGATCCCACCCTTGAAGAAAGCTTCTTAGGTGCCTAATCTTACTTTGCCAATTTTCCATTACATTAATATTTGAACCAGCTACATTCCATTCTCTTTGAACTAAATCATAAAATCCATCTCATAGAATCCATGATAGTTCAAATGAGAAATGTGCTTTGTTTCCAAGGTGAGATTGTTCACCGAGTCTATAGAGAGAGGGGTATGATCAAATCCCATTCTTTTTAGAGCTCTGACCATATCATAGGAAACTTGTTTTCCCATTACACACTAGCCAGAACCCTATCTAACTTCTCAAAAGTGGGATTGTCACGATGATTTTCCCAAGTATAATGTCACTTGGAAAGTGCAATTTTTCGAAGATCTAAGCTTTCTATAATTGCATTGAACATGAAAGGCCATCTACCATTGAAATTATCACTAGTCTTATCTTCTTTGCGACGCAATATATTAAATTCTCCTCCTAGAAGCAAAGGCAATGGTTAATTATCACAAGTTCTAACTAACTCGACCGAGAATTTTGGTCTTTTCATCTAATGCTGCCCCATAGACCGGGACCAAAACAAATGGTAGTCACTTAGCCGTCACAGATGTTGCATCATTACAAAATCATCTGAGAACATGTATTACACCAATTGGATAATTATATAAGCTTGGTGTCTTTATTGCTTATATTATACTCTTTCTGTCTAGACCCAAAGATCAAGGTGGACTTGGAATTGAAGTACTTGATTTAAAAAAATGTTTAATTAATAAGTGGATTTTTAAAATGTTGTCCGAAGAAGTAATGTGGCAAGAACTATTACACAACAAATATCTAAAGAATAAGACCTTGGCTGAGGTGGAGGCCAAACTTACTAACTCGCTATTTTGGAAGGGTTTTAGGAGAGTTAAAGACGAGTTTTTTTTGTAGGGGCCATTTTCAAGTGGGTAATGGTACAACGGTAAGCTTTTGGAAGGATATTTGGTTAGGTGATACGCCGTTAGCACTTCAGTGCCTGTTTCTATATTACACTATTCAACAAAAAAATGTTTTAGTTGCAAATATATTAGGACAAACACCACTGAATATTGGATTTAGACGGTTGTTGACTGATAACAAATGGAATGAATGGTTATATTTTTGGCAAGGATTAATGGTGACGCAGTTGTCTGATGAATTGGACAAGTTTATTTGGAATCTTACGACCAATGGGTTATTTACGGTCAAATGGACATACTACATTTCTCCGTAAATACCTATGGAGAGTAAAAAATCACCCTTAAGATTAAAATTTTCATGTGGTTTCTAAATAACAAAGTGTTTTTGACAAAGGATAATTTGGCTAAGCGTAATGGGTGTACCAAGTGTTGTTTTTGCGATTCTATGGAATATGTAGAGTATTTGTTTCTCTCCTGCCCGTTTGCTCGTATTGTTTGGCGTATGATCTACTTCACTTATAACATTCCACTATCAACTAATATTACTAATATGTTTGGTAATTGGTTGAATGGTGTTGATAGAAATGATAAAGCTAGAACACGTATTGGCGTTTCAGCTTTATGTTGGTTGATATTGACTTGCCGAAATAGTATTGTGTTTGACAAGCAAAAGGGTACCAATTTTTTGCAGGTTATCCGACTCGCTACACATTGGATAGAGTCATGGTTCCTACTTCTCCCGGAGGTCCAGCGGGAGCTTATGGTTACTGGTGCAACCGGCTACTGACGGTCGCACAAGACTTCTATTTCTAGGCTACTGGATGACTTCATACTAGTAGACTCCAAGATGGATAGCTTTTTGTTGCTACTTTTATTTCGATGGTTGATTCATGTCTCAACCTTAGCTGATCTGTGGTTGTAATAATTTGAATACTCTGCAACTTGCAATAAAAACAGTTGTGTGCATTGGTCGATGCAGAGGCTGGGGCTTCGCTCCCCATTTTGAAAAAAAATCTGCTAAGGCTTTGGTTAAAGGAAAGACTAAGGGACACGTTTCAAGCTACCTACCAGCAGTTACAATTCTTTGTGCTTAGAACACTCTTACTAATCCTGGTAAATAATGAGAGAATTGTTTTCCCGCCAAGGCCAGGAGCACATTTAGAACTAAGAATTACCAACTGTTGAATTTTATAGACTTGAAGCACAGAAATGCCATTGTGTTTTTGACATGAAGAGGAGTATAGTATGAATCGCAGATGAACACTGAGGAAGAAAACCACATCACAACAAGGCGACAAGCATTGCAGCAAACTTACAAAAATTGACAAGAGGCCGTAGTAACACATGGTAACTCAGTATCTAATCATAAAACTAATGAACAAATCAATATGCCTAAAGAAAATGTATCTAACTATTCAATGGAACTCGCTAGTTAACAATCAGTTCGATTGTTGACTTTTGTTATCCTCGCTGCCATCCTGGTTGGCAACCTTTGCTTTCTCTGTGTCGTCATTGTCCTGCAGCTCGCGTCGAGACACAAACTTGGCTGTGTCCTTCCTGAAGGTGAGGTAGATCACCGCGGCGACGTAGAGCAGCATCAGAGGGAACAACGTAAGGCCGACGAGGATGTTTGCGTAGATCGGCAGCGAGTTGTGGAGGATCCAGCCAACCAATTTGGAGCTGAGGAAGTAGACGTTTATCCCGATAATAATGAAGCCAAGCGTCCACGAGAACCCAATAATCTGAGTAAAGATAGGCAAATCGATTATTACTAAACAAAGAAACTCCACAATTCCACTACCAACGAGGAATGTCATCGGTGGTGTGCGTGCTTGCTTACATAGATGGAGTTGTTGCACTGGCCCATCTTGTTGCTACTGCTGCTGAACTTGAGAAGAGGGATGAGGGCGAACGGTAGCTCGAAGGATAGTATCATCTTCATGTATGAAGACCAAAACCAATAATATATCATTCATCAAATTATTATGAATCCTAAGCGATATTACAATGCGGTATTTTAAATCTTTTGCCGTGGGGTGAAAACAGACAGACAGTGTACCTACCGATGCGATGATGATGAGACGACCGGCGCCAGAAGAGCCTCCTATAATGGAGACAACTAAGCTGGGGACGATGGCGATGCTGCGGGTCATCAGGTTCCGCACCCACTTTTTCATCTTGATGTCCAGGAAACCCTGCATGATGTATTGCCCAGCGTAGGTGCCTGTGATACTCGAGCTCTGACCAGAGGCCAAAAGCGCCACGCCGTACACGATGGCACTCGACCTGCCCAGCACGTTCTGGAACACAACAGCAATATTCATAGACCATCATACTAGATCACAGTTCACAGACAAAGTTCAGTGATCACTCACCTTGAGTAGAAAGGAAGACGAGTCCAATGTGAGGTCGCCGCACTTGGCGGTGTCTTCCGGCGAGAGGTTGCCTGCGTTACAGACGGTCCCAGAGACAGAGATGATGGCGATGTTGACGAGCAGCGCCACGAACAGCGCAATGCCGCTCTCGAAGAGGAAGAACCTGCAAGCGTCGTTCATTCCTCTTACTGACGCGGGCGTGCTCCTTGACAGCACCAGGGCAGAGTGCAGGAATAGGTTGTGCCTGTAACAGTTAATGTTCACTTGTAAATTAAGCAGCAAACATGTCATGGGTATTGGACCTCAACCTGTAACCTGAACATTGTGTGGAGCTATTTTTTGTGTATCACTTACGGCATGACAAGAGCACCAAGGAGGGCAATGGCGTCGGCCGTGGCGCTGGACCCGTTGAGCTTGGGAATGAACAGTCCCTTTAGCACCTCCTTAGCTGGAGGCTTCACAATGCTCATCTCCATGAAGAAGCATGCTGCCATGACGAACACCAGGAGAGCGACTAGGAACTCCAGCTTCCGTACCTTATATTAGTTACATCGAGGTTACAGGTCATGGGCCACATGGCTATATTGGCTATATGTTCATCAAAAAAATCCTTTCAGTTATGAGATTAATTGTCGGTACATTACCCCGTATCTTTGTAGGCCGAGAAGAAGAAGCGTGCTGGTGCCAGCAATAAGAACCCCGATCCAGACGGGGATGTTGAACAAGAGATTGAAAGCGAATGCTGTTCCTATAACTGCAAAAGAGAAGGTAAATTGCTAAGAACGCACTAAGAAAGACAAGAAATACACTGAGAATTTAAACATGGCAGTCGACCTTTACGCTTGGGACTATTAATAATTGTGTTAACAGTTCAAACCTTCTGGGATGTCTGCAGCAATGACAGCCACCTCTGCCAGCAACCAAAGGCAGATTTTGACCCATACTGGATACTCTGACTTGCACAACTCGGCAAGATGTCGCCCTGTGTAATGCAACTTATATTAGTTAACACCAACTTAGTTAGCTTGATGAATAATGTACGCAGAAGGTACAGATTGGTGCCTAGCTTCTTTGTTACCTGTAACAACTCCAAGATTAGCTGACAGTGATTGTATAATTAGCGCGAAGACTAGTCCGATTAGAATCACCCATAGGAGCTACAAAACAGACAAGAAGCAAAGTAATTAGTACTGCGGTGAAATGGAAAGTACTACAAAGTAATGAGCAAAAGAAAGGCTAAAAAGTAAATAAATAATGTACATCGTATCTGTGGTTTGCACCGGCCTGTAGATCCGTCTCCACTGTTTCAGCACGAAATGCATAAAAGTTAGAGCCATATACAATTTTTGAGAGAGAAAGATATAGTGAGAATATAACGTACAATTTCCGGGATCCAGGTAGGCCAAGGAGACCATGAAGCCTGGTCCAACGTGTCGCAGAAACCTTCTCCATGCCGGCTATATTGTGAACACCACTAATTCAGTGAAAACATCAAGGAAGAAAATAAAACATGTATGCTAAACATAGAGGATAGAGCATCATCGAGGATCGATCACTCTTGCGAGTGGCTTGATCTGCAGCAAACAGTGTGGTAATGGTCTGGTCTCTAACCTGCATGGCGTGATCATCGCCTCTCAGGCCAGCCTCAATGTCGGCGTTCTTGCCGGAGACAGCTGGTGTCTCCGTCTTATTCACCTCGAAGACTTGTTCCATTTTTTCCTAGTTGAATAAAGTTTCTGCAAACATAATCAGGTACATTGAGAAGGAAGTAAATAGAGTAGTAGAGAAAATTAAAACTTGGATTAACAACTTCTGTGCAATGGAACAACATCGGATGGTTAGCTCGCTAGGTAGACGGCAATGCCTATCTGTGCATCGAGCCGAAGCAGCTGTGTTCTAACTTGTGGACGGCAATTGGGCGGCGCCAAGGGACATGGCGGCGAGTAGCCAGTACACCAGCTCGACTGATCTAGGCGGCGGCGCTCGGCAAACTGGGAGGCGCGCAAATAGAGAGGCCGGCCGGAGGCGTTCAACCAAGGGAGGATCGCCTCGCCGGAGGCGAAGGACAATTGGGGCCCTATTTAGGCAAAGGTAAAATTATGCGGGAGAACATGTGGAACGAACAGAACTCACCAATGGGCAATGGCCGATGTAGGCAGAGGACGTAGGAAGGATCGATGATGATGATGATCGATGATGGCCGATGTAGGCAGAGAACTCACCAACTGTGCTTGCTCGTTAATTGTGATCTCAGTTTGGAAACTCAGATGCAACCCCTGGATCGCAACGACTTATATAGGAGTTGCGCCGCCGCACATCAGTCCCGGGGGAGCGCGGTTACTCCGGGCTCGCGCCGCCGCGGGCGCGCCCATGGCCGGCGTGTGGGCGGCACACGCTTCACCAAGCGTGAGACGGTGACATGTCAAACGGCATGGCCCACGCTTCACACGGGCACGTGACCACCGCGTGGCATACGTGATACGCGAAACAAATCACAAACGGAGTCCATCGCAAATACGGGCTTATATACCTAACCCTCCCGTATAACTAGGACATCGTTACAACGGAGCACAAACTGGAGGTAACTCTAGTGGAATGCCCGTGGTTGCTACGGTCCTAAAATAAAAATTATAACTAGCTAAGTGCCCGCGCGTTGCCGCGAATCATATTTTCCATAACAAGAGTAGTAAAGACATTCCACTAAAATATTTGTTGTTCAACATCGATGATGTACGTAGTTGTGTAGGCGACGACGCAGAAAAGATTACGGTCCTAACTCGAAAGGACTATGTTACCCCACTCCACCATACCCTTGGATCGATAGTTTAAAAACATATATGTATGGGCCGTATGGCCCCATCCCCAAGGGAGAATGTCAATTCAAAATGAGATGTAGGGTTCCAACTGTTAGATGTATATTGTATATTATATTTTCCCCATCTGTTAGGGGGTTTCCTGCATATTTACGCTCTGTACATGTACTATATATGTGGCCTTTGGCCCCCTGATAATGTAAGTTGCACATTCATAACATGGTATCAGAGCCCAGGTTTAGGGCTAATTTTTTCGGACGCACAACTCGTCCGTAACTCCGGCCAAGACGCCGCCGCTATTCCTCTGATCGGTGGCTGTTTTCCTTTTTTTCCCCTCCATCTACCAAATCTCGTAGACGGCCGCCGTCTTCTTCAACCTAGTCGTCGGCCGCCACATCTTCTCCCCACCGGCGTCGTTGACCACTGCCGGCCCGCCGCTCCCTGCAGATCTTGCCGCCTCCGCAGGACCTCGCCGGCCTTCCATCCTCTGCCGGCGTGTTGACCATCATGGACAATTGAGGAGTGCTGGTTCCCGCGGTAGGCGGTCCTCGTTTTGCTGCTGGTGAGCTGGATCGAATCGATCGCTGCTAGTTCGTTCTAGTAGGCTCAAGCTCCTGCTAGCTCCTGGCATCGGCCCTTTCCCCTGGCCGAATCGTCCCCCCCGTCGGTTGCTTCCTTCGAATCGGTAGCGGTCGGTTCTGTGTTTTCGGTGATCTCGATCAAGAGTTTTTAAAAAAAAAATCGAAATTTTTTTTGCCTTCCGGCATGGTTTCCTGCTCCGATGATGTCGCTTCCGCTGCTCCCGTCTTGCACCCATGTCCTCCCTCGTTACTTGGTGCTCGTCCGCCGACTCCCTCTTTGTCGGCTTGCCGCTCTCCGTTGATGCGTGCGGCTTCTTCATGCGGTCATAGCCGCCCTTTGCCGACTCTGTTTACGTCGGCTCGTCGCTCTACACCGACTTTCTCGGCCTCTTCATGCGGTTATGGCCGCCCTTTGCCGACTCCGTCTCCGTCGGCTTGCCGCTCTACACCGACTTTCGCGGCCTCTTCATGCGGTTATGGCCGCCCTTCACCGACTCTGTCTACGTCGGCTCGCCGCTCCACATCGCCTTTCGCGGCCTCTTCACGTGGTTATGGCCGCGCTTCGCCGACCCTGTCTACGTCAGCTCGTCGCTCGACATCGCCTCTTGCGGTTTCTTCTGGCGGTTGTGACCGTCTTTCTTTGACTCCGTCTTCATCAGCGTGTTGCTCTCCGTCGCCATCTTTGGCGGCCTCTGTGTGTGTGTGGGTGACAGCTCCTCGTCGGCACCTGATTGTACCTCGACGTCTCCAGCCGTGCCCCTCTCTGCGCATGAGATAGCGCAGCTTCGATGCCTGCTTGATGCTTGGGATTCTTCACCGACAGGTTCTGCTGGTTCTGCGACTGAGTTTTCTGGCATTGAGCGACCACCTCCTCCTTCTCCAGGTACATCTCCATGGCTTCTTGATACTGGAGCTTCTTTTCATATGACTCCTGATTCTTCCTTGTTGCATTCTGTTCGACCAGTCGACCCTCCTGTTCGTGTTCTTACTGTCGATGGTACCCCACTCCCAGTCATTAGTCGAGGCATTCTTAGTACTTCCTCGTTTCATGTTCCTTCTGTTGCGCATGTTCCTCAACTTAACATGCAACTCTTTTCTAGTAGTCAGATCGTCGACTCTCATTGTAGCATCACTCTCGACTTTGATTCCTGTTCCGTTCAGGATCGTCGCACCGACACTATGCTTGGTGCTGGCCCCCGCCGCCATGATGGCCTCTGGGAGCTTCACTGGCTTCGTCTTCTTTCTGATGCCACCGTCGCCAGTTCCTTGGCATCTGTAGCCGTTGCTACTAGCTCTTTTCAGCAGTGGCATCATCGTCTTGGACATTTATGTGGTTCTCGACTCTCGTCTCTAGTTCATCGTGGTGTTCTGGGGTCTGTCTCCGGAAATGCTTCTTTGGATTGTCAGGGCTGTCGGCTTGGTAAGCAGATTCAGCTACCGTATCCTCACAGTGAGTCTGTGTCCGAGCGTCCTTTCAATCTTGTTCACTCCGATGTTTGGGGTCCTGCTCCCTTCGCGTCGAAAGGGGGTCATCGCTACTATGTTCTCTTTATAGATGATTTTTCTCGTCACACTTGGATATATTTCATGTCTTCTCGTAGTGAGGTCTTGTCTATCTATAAGAAATTTGCTGCCATGGTTCGTACCCAGTTCTCCACTCCTATTCGTGTGTTTCATGCAGATTCTGCTGGCGAGTATATCTCTCATTCACTGCGCGCTTTCCTTGCTGAGGAGGGTACTCTTGCTCAGTTTTCTTGTCCTGGTGCTCATGCTCAGAATGGTGTGGCTGAGCGCAAGCATCATCACCTTCTTGAGACGACTCGTGCGTTGATGATTGCCGCTTCTCTTCCACCTCATTTTTGGGCTGAGGCTGTTTCCACTGCCACCTATCTCGTCAATATTCAACCCTCTGCTGCTCTGCAGGGTGGTATTCCTCTAGAGCGCCTCTTTGGTCATCCTCCTGATTACTCGGCGCTTCGTTCGTTTGATTGCGTTTTTTATGTTCTTCTTGCCCCTCGTGAACGCACCAAACTAACCACTCAGTCTGTTGAGTGTATCTTTCTTGGATACAGTAATGAGCATAAGGGCTATCGGTGTTGGGACCCCGTTGGTCGTCAGATGCGCATTTCTCATGATGTCACGTTTGATGAGACGCGTCCTTTCTATCCTCGCCCCGCCTCCTCGACCTATCCGATGGAGGATATATCCTTTCTACTTTTTCCTGACACACCTCCCTCTGTTCCTATTGATCCTCCTTCGGGACCTATTATTGCTGATGTCTCACCTTCGACCCCATTGTCCTCCTCCCCACCTAGTTCTCCTCCTTCTTCTCCTGATCCTCCATCCACCTCACCGTTGTCTCCTTTTCCCTTCCATTATTCTCGTCGCTCTCATGTTCCGGATCCTCCTCCTGATGTCCCTTCTTCTTCTTCTTCCGATATGTCTTCTTCTTCTGATGAGCTTCCCTCTCCTCTTCCAGCGACTCGTCTTCGTCGTCCACCTGATCGTTACTCTCCTAGTCAGTACGGTCTCTCTGTTGCCCTCGAGCCGACTTCTTATCGGGATGCTGAGCGTCATCCCGAATGGCAGCTTGCCATGGCTAAGGAGATTGCTGTGCTTGAGTGCACTGGCACCTGGGATCTTGTCTCTCCCCCTCCCGGTGTTCGTCCCATCACGTGCAAGTGGGTCTATAAAATTAAGACCCGCTCTGATGGATCTCTTGAGCGCTATAAAGCGCGTCTTGTGGCTCGTGGCTTTCAGCAGGAGCACGGGCGTGACTATGATGAGACCTTTGCCCCTGTGGCTCATATGACCACTGTGCACACTCTTCTTGCTGTCGCTTCTATTCGACACTGGTCTGTGTCTCAGCTTGATGTTCAGAACGCTTTTCTCAATGGAGAATTGAGTGAGGATGTTTACATGCAGCCTCCTCCTGGGTATTCTGTTCCCGATGGGATGGTTTGTCGTCTTCGGCAAGATCAGCAGGAAGAGAAAAACCTGATGCTGGTTGGAGATGGGGAGAATTTCAAAGTGGTTCACAAGATGGCTATCTGAGTTGTCTTGTTTATCTCCAATGTTAGGTGTTGCCAAAAGTTATGGGCAAAAGTAAAGCTGATCTGTAGTAGATCGTAGCTGAACTGTTATCGTTAGTTTTAAAGCTACTATTTCAGTTTGTTTTGTAATAATCTGAGATGCAACTCTTGCACCTCCGAGTGCGTGATGTAAAAGATGCTGTTCTCGTTTGCTTCTATAAAATGGAGCAGGGGCGAGGCCCTTTTTATCTAAAAAAAATAACTACTTAGCCCTATTCAATAGCGTCTAGATATTGTTTGTTACTATTCCATGCAGTGTGGTTTGTTAGGAGAATAACTAATTAGCTCTATTTATTAGCACGGCTAGGAAGGTTTGACAAATTTGTTTGATAACATCGCATAAATAGGCAATAGATGAATCTTTTTTTGACTTATTAATGGTATTGGTGGGTAATTTGGTGTCTAGTCTGAGGGCAATATTGAAAATTAAAAGTGTGACACCGGACACCGCTTTTCGCTTTAATAGTAAAGATGTGAACTTTTATACGTACTATGGGTGTCCCTAATTTGCCCTCTGACAGGATATTAAATTACCCACCAATGCCACTAATAAGTAAAAAAAATCGTTATGGGTGTCCCTATTCAGCGCAGGTTGTTTGGATAAGCGAGTTGTATAAAATATGTTCTCTATAAATCAGGTTAACTACCTAACAAACTAAAAACTCGTTTGGTTTGCCCGCACTCTCCTCAACAAATTCTGTTGGCAGCCGCATGCCCTGCCGCCGCAAGCAGCCTCCTTTTACCCTGCCCGATATTTGATGAGGATGGCGATGGCGGCCAATAGGAGCGGGCTCATTCGAAGAAACCCCGCCGCTGGAAGCTGGCTAGAACGGCGCCGCTGCCAAGGTACCTACGACATCGTGCAACTTCTTGTTTTCCAGATAGCATCATGCACACGCAGCCTTGTATGAATGGTTGTTGCTCGTGTGTTCTGCTCCACTTGGTCATGGTCTCCATCGTCGCCGTCGTCAATGCCGCGGCCAGTTTGGCGTTGCTCCCGGTCGTCGTCATGGACGACAGCGGTATGTATGTCGCCGCCGATGCCGCTGGTGTACGTGGCCGAGCAGCGGCCGCCTAGAGAATCATGCTGCTGCAAAGCCTTCTCGCGTGCGCCGGCGCGCTGCTGATTCCTTGGGCTGCCGTCTTGCATCTTCGCCTCCGGTTTACATTTTTCTACCCCAAACATAGTTCTCTATGTTCATTCTTAACTGAAAAGCTACCAAAACTGGTTTTCCGAAAAATTGGCCTAAAACTCGTTTGTGGAGAACTGATAGCTAATCATCCGTATCCAAAGATCGTTGTGCAAGAAAGCAATCAGGTCCTCGCGATCTGGAGAACAACAGAGCGCACAGACGCGACGTCGGAGCCACGGCCCAAGGCGGCGCTCGGTGCTGGAAGGAGGTGACGAGCTACTCCAGCGCCGGCAACGCTTAGTGGAGGGCGGAGCGCATGGGCCGGGGCGCTGGAGTCGCGGCCGGAGGCGGCGCTCGGTGCTGGAAGGAGGCGACGAGCTGCTCCAGCGCCAGCAATGCTCGGTGGGGGGTGGAGCGCAAGCGCACGGGCGTCGTAGTTGCCGCCGGAGGCGGCACTCGCTGGAAGGAGTCGACGAGCCGCCCTGCTCCGGTGATGCTCGGTCAAGGTGAGGCGGCCCGCAAAAAGGAAAAAAGGTAAGGCGGCCCGCGCACGTTAGGTGCTCCAGGTGAGGCGGCCCGCTACTTCAGAACAGATACAAACATATCATGCATATAAATTTGAACTCTGGTACACATCATATCCTTATGCAATGAGATGCTTCCACGCTACCTGCTTCCCTTCCGCGTTCTTGCCTAGCACTATAGAAAACCAAGAAAATTAATATGTTGAGGATAGAAAAGGGCGACATAATTTCATTGCCAAAAAAGAACAAAAAAACTTACATTTAAGAGAGGCGGAGAGGCGTAGACACTGGGATGCAATTGTTCCGAAGTTAATGCATCATATGATGTGCCTGCTTAATTCATTAAAAAAATATTGATCTTATTTGAACATTTTTAGTGTGAATATTAATATTATTTGAAGATGGTTTAACCGGAAAATGAACAGTTTTCAAAACAAATAGTTTTTTTAAAGGTGAATATTTTTTATAAAATATAATAAGTATTGGCATATTAATTATGGACAAGCTAGCCCTTGGTTGGCCAATCAGTGAACGGAAAATCGATCGTAAGCGCGCCGTCTGATCGCAACTCGACAATTGAAAGCAAGTATTGATGCAATTTTGCATTTTATTTCCTCCGTTTTTGTGAAAACAACCCGCCATCCTGGGTTTTTTTATTTCAAACATATAGATATATCTCACTGCCCTGATTATTATGATATTTACATAAAAATGCCAAAATGATATCTGCAATAAGAACATAAGTTCTTACCCCACGTACCAGAAAAATACACCATCATAACCAAAAAGCGCAAAATCAAAGATGTTGCAAAGGTTAAACGACACTATTTTCCTACAGATTGATTTACAATAGAAATCACCAACTACTTCAACAAAAAAGTGTGACCTATTACAACAGGAACAATGCGTTTGTAGCAATGAAAAAGTAATTAACAATATTGTTTCCTACAAATTTAACTGGCAAACAAATCAACCACTATTTCAACTGAAGACCCAAACAACAATAACAAAAATAATTACATATTTGGAGCATTTAAAACATCCTCGAAAAATGTTAGAACGCAAAACTTGTAGCAACACTTTGCAACATTTTAAGTCCGCTTTTCATAAAAAAAGTACGAGTTTGTTACATTTTAAAAAATCTTGTCCAGTACATACTAGATCAAGGTAAAAAGCATTGTAACATCTCGTATGTGCTTTTGCTATAAAAATCTTACGAGTTTGTAACAAAAATAACTAACATATACAACATCGAATAAAATCACAGGGAAACTTATCCATGGTGGACTAGATCGTAATGAACTCGTAACAAAAATAACTAACATATACAACATAACCAAACCCACGGGTTGCTCAACTTAATGAACTTGAAACATTGGAAAACTTCGATTTTGAGCTTCCATGGCCCTAGCCATTGATGAGCTTGAAGGCTGCCATGAGGAAGAAATATGAAGGAAACAGAGGGGCTAGGGCTTACGGTAGGAGGAGAGGGGCTCGGGCTCTCGACCGGATGAGAGGGGCATCAGGCCGACGATGAACTCATGCACCAACGCTCACGCAGACGAGGCGCACTGGAGGGATGATCACGCGGGGACAAGACAATGACTGATCTTCCCTCAGATCAGTTGGCGCGGCACACAATGGTTACCCACGTGATGGTGACATCGCCCCACACGACACCGACAATGTCAGTGTTTTGGAGAGGTCACTGACCTTTCAGGGGTAAGACTATTGTGTTTGGTGGGGATTTCAGGCAGGTGCTTTCGATAGTTAGGAAAGGGTCACGAGGTCATATAATCACATGCACATGTGGAGTTCGTTCCTCTGGAAGATAATGCGCCAGCTAAGACTCATCAGAAACATGAGGGCGCATAATGACCGGTGGTTCATAGACTACCTATTGAGGCTAGGTAATGGCACCGATGAAACTAGCGAGGAAGGAAACATTCGGCTCCCGCAGGATATCTACGTGGCTTTCAACGGGAGAGGTCGCCGATATTGGAAAGCTAATAGACCATGACAACTACATGGGAGTCTTTCCCACCCAAGTGAAAATGCTCAGGAACACCAAGAGAGACGAAGAGTAATGTGGGAGGGATGGACATGCAGGAAAGATGCAATATACCAATGTAGTTGCCTATTTCCCCCCTCGGATTCAGTAAGGGGTGGTTTTGGACCGAGGGACAATTCGGGTGAAGGAAACTATGAGAACATGTAGCGATATAGAGAAAGAGAGGAAATAAGAGAGATATATATATAGATAGGGAGAGATGGAGAAAGGGAGAGAGGGGAGGAAGAGATGTGACTTCCGATACATACCCCTCCACGACGAAAGTGGGACTGGTCAAGTTTTCGCGCTAGCATACTTTTATGTGGGTTGTTGAGATTTCTTATCTGATTTGAACTGACTCTAAAGGGAGCTAAAGGAAAAGGCGAGAACTAATAGAGAGTGAAATATAGAAAGCAACACAAAAAATAGATGGGGATCCGCTGCAACGCGCGGGCATTTAGCTAGTGTATGATAAAGACGTCCACAAGATACTTTAAAAATTCATAATATTCCACCTCATTTGATGTATATTTTGGTAACGTTATAGTTGATATTATTTGAATATGAAATAAGTACTCCATTAATTATTTCTAGATATATTAACTAGTAGTACTACTTGATGATCCTTAGATATTGCCGTATAATGTTAGGAATGTTATCTTCGGCTTCATTTTTATGGTACTTGAGAAGTGTAACAAGAATTTTTAAAGGTGAGGTAGGCGCATGGGTCCCTTAGGGCCCATCTAGGAGGCCCGGTCGGCCACCTTAGTGGGCTCCCTTCCCGGAAGGGGCCAATTATGTTGGGCTATCATTATTTATTAAATAAATTAATATATTTAATATTAATTCTATTAATTAATATTAATTACTTATATATTTAATCCTCATTGCTCTAAAACTCCTTCCGGACCCTTTGAATAATTTTCGGATCACTGGGAAACTTTTTCGTCTCTCTCTCTTGTCAATACCCTAACAATTCCGAATGTACCTAAAACATCTTATATGCATTGAACCCTAAAGCGTATTACCCTACGGTTCGGGAATACCCAGACATTACCGAGACTCATCTCCGGTAAATAATCATCAATCAGATCTGGAGATCCGTGATGAGTGCATTCACGAAGGTCTTTCATCGTTGAAGCACAAACGTCGATGTTATATTCCCTTTGTTTCTGTGATACTTGCAATATGTGAGACTTGATCGACGGTATCACCATACCTAGTTTAATTTCATTACCGATATTGCCATTTACTCGTTTTGTGATATTTCATCCCCGTGACCTAGTCACGTATTGCAACATTGGATGTAATCTCGCTGAGTGGGCCCAGAGTATCTTCCCGTCACGTGGAAGAACAAATCCCGCTCTTGATGCATACGCCTCAACATACTCTATTGGAAAACATAAAGCACATTTTCAGTCACCCGGTCAAGGTAGTGACGGTTGATGCAATCAAAGCTTCCACCAGAAGTAGTGATTAGATATGATCTCCCGGTTTAAGGATTTAGGTTACAATGTTTCTTATTATGGAAACATGAACATCCTGACACGATCGTGTTACAATACTAACATTGGGTAAGTCCATCATGGCATTTATTAGTGGCATTAACCTCATTGTCAATTAGACATAAATGTCACATGATCCGGAAATTGACCATCAGTTGACCAATGAACTAGTAATAGAGGTTTACTAGGGACACTGGTTGTTTAATACCACATGTGTATCATTGTTCTCCGACTGACACAGTTATAGCATAGTATTAAACTTATCATGAACTAAATGAAATATGTAAATAAACCATTTATTAGTTTCCTCTAGGGCATATTTCCTTTAGTGTCCCACTTGCACTAGATTACAAATAATCCAGCTGCATTTAATCTTGACACCATATCAGACATATGTATCTTTGACCATGCTTGCTCGTGAGAGAGTGTTTCAACGATCTGTACAATTCAGACCTTTTATATTCTTTGCAACTTGTCAACCAGTTTGACATTATCTCATCATCAAATGATGTCGTTAAAGTATATGTTTTTGGCAGAAGAGTGAGACTTTGTATTATAGTGTTTGCAATTGCATTCGATTAGTCAAAAAAAGAATTTTCTCTGTCGCCATGCATACCAGAAATATACTCATCGAGAAGACGAACTTTCTAAGCCATACCATTATACTTGCCACTTTTAAGTAGCCTCTAACTTTTCAATTTAAGTAGATTCAATCAGAAGTGTAAAATGCAACTTCGATGTCTAACCACGCTTCCTTTTATCTAAATCTTTCATTTTGCAAATATCCAAACCCGGTAAACTCACACTTGCGACCAAGTTTACTTTATTTTATAAATATGTCCTTAGTTCTACCTAGAACCTTAAGGACAAAATTTCCTTTATTCAACGATTCTCAAATTGTTCTAGAACTTGTTCTTCAAACTTATCCTTTGTTCAACAATTCTCAAATCGTTCTAGAACTTGTTCTTCTATCGAAGAACTTGGGTCACATTATGTCATGTACATAATATGGTTTTAGATGACGAAAGCAACATGGCACATCTATCAACCACTATTATTGTACTGAGTTCCAACTCAATATTTCACTTAGCCATTCAGTCATCCAAGAGTTTCCTCTCTGACTTGTTCCATTCTGGACTTTCAGAATTTCGACTAGGAAAGCATTCCGACTTAATGTTATTCAACATATCAATCTATCTCAATAGATATGAATGTTTTTGTTTATCTATTAATACCATTTATTAATATTTGTTAATACCAACTTTTTATTCATCATATGTCATCTACATATAAGAATGTCATCAAGCTCCCACTCAAAAATATGTCAATCACATATTATGAGACAAGAAAGCTTCTCATAGCTCCCACTTAAAATATGTCTTGTACATATAATGATGAGCAAATTATTCAATTCAGGTCCCACTCAGTTTAATGTAAATTATAGGTCTTCTCGCCATTTTGGACAAATCCAAAATTCTTTGCATATACATCAAATTGAGATTTCCCGATTGATAGTTATTAATTTCCAAAAGGTTCACAACACTTTGCCTCTTCTTAAGCGAATTTTAAGAACTTGCAATTTTGGCAACCTAATGGTTTTAATTACCTAAAAGACTTAAGCATCACAACATGTTGTAGTCAATTCATTCAATGTGTCAGAAATACACTTTTGTGACAAATCGAGCTTTTATATCCTTCTTTTGAAGTTTTATTTCTTCCTTTTAATCTTGCATTATTCAGGAAGATTAAGTAACACTTTACTTAATAAGATCAAGTACTTTTACTTTGCAATCATAAATGTAAGTAACAACTTTTACTTAATAGGATTTCATGACTCCAAGTCATTTCTCGCATTTAGGTCCACCATCTTTTCTTCATAGTTCATAGGTTTTTTTTTTAGAAATGGGGGTTCTCCCGGCCTCTGCATCAATTGATGCACACAGCCATTTTATTATAGCAAGAGTGATCAGTTTGAACAATGCTTGGTCTTAAGTTACAACCTAGTCATCCTCTAGTGATGAGGTGCTGATAAGCCAGTGAAAGACAGAATACAGGGAAGTGCTAAACATCTTGTATTCTATTAGAATGCCGCCAACCACCCTGGCTGTAGATAGCCTGAACGAGCTCCATCAATCGTGTGCATCCAGAATCCATATGTCCCCACTGCTCCTCTGGAAGGAGGTACGCCCAAGTACTGATCCAGTAGGTAGCCTTGTTGATAGCCTGCAAAAAGGGAGAACAGCTAGCATTGTTAAAGATAGCATCGTTACGGCAGTTCCATATTGCCCAGATCAGAGCGCAAACCCCAATTCTGATTCACGCTTTGGATGTTTTATCAATCCCGTTCAGCCAATTACCCAACATGTTCTTAATATTCGCAGGGGGCGGCATGTTGAATGTAAACTGGACCACTCTCCAGATTAGTCTACTCAGTTTGCATTTGATAAAAAGATGATCAATGGTCTCATCCTTGTCGCAAAAGGAGCATTTCTTGCATCCAGTCCAGTTCCTTTTGGTAAGATTATCTTTTGTCAATATCTCTTTTCTATTTAAAAACCACATAAAGATCCTAATCTTCAGTGGTACTTTAAGTTTCCATAGGTATTTTCTTAGGAACTTTGTGTTTCCGTTTAACAATTCCGCGTAGAGGGATTTGACGGAAAACTGGCCCGATTCCGTTAAACTCCATTTGAAGGTATCCCTCTCATCGTTGAGGTGAACATCCATGGTTCTTTCGACTAACTCGAGCCAGGATATCCATCTTTCGCCTCTTAAATTTCTTCTAAAAGAAATATTCAGGCCATCTTCTTTGAGAGCGCTGGCCACTGTAACGTTTTTGTGGTTAACAATGGTGTAAAGGTTGGGGTATTGGGAGGCGAGCGGTTCGTCGCCCATCCAGGTGTCCTCCCAGAACTGAGTCCCCTCTCCGTCGCCAACGACAAAGGAACCATATTTGAGGAAAGTAGCTTTGTGGTGCATCAACCCTTTCCAAAAAGGGGAGTCAGTTGGTTTAGCTTGCACTTCAGCAATTGTTTTTGATTTTAGGTATTTATTGCATAGCAACTCCTGCCACATACCCTCCTCGTTAATGATTTTGAATAGCCATTTGCTCAATAAACAGCTATTCTTGACCTCTAGGACCTCGATGCCTAATCCGCCTTGGTCCTTTGGTCGGCAGACCATGTTCCATTTAGATAGTCTATACTTCTTTTTGTTTTGGTCACTTTGCCAAAAGAAACGCGAGCGAAAAAAGTCAAGCCTCTTTCTTACCCCTATGGGTATTTTGAAGAAGGAGAGCAGGAACATTGGCAAGCTAGTTAGCACGGAGTTTATTAGGATTGATCTATCCCCGTAGGAGAGGATTTTGGCAATCCAAGACGCAAGTTTCTTCTCCAGTCTATCTTCCACAACTTTCCACTCTCTAATCAGAAGTTTTCTGTAATGGATTGGAATGCCAAGGTATTTGAATGGGAGTGCGCCTATCGCACAGCCAAAGATTTCTTTATAATCGTTTTGGCATTCTTTTGCTTGCCCAAAGCAAAAAAGTTCGCTCTTATGGAAATTAATTTTTAGACCGGAGAGCTTCTCAAATAGGCATAGTATCAACTTCATGTTGACCGCCTTTTCTGGGTCATGTTCCATGAAAAGGATCGTGTCATCGGCATATTGGAGAATTGATACCCCTCCTTCCACAAGGTGGGGTATTAGTCCTCCAATTTGCCCGTCTTCTTTTGCTCTTGCAATGAGAATGGCGAGCATGTCTGCCGCGATATTAAAGAGCATGGGCGAGAGAGGGTCTCCCTGACAGAGCCCTTTCAGGGTTTTGAAGTAGTGACCTATATCGTCATTCACCTTAATTCCCACGCTACCGCCTTGAATAAACTTAGAAACCCAGTCACACCATTTGACAGGAAAGCCTTTCATCCTAAGCACTTGCTGGAGGAACGGCCACTTGATTTTGTCATAGGCCTTCTCGAAGTCAATTTTGAAGAGTACTCCATCAAGTTTTTTTGAGTGGAGCTCGTGAATAGTCTCATGCGAAATGACCACACCTTCCAAGATGTTTCGGCCCAGAATAAAGGCGGTTTGGGTCGGTTTGATAATTTTCTGGGTCATCCCAGTGATTCGGTTTGCACCAACTTTGGTAAAAAAATTGAAGGTAACGTTGAGGAGACAAATTGGTCTATATTGCTCGATACGACTTGCGTCTTCCTTCTTGGGGAGAAGGGTTATAATACCGAAGTTTAGCTTGAAAAGGGGGAGGTCGCCAGCCGGCAGTTGGAAGAACATTGCCATCAAGTCCTCCTTTATAGTGTCCCAAAACACTTGGTAAAATTCAGCTGGGAATCCATCCGGGCCAGGAGCCTTGTTCTTTTTCATCTCCATAATCGCCTCCATCACTTCTAATTCAGTGAAGTCGGCAGAGAGCAGCTCCTTTTCCTCCCTAGACAGTTGAGGGATATCCTCGATCCTGTCTTCCATGAGATTGAAATGGTTTGTATTTGGTGCCCCAAAGAGTCCTTTGTAGTATTCACTAATAAATACTTTAAGGTTCTCTTCACCAATAATTGTTCCTTCGTCCTGCTCTAACTGAAAGATTTTTTTCTTTCTGTGTTTACCATTTGCTATGAGATGGAAATATTTAGTGTTATCACCTCCTTCTTGGATGTATTTTACTTTCGCGCGTTGAGCCCACTTGGACTCCTCGCTTCTTCTTAGAGACGCTAGGCATTCGTCCGCCTCTTTCTTTTCCTTTCTCTCACATTCGTTGAGCGGTGAACTTTCTGCCTTAATATCAAGCCTATCAATGATATTTAGCAGCCGCTCCTTTTCTTTTTTGTACTCACCACTTGCATTCCGTGCCCAACCCCGCAGAAACTTCCTCAGATGCCGGATCTTTTTTTGCCAAGATTCAATCGGGGTAGGGGCTTTTGTAACAGAATGCCATTCGTTTGTTACCATCTCAGCAAAACCATCTTGCTTAAGCCAAGATAGTTCGAAAGAGAAGTGGGAGTTCTTGCCACCATGAGCCGGACTTCCAAAGTCCAGAAGGAGAGGCGTATGGTCGGATCCGGTCCTCGTTAATGCACGAACATTTAAGAGGGGGAATTTTTGTTCCATCTCTACCCTAACCAAAATGCGAACCAGTTTCTTGTATGTAGGGTTGTCCCGCCTATTTGCCCAAGTGTATTGTCTCCCTGACAGAACTATTTCTCTCAAGTTGAGGCTTTCAATAATGGCGTTAAAAATAAAAGGCCAGCGAGCATAAAAGTTGTCATTGTTTTTTCCTCCTGCCTTCTTATGATATTGAAATCTCCCCCTACCATTAGAGGAAGCGTTTCATTTTCACAGACTCGGACCAGCTCCGCCAGGAAGGCAGGTTTGTGTCTGTCCTGGGCAGCACCATACACTGCCACCAAGGCCCATTCAAAATTATCCCTTTTCGTTTTTAAGTGAAACTTGACACAAAAGTCACCGGTGATCACCCTAGTAACCACTAGCAACGCATTGTTGATGCCAGAGAGGATGCCCCCAAATCGGCCCCTAGGAGGTAAGCAATACCAGCTGTAGTCCATACCAGCAGCAAGGTTTGCTAGGAAGGGGGCCAAAAACTCCCTCTGCCAGTTTTAGAAATTACAACAAAGTCAAGTTTAAACTCTCTCACCGCTTCCTTGATGTTTAGATGTTTAGCCGGGTCCCCAAACCCATCACTATTCCAGATAAAACCTTTCATTTCTTGATCTTAAGAGTTTTATTAATTCTAGTGCTCCTCCTCACTGCCACCCCCAGTTTTGTGTCCATTTTCTTCTTTTGTTTCTTTAGACATTTAATTGGCATGAATAGGCTCGGGTCAGATAAGTTGTCTATTGGCTCTATCTGATCCTCTAGCGCAAGGTCCGAGCACAAAGAATTTGCCGTGGCCAATATATTGCTATTAGAGTTTTCATCGATACAACTGTTCAGATTGTTTTGGAGGTAGGTGATCCTACGATCTTCCTCACATTGTTTTAGCGAAGAGATTGATGTATTTATTTCAGATTCATTAGCTCCCAAAGAAATTCCTATCTTATTAGCTCTAGCCCCTATTTCGGAGTTTGATAATGCAAAAAAAGAAAGCTTTGATTTAGTACCTGGAGAGATGGCGTAGAGGCGCTGCTCGGTCATCATCACTGCACGCTCCATTTGCGTAGCATCTCCGTTCTTCTGCATTTTCACCCTCTCGCTCGAGCGCACGGGAGAGGAGAGCTTCTGGCTGATGCCTCCAAAGGCAATCACCTCCTTGATTGGTCTCCTGGTGGTCGATGTAGGCGTAGAGGGCTTGAAGGGGGCCGCGGCTACCCGCGATCCTGCGACGGTCTACTGAGCTTGGTCCTTGAGGGGTGTGGCTTTGGTGGCCGACTTCTCCACACCTCGGCGCCCATAGTTTCCCTGGCTAGGAGAAATTTTGTCGATTTTCTCTTCAGCGTAGACAAGACGAGGAGTCTTCTCCTCTCTCAGAAGAAATTCTCCCGCACTGCCTTGAGGGACACAAAAAGTACTCGCGGCAGTATCCGGGGCATTGGCGATGGCGCCCGTGGCTTCTGCCGCAGCAGGAGAATCTGCAGGCGGCGGAGTCCTCGCTGCTGCGGCTACGACGGCAATCCCAGGAGGCCGAGCGCACGCCGGGGCTGTTGTTTCTGCCGCGGCAGGAAAAATAGCAGGCGGCGGGGTCCTCGCTGCCGCGGTAACGTCGGCAAGCCCAGGCGAGGCAGGCGGGGCGCAGACACTTGCCGAGGCAGCGATTTCATTCGTGGCAGCAGCGTTTGCGGGCGGTAGCACTGCCGCGGCAGCAACTTCTGTCGCGGCAGCAACTGCAGGCAGTGGAATGGCATCCAGCATGGGGGGTTCCGCTCCCGTGAAGCTGTCGCCAGAGAAAGCGTCGGCCAGAGCTCTCAGCTCTGCCCTAGCCTGTGATGTCTACGCACGCGTCTGTTCTTGTAGACAGTGTTGGGCCTTGAAGTGCAGAGGTTTGTAAAACAGCAGCAAGTTTCCCTTAAGTGGATCACCCAAGGTTTATCGAACTCAGGGAGGAAGAGGTCAAAGCTATCCCTCTCAAGCAACCCTGCAATTACGATACAGAAAGTCTCTTGTGTCCCCAACACACCCAATACACTTGTCAGATGTATAGGTGCACTAGTTCGGCGAAGAGATAGTGATATACAAGTGGTATGGATGATTATAAGTAGCAAATGTGACTTGAAGTAAATATCGCTGCGAGCAAACATGTAACAAAACAGGAAGTAAACGGTGTGCAATGCTTGGAAACAAGGCCTAGGGGTCATACTTTCACTAGTGGACACACTCCCAACAATATAACATGAATGAACAAATAAATAACTTCTCTCCACTATGGTACGCTGAATTACTCTCCTATTGAATAACACTAATCATTGCGTAGTGGATACAGAAGCGCCCCTTAAAGTTCATCAAGTACTTGACAAACATCACTCATAGAGATATCCAAATCAGATCACAATTCAAGATAGATATTATTGCAACTTAGACCAAGTACTAACACGGTGCACACACTGTCAACATTACACCATGAAAGGAGGAATAGATCACTTCAATACTATCATAGCAATAATTATTCTCATAATCCACAAAAGATCACAATCGTAGCCTAGACCAAGTACCACCATGATGCACGCACTGTCACCGTTGCACCATAGCAGGAGGAATAGATTACTTTAATAACACCACTAGAGTACACATAATATCTGAATAATAACATCTACTTGTTCAACATGATACAAAGCTCACGATCACATAAATATCACATCATGGGAGAGAGAGGTGAACCACATAGCTACCGGTAGAGCCCTCAGCCCCGGGGATGAACTACTCCCTCCTCATCATAGGAGACAGCAAGGTTGATGGAGATGGCGGTGAGGTCGATGGAGACGGCAGAGACGGCGATGGAGACCGATGGAGATGGCTCCGGGGACACTTCCCCGTCCCGGCAGGGTGCCGGAACAGAGACTTCTGTCCCCCGAAATTCGTCGGTGGTGGCGGCGGAACTACGGAACTCTTTCTGGAAAATTGCTGAATCTCTTAGGGTTTTCCATCCCGAGGCTTTATATAGGCGAAGGGGCGTCGTCAGAGGGGGAGCCAGGCGCCCTCACACGGGGCTCGCGCGGCCAGGGGCCTGGCCGCGCCACCCCTGCGTGTGGGGCCCTGGTGGCCCCACTCCTTCTCTCCTTCGGATCTCTGGAAGCTTCCGGGTAAAATAAGATTTCAGGAACTTATTTCGTCCAATTCCGAGAATAATTCCTGTGTATCACTTCTGAAACACAAAAACAGCAGAACATAGGGAACTGGCACTGTGGCAACTTGTTAATAGGTTAGTTCCGAAAAATGCATAAAAGTGCCACGAAGTGTAACAAAACAGTAGGCAAATGGTGTAAAAACAAGCATGGAGCATCAAAAATTATAGATACGTTTGAGACGTATCAGCTTGCTCCATCGTCTTTTTGACCCTCGGTGAGAATCTAACGCCCGAAGATAAGTTGCTAGCTAACTTGTTGACATCTGGGCCAGACACTGAAGATTTAGATGTTTCCCCTGCTGACTCGAGACTGGGAGAAATATCAGTATCCATCTCATCCCTTCCTTGCTTCAGGTCCCGGTTGTTTTGATCACCGTTGTTGCCATTTCCATCATTATCCGGTGGGCCATCCTCCGGATTGGCATCCGAAATCATCTCAAAATCTACAGGATTTTCAACCTCAAAGGTGATGTCGTAAAAACCATCCGCAATGTAGATTCTTTCTTTAGCTGGGATCCTGGTGTGATCTAGGCATCCGACCAGGATACGTAGGACTCCACTTTCTCTAGTAAACGCCATGTCTACCTTGATGGTCTTGCCGAAGAGAGTTTCCAGAGACCACATCGCCAGGAAGTCTCCGATCCGCCTCTTAGGAATGCCAGACATCAAAATCCACACCTCCGGTAGTTTGCTAGTTGGCTCCATAGACGAGACACATTGCTCAAAGTTTAACTTGATATTGCTGTTTGGAACAAGGAAGGTGCCAAACCTCGTTAATCTTTCAAGCTCATCTTTATCTGGGAACGTCACTTTGAAGACGTTCTGACCAACTTGACGACATTCCCAGGCGAAATTCTCTACAGGTACTATCCTTTGTAGCTGCTTGACAATGCCTGGGATAGTCAGCTCACCTCCAGTGACCGAGAGCAGCCCAAGCCGCGTGCTCTCTAGCTTGGGTCGATAGGATTTGGTGATCGGGTATTCGAAGAACATGAGTTTCTCATCTGAGATTCCATGCAATATGAGCTAAGGCTTCAGAGCTGCTAGCAGATGGCAGTCATCAGGCTTGTGACCAACTTGCTCACAGTAAACACACAGGACCACAGTGCATTCAAAAAAGAAATGCCCAGAGCTGCCACAACGATAGCAGGAGTCTTTCTTTGCCTTTTTCTTTGATTCAGCAATGGAGTCAGCGCTACCGCCACCTGTATTGCTCATGGAACCCTCGCCGTTACCAAATTTCGACCTGCCTGCGTCGGCCTGCGAGTTGGCGTTGGTTCCAGCACTGCCCTGGCCAGAAGTGGTTTTGGCTCTGTAGGTGGTTTTGCCCCCACGTGGGATGAAGTTCTTGGATCTCTGGTAGCCATTGCCCTGCCCTCCCCGGCGAGGACCATTACCGGGGAAGCCGCTACCAGTGTTGAAGCTTCCCTGGGCCGGGCCCATCCCTTGATTGCCCTGGGTCTGTTGGACAGGGAAGAAGTTTCCCCCGCTACCTCCCTGTAGCGACTGGTTGAAGCTACCGAGATTTCCTTGTCCGCCCAGCTGCGAACCGGAACCACTTCCTGCCCCAAAGGTCATTGCGGCGAAGCCGGGTTGGCCGCCACCTTGGGGACCATTGCTGTCGTGGGAATTTAGAGACAGTAGCCATGGGGAGGCTTATCGGAGGGGCTCGACGTTGGTGACGATGGGTCCGGCTCGGGATTGTGCCAACAGAGACACCTCGGTTTACCCAGGTTCAGGGCCCTCCCGGTTGGAGGTAAACCCCTACTTCCTGCCTGCTTTGTATTGATTGGATAGTAGCGATTACAGTGCTCCTCGAGCTGTTCGGCTAGAGGAGGAAGAAGAAGATCGGATCTCCCCTATGCTAAGGGTCCAGGCCCCCTTATATAGACGGGGGCCTGGTTACAGAATCTGGTAACGCTTCGGCCGGCTGCCGGCTCCTCGGCGGCGGCGTCCTTGGCCTGATCTCCTCTGGCCACGCTCTGGCAAAGGCACTTTATAAAGTGCCTTTTCCCTGGGCCGGCATCTAGAGGGCATATCCCCTCTCCTTTGCCTCGGATCCCGCCGTGGGGAAGGGTTCTCGTCCTCTCATTGGTGGGACGTGGTCGTGGCATTCGTCACTCCTGTTCTGCGCTCCTGACGGTCTTGTCGGGGCCGTTCCGCTTTTGGCGAGGCAGCCGTTGGGGGAGTTTTGTCTCCATCGCCCGGCTCCAGTCCTCCTCGGTGGAGTCGCCAGCCGGCCGCTGGCACAGCCGGCCCTTCGGGCGGAGCCGGTCTTCTCGCGCTGAGGCCGTGGGATTTCCTGGGACGCCAACCGGCATATTGCCCGGCTCGTGGTGCGCCCCCTAAGTCATCCCCACGACACTAGCCCCCGAAACTGGCGAAGTCTCATGGGCTAGCATGGGGCTTCGGCGGGTTCTTCTTTTCGCCGAAGTCTTGCTCATCCTCGTCGAAGTCCCAGGATCTCCAGTCCGTTTTGGTCGATCTAGTCATCGAGGCTGGGCCTTGCGGGGTTCCTCCGGCCGTCTCGGGACGAGCCGGCTCCAGTGATGGTCCGGCTGGCGATCGCGAGCCGGTGAGCCGCGAACCGGCGTGCCGCCTCCTGGGAACTTGCGCCGCTTCGAATCTCGTTTCCACGCAACGGCCGGCGCAACGCGCCAGTGGCTGGTCTCGTCATTTTGACTTCGGAATCATCATCGCCACAACTTCCCAAGTCATCATGCTGAAACGACGTGTCCCATCAACTCCTCCCACGATCCGCTGTGGCAACTGCCGCAGTGGCGCACGATACGGAAGTTGGTTGCTGAAACGTCGTGGGTTATCCTTTAAATCTCGAAGCCTTCGAGGGTTTTCCTCACTCTCGAGCGTTTCGCTTCCTTCACTTGTCGCCTCCGCTTCCCTGCCTGGCTGGAACCGCCGCCCCCACAACTCCCGCTCCGCTCTCAATGTCAGCATCCGGGACGAACTGCGGAGCCGGGGCCGGCGACGGGTCAGGCGAGCGTGGTCGCCCGCTCGGTGGCCCGGCGGGGATGCCGCCGATGCCTCGGAAACGCGGTCGCCCGCGGGGCAGCCGCAACAAGAAGACCCTGGCTGCGCTTGCGACCGCGGCCGCCACCGGGCCCCTCAAGATCGGCCATTCCTCCTCCATTGCCGCGGCCCCTGGCGGGACCGTGGCTGCGGCTGCCAGTGGCGCCGCGGTTTCTACGGCCGCGACCTCCGTCGCCGGCCTCACTGGGACACCCCTGCAGGCGGCAGCGGCCCTCGTTGGCGCCGCGATGGCGTTCGGGGCTGCCCCTCCGGGCCTCGCCGGCCTGGACGTCGGCGGTTCCTCCAGCGCAGCCGCCGGGAAAGCGCGGAAGGCGCCGCCGCGACCACCCACCAGGCAGCGGCTTTCCTATGTTCCGGTGCATGGGTTTGCCACTGCCTTGGCGCCCCTGCTGGCTGGGAGCGATGAGCGTCTACCGCTCCCTGCCAGCTTCATCGGCACCATGGGGAAAAATCCCCCGACGAGCTTCATGATTGAAGACGGCAGCGGCGGACAGCCGCTGTACGACGTCGAGGTCCTTCATGACGGGGAGGGGAAGAGCTACCTCACCGGGGGGTGGGGGCGGTTCTTCCACGACTACGGCCTGGAGCGGGGGTGGTCTCTCATCCTGACCCACCGCGCTGGGTCGCACATCCTCTGCGTCCGCGTCATCGACGGCTCCGGCTGCGCCCGCGCCTACTCCCCCTGGCCATGATCGGCGTGCTGCCCCGAAGCCTCCCTCTCGGCGACGCCATTGTCAACAGGAGTCTAAGGGTTAGGCGGGAGAGTCCTTTTGCTATTCCGGCCCTTAGCGTGGCCCTTATTATGTAACCGCCAGCCGTATGACTAAGATCTTCTTTAGTTTCCTGCAAATCTTTGCTCGCTGTATGAACATCCTTGTTTGCTATGTGAATGTCTTTCTCCATTGTGTGCTTTTGCCATCGCGCAAAACGTCTTCTGCTTGATACCGCTGCGCCGCGATGGTTCTTCTCTTAGCGAAATCGCTTGTTGCGCGAATCCGTAGGTAGGGACTACGATAGTCACTGGCCTGCGCAAACGCTTCGGGCGGGGCTCCTCCGGCTTCGATGCAGAGGGAACGATGCTCCTGCTAGCCGGCTCTGGGGAGTGCAGGCTAGCTCCGGCTCCAGCGCGAATGGACCGGCGCTTCTGCTGGCCGGCACCAGGAAGGATGGGCTAGCTCCGGCTCCAGCGCGAACGGAATGGGAACCGCATCTTGTACCGGCTCGGGCAAAGGTCGGAGCCGGCGCGTTCCCTTTCCCAAGCCTTCACACGTTCCAAGCCACGATTGGAGCAGACCTCCTAGCCTTCAGCTCTAGTCGTTGCTTTGCGAGTGTTAGGTTTCGATTTCGCTGCTCGCTTACCGATCGTGTCGCAGCGCCGGCTGCTCGAACAGCCGGCGAGGTACTGGAGCTGGCCTGCTTCTGAGGGCCAATTCCCTTTCCCCCTAGCCCCCGAGTTTTGGGATAGCTGGACTGACAGCTAGCTCGAAACTAATTTTTCGCTAGCGATGCCAATCGCCAAGCGAGGTAGCTCTAGCTTCGAACCTCTTGGGCGTGGCTTCTCAGCCCAAACGTCAAAAACTGTGCCTATCAGCTACTCGCTGGCTTTGCATTTGCCCGGTTCCCTCAACCTTTTCCTTAATCTTCCCACCCTTCGGCCCTTCTACCCCCAACCGGCAGCCTGGTGCCGGTTGGTCTCCCTTGGGCCGGCAGCCGAATGCCGGCCTAGGGTGGGAGCGTGCCGCGGAGTGAGAAGTAGTACTTCGGTCTATCGGGCCCCCGACTCGTGCTAGCCTACGATTAGTTGACAGACACTGCCCTTAACGCTTGGTTGAGCGGTTTTTCTATCGTTTGTGGTTCTGCTCCGCGGCTTTCCCTCGTATGTGGCCTGCCGGCTCCTATCCGTCCGGCTACGCGGAGCCGGAAGGTGGAGGTTGGGCTCGAGACCTTCGTCATACGCAGTACTCATTCGGCTGGCGAGAGATCGATCATTTTCGGGGCAACCGACTGTGGCTCGGTGCCTGGAGCCGGCTGCCGGTCAAGTGAATACCGCAGGAAGCAAAACATGCACGGAGTGTTTTTCCCCGGAGCCGGCCGTAACCAGCCGCTCCGTTTTCCTTTATTCATTGACACATTTTTCGGGGTACAAGCTTTCGCCTTAACAGAAGAAAGGTCTTAGGAGACTGACATTCCAGGGACGCTCGGTCTCCTTGTCAGAGTTGTCTGCCTTGTTCTTTCTAGGCTCTTGTGCGTCGATGAGGTAATATGCCCCATTGCCCAACACCCGGCTGACAATGAACGGTCCCTCCCAGGGAGGAGACAGCTTATGCATGCCTTTAGTGCTTTGGACCAGCCAGAGTACGAGATCACCTTCGCGAAACGCGAGCGGGCGAATTTTTCGGCTGTGGTATCGTCACAGCTGCTGCTGGTAGAGCGCTGATCTAGCCAGAGCCTGCTCTCGAGCCTCCTCGAGGAGGTCGACGCCATCTTCACGAGCTTCTTTTGCTTGTTTCTCCGTGTACTGGACGACTCTGGGCGCGTCGAACTCGATGTCCGTGGGTAATACTGCCTCTGCTCCATAGACTAGGAAGAAGGGTGTGAAGCCCACCGAGCGGTTTGGAGTGGTGCGCAGGCTCCAGAGCACTGAGGGCAGCTCCTCGACCCAACAGCCGGCTGAGCGCTCGAGAGGCTCGACCAGTCTTGGTTTGATGCCGGCCAGGATCAGCCCATTTGCCTTTTCCACTTGTCCATTTGACTGAGGGTGCGCCACTGATGCTAGGTCCAGCCGGATGCCTTTTTGACCACAGTAATCAGCAAAGACTCCCTTCGCGAAGTTCGTTCCATTGTCGGTGATGATGCTGTGGGGAACTCCATATCTCGTGATGATCTCGTTGAAGAACTTGATTGTGGACGAGCCGTCGAGTTTCTTGATTGGCTTGGCCTCGATCCACTTGGTGAACTTGTCCACGGCTACCAGCAGATGTGTCAAGCCCCCGGGTGCGGTCTTGAATGGCCCTACCATGTCCAGGCCCCAGACCGCGAACGGCCAGGTGAGCGGGATGGTCTTGAGGGCTGCCGCTGGAGTGTTTCTGTGCTTGGAGAAGCGCTGGCAGCCGTTGCATTGCTTCACCAGCTGCTCTGCATTCTGCTTGGCCATTGGCCAGTAGAAACCGTGACAGAAGGCCTTGGCCACCAAAGCTCTGGAAGAGGCATGATGCCCGCATTCCCCTTGGTGTATCTCCCTTAGTAGCTCCATCCCTTCTTCCTGCTCGATGCACTTCTGGAAGACGCCTGACACGCTGCGCTTGTACAGCTCGCTGTTGATGATGGTGTATGCCCCAGCTCGACGCTGAATTCGCCTAGCTTCCACTTCGTCTTGCGGCAAGTCTCCAGTGATGAGGTAGTTGGAGAATGGCTCCGCCCATGAAGGTATCTCCCGTATGTGGAAGACACTGGCGACCAGAGGGTCAGCAGCCCCCGGGTCCGTCATTGAGCCGGCTTCGCCTGACTGTCCGGCTGGGGGGGGGGCGGGCGTGGAGCCGGCAATCCCCTTGTCCTTCGTCGAGCCGGCCGCGCTGGGCTGGCCGGCTGCCTCCTCCAGCCCCGAGACGGCAGCCCCCGAGTCCAGTGGTGGTACCTGAGCCGGGGCTGGGTCTCCAGGCACGTAGATGGATATGGATTCCGGCGAAGGTTTGATAGACGGCTTGTGGATGATCTCCAGGGATACCCCGGCTGGGATGTCCTGCTTGGTGGAGCCGATCTTGGACAGCCGGTTTGCCTCCTCGTTGTTTGCTCTGGGGACATGGTGGAACTCGCAGCCCTCAAAGAATCCGCTGAGCTGCTGCACGTAGAAGCGATAGGAGGCCATGTTGGCGTCCTTGGCGTCCCAATCCCCTGAGACCTGGTGCGTTACCAGGTCAGAGTCTCCGAAGCAAAGAATCCTCTTGATACCAATCTGCTTGGCCATCTTGAGCCCATGCACCAGGGCTTCGTACTCGGCGACGTTGTTCGACGCACGGAAGTGCATCTGCCGCATGTACTACAGCTTGTCTCCCTTGGGAGAGGTGAGGACGACGCCGGCTCCCAAGCCCCCGAGCAGCTTGGAGCCATCGAAGTGCATGCGCCAATGGGTGGAGTCTGGAGCCGGCGGCAAGTACTGGTGCTCTCCCCAGTCTGCGAAGAAATCCGCTATGATCTGCGACTTGATCGTCGTCCTGGGCTTGTACTGAATGGTATGAGCTGCGAGCTCAATCGCCCACTTGGCCACTCTTCCCGACGCGTCCTTGCATCCGATGATCTCCGAGAGCGGAGTGGTGCTCACCACCGTGATTGGGTGCTCCTCGAAGTAGTGCTTCAGCTTCTTGGCCGCCATGTACACGCCGTACGCGACCTTCTGATAGTGCGGGTAATTCTGCTTGGAGAGAGTGAGCACCTCACTCAGGTAGTACACCGGGCGTTGAACCGGCAGCTCTTTGCCTTCCTCGGTGCGTTCCACCACGATCACCACGCTGATGACACGTGGGGTCGCCGCGATGTAGAGCAGCATTGGCTCTCGCGGAGCTGGCGCTGCCAAGACTGGCGCGGTAGACAAGGCTCGCTTGAGGTCGTTGAAGGCGTCATCAGCGCGCTGGGACCAAACGAAGTGGTCCGTCTTCTTCATCAGCTGGTACAGCGGCATGGCCTTCTCCCCGAGCCGGCTAACGAACCGGCTAAGCGAGGCCAGACAACCAGCAAACTTCTGCACATCTCTGAGCTGGGTGGGCTTCTCTAGGGCCTCGATGGCTTTTATCTTCGAGGGGTTAGCCTCGATCCCTCGCTGGGAAACGATATAGCCTAGGAGCTGTCCAGCCGGCACACCAAAGGTGCACTTCTCTGGGTTGAGCTTCATGCGATAGCGCCGCAGGTTGGTGAAGGTCTCCCTGAGGTCGTCCAGGAGCGTGCCGCTCTGCTTGGTCTTCACCACCACGTCGTCCACATAAGCGTGCACGTTCCTCCTGATCTGCTCCTGCAGACATCGCTGCATGGTTCGCTGGTAAGTGGCTCCAGCGTTCTTCAGGCCAAACGGCATGGTGACGTAGCAGTAGGCCCCATACGGGGTGATGAAGGAGGTCTTGATCTGATCCGGCTGGAAGAGCGGGATCTGGTGGTAGCCCGAGTAGGCGTCCAGGAAGGATAGCAGGTCACAGCCGGCTATGGAATCGATCACCTGGTCAATCCGTAGCAGTGCGAAAGGATCCTTGGGGCAGGCCTTGTTGAGGCTGGTGTAGTCGATACACATTCGCCAGGTGTTGTTCTTCTTCAGGACCAAGACCGGGTTCGCGAGCCAGTCAGGGTAAAACACTTCCATGATGAAGCCGGCTGCAAGGAGCCGGGCAATCTCCTCGCCAATTGCTTTCCTCTTCTCTTCTGCGAACCGCCGCAGCGGCTGCTTGACCGGCTTGGCGTCCGGCCGGACGTTAAGCGCGTGCTCAGCCAGCTCCCTCGGCACACCAGGCATGTCCTTTGGAGACCATGCAAAGATGTCCCGATTCTCACGGAGGAAACTGGTGAGCTCGCTTTCCTATTTGGCAGACAAGCCGGTGCCGATGATGACATACTTGGAGGGGTCGCTCTCGTCCAGCAGGATCCTTTTGGTGTCGTTGGCCGGCTTGTCTTGCTGGGCCAGCTCTACGCGATGCAGAAGCTGCCTTTTCTCCTCGGCGATGACCAGCGCTTCCGCCAGCTGCGAGCTTTCCTTTGCGCAAGCCAGAGACTTCTTGAAGTTTCCCGTGACTGTGATCACACCTCTGGGCCCTGGGAGCTTCATCTTCAGATAGGCGTAGTGCGGAACTGCCATGAACTTGGCCAGGGCTGGGCGGCCTAGCAGCGCATGGTAGGGACTGCTGATGTCCACCACCTCGAACCAGATGGGCTCGCGGCGACTATTCCCCTTCTTCCCGAAGAGAACCTCCAGCTGCACCTTGCCCAAAGGGGTGCAAGAATGCCCAGGCACGATGCCATGGAAGGTGAGCCGGCTAGGCTTCAGCTGGGCAAGCGGGATGCCCAGCTTCTCCAGAGTGCTTCGGTAAAGAAGGTTAATACTACTACCGCCGTCGATGAGCACGCGGGAGAAACGGCACATGTGCGTATCGGAACACACGACAGGATCCACGACCAGGGCGTACTCTCCAGGGCTGGGCATCAACCTCGGGTGGTCCTCGCGCCCCCAGGTAATGGCCGCCTCGGACCAATGCATGAACTGGGGTTCTGCAGGCATCACTGCGTTCACCTCTGCCTCGTGCCAAAGGTCATTCCTTTTGTCCTTGCCGGGTGTAGAGAAGATGTGATACTGCTCCACATCCGCCGGGAAGTCATCATCTTGATCCGGCTCGCCTCCAGCCGGGTCGCGCTGTTGGCGCTCCTGGCCTCCAGCCAGTTGCGCCTGCGACGTTCCAGGGATCTGCCGAGCGCGCTGCTCTAGCTCTCTCACGAAACGGCATTGACGCGTGGAGTGGGTCGCTTCCCTGCCCGGGGAGGTGTGAAATTTACACGGCTGATCAAGCGCAGCATCGAGGGTGTATTTGCCCTCTTTGCGCCCATGACCGCTGCCTGCAGCCCCCGGGCTTCCTTGGTCTGAAGCCGCTCGCTTTGAGCTAGCAGATCCCCTAGAGGACGTCTTGACGTGGTCGAGCCACAGGTGGATGTGCAGCGCCGATGGGTGAGCCTGGGACTCCGACCCTGGTGCTGACTCCTGGGACAAGCATGGCCTGCATGCCCCGCCGCCTTGCTGGGCGCGGCGGCCTTGAGCGGTACCGCTGGGAGCACGGCCGCCGTGCCCACGCCCTCCGCGACCTCGGCCTGCCGATGGCGACCGCTGGATCTGGCCAGGGACAGCGGTGGCGAAGCTATGGCGCAGGTCACGGGCGAGCTCGGTCGGTGCGTCTCTGTGCACGTCGTAGAACTCGCCGAGTGTGGTGCTCACGCGGCGTCGGTTGGCCTCGTCCTCAGCCACCTTGCCAAGGAGAACGAGGCGCGTCTGCTCCAAGGCCTCGGCGACCCGGGCGGGGTCGATGACGCGGTCGAGGGGAGCACGCAGGTCCACCGTGGAGACGTCTGGGGCATCCCGCTCTGGGAGTGGAGCGTCTTGCTCCTGTGGAGGTGGGCGCTCGAGCGACGGGCGCTCGGGGCGCGGTGAGTCGCCGCCCTCATCCTCTCCCAGGGCCATCACCTCAACCAAAGCGCCAAGATTGCTGCTTTCGCCGCAGCTCGAGCCTCCGTCGCAGGGAGAGTCGAAGACGTCGATGACCTCCTCCGGGAAGGGCTTGGCGACGTAGAAGCGGTGGCCGCCAACGTCGAGGAAGGAGCCGCCGTTGCCGAAGCCGTTCTTGAAGTGGGCCAAGTTGTCGTCGACGCAGTCGAAGGTGCCGAACCTCCGGACGAGGCCGGAGGCGACCTTCTCGCCGGAGGGTCCCGGCCGGAACTTGACTCCGCTCGCCACCGCGCTTTGCCCCACGGTGGGCGCCAACTGTTGTGGGAATTTAGAGACAGTAGCCATGGGGAGGCTTATCGGAGGGGCTCGACGTTGGTGACGATGGGTCCAGCTCGGGATTGTGCCAACAGAGACACCTCGGTTTACCCAGGTTCAGGGCCCTCCCGGTTGGAGGTAAACCCCTACTTCCTGCCTGCTTCGTATTGATTGGATAGTAGCGATTACAGTGCTCCTCGAGCTGTTCGGCTAGAGGAGGAAGAAGAAGATCGGATCTCCCCTATGCTAAGGGTCCAGGCCCCCTTATATAGACGGGGGCCTGGTTACAGGTTCTGGTAACGCTTCGGCCGGCTGCCGGCTCCTCGGCGGCGGCGTCCTTGGCCTGATCTCCTCTGGCCACGCTCTGGCAAAGGCACTTTATAAAGTGCCTTTTCCCTGGGCCGGCATCTGGAGGGCATATCCCCTCTCCTTTAACTCGGATCCCGCCGTGGGGAAGGGTCCTCGTCCTCTCATTGGTGGGACGTTGTAACAACTCAGAAATTGTAATCCACCTCTTATTAAATAAAGTACCAAATTTTGGACCCAGATAAAACTTTTATCCATTATTTCATGCATACATGTATTTTCTAGTATATGTATTCTATGATTTCATGTGTGTTATTTTTGATTGTGCATTGGTTAGATAATTCTAAGATAACCAACAGAAGCAATTTAGAATAATTATAGGAACCAAAGAAACCAGAAATAAAAATGTCAAAGAAAAAGAGAAGAATAAGATGATCTAGAAAATCTGTTTGACTATCCTACTTTGAGCCCTTGGATTAAGAAATCTACAACCCAAATCAATGTTTGGCCAGCTAGTTGAGCTTCACCAAGTCACATACAAGCTCAACCAAGTGGTGGCTACTCAAAAATCAAACTAGAACTTGACTCAAACATCAATCAAACTTTGAATCTGAAACAGTGACCATACCCCATTTTCAAATATAAATTTTTGCAAAACCTGTTATTTCTCCAGAACAAAAATATGACTAGAAACCTTGGCCAATATGTTGATCACCCAAAGTGGAATTTTTCAAAAATTCAAATTTAAACTTCTTGCGAGCAATTCGTCGAACACCTGGCAGGTGAAATCGAGCAAAATCTTGCTTCACTGTGTTGATCACTGTTCTTGCTCGCCCTAGCACTGTCGCCATGCTCCTGGGAGACGCCGCGGTTGAGCCCAGCGCCCCTAGCCCCGACCCGAGCCGTGAGAAAGGGAGGAGACGAGCGAGCAGCACCCAGGACCCCCCCTCTCTTCTTCCTAGCATTCTGAACTTCGCCGACCACCCTGCCCTCGCCAGCGCCGACCCACAGCACTCCGCGGCCGAGACCGAGCCCCTCCAGCACGCGAGCAAGGCACCCGAGGCCAGTGTCGCCCATGCTCGTCGCCAGCATGCTCTGCGCCGGCCATCTACTGGACGACCTCGTCCCCGACGCTCCGCCCTATAAATACCCCCGCCGATCAAACGGAGAGACTCGCCCAGTCCCCAGCTACCTCCCAGACACCCTCGTTTAGCCCTGCTTGCTCTAGCTCGCCGTCGCCAGCCCCGCCGGCGAGGTACTGGACGCAGAGCGCGCCGTCGCGTTCGACCACCTGGGAACAAGCCGCTGCTGGGAATCGGAGGAGGAGTCACGCCGCAGCCGATCCCGCACGTCGCCGTCGAGTTCTGCATCCTCTCCGTCCCGCCCTCGCCGTCGAACAGTCTTCTCTGCAACGCCGGTGAGCACCCCCGTCTCCGACGAACACGATGCACGACAGCCGTTCGATCTAGATCCAGCGGTAGCATACCGATTCGGTCTAGTTAAGTGACCTGACGGGTGGGACCCCCCTGTCAGGTTCTGTTTTTATTCTTTCCCGCCGAACGAACCGTTTTCTGGGCCGGCCCGTTCGGGTTTCGTTTGAATGAGGCCCAGCTAGTTCAGATTCGGTCCGTTTCCTTTTTATTCATTTTCCCGCCTTTTCGAATTAGTTCAAAACTGTTTCAGATGTGATTTTCAAATTTAAATTCCAAGAGTTTTACAAATCCTTTTCTAGCAAATAAATATGCGTTGGAAAGCTTGTAAAATACTCTACACAGTAGAACTGGTTAGAATTCAAAATAAGTTAGGAATTTAATTAGATATGAATAGTGTGACCATAGCTTGTTTAATCATAGAAGATTTCTAGAAAATTATTTAAGCCTCCTAAAATCATGAAAATTAAATTGTGAACTCCCCAATGACATACCTTACTGTTAGTCAACCCTAATCCACTCCAAACCCTATTAGTGTTATCAATTAGACCCTAACCCAACTCTAGTTAGTAACATAAAATGATAGATTCCTATTGCACACTTAGAATTAATTTGCCCTCTTACCAATTCACTTAGTTGATCCCTTCTCACTTGAACTAGTATTAGTACCCCTAAACCAATACCAATGCTTAGAAAGTGAACCCCATATGACACTTAGTAGAGCATCTAACTTGCACACTTGAAGAAAACTTAGAAGAAAAACTTACCATCCAACACCATAAAATGCAACATAAATGCTATGGTTAGCAAACAAAGATGTGTGCTTGGTGTGTTGTTAGCATTGTGTAGTGATTGTGTGCTTTGTGTTTATTCGTTATTAGACGCTAGTGTTGCCGAGGAGGATATTGGAGGGGATTATTATCAAGAAGAAGAAGAATACACCGGACACTTTGCCAACCAAGGAAAGCCATCTTTTGATTCATACTCCAAATGCCTAGTTTTAATATTGCATTCTACTTGTTTTAAGTAAATTGCATGATTGAATTGCTAGAGTAGAATGATAGAAGTGTAGTGATGTCTTGTTTAGCAAGAGCATCAAGCTGAGTTTATCCAACTCTATTTAGTAGTCATCACTCAATGTAGTTGCTTAGTCGCTAATAATATTGAGGCCGTCTATAAGGGGAACTCTATTTGAAAAGTGGTGACTTGAACTTGAAACTTGAATTGGAGATTGCTCCTACATAATGGCTTTATGAAAGAAATCAATCTTGACTAAGAACTATGAAATGTATTTCTCAATGACAACGAGTGATGTACTATGGGAGCCAACCATACCGTACAACCACATTACCCCTATATGGGAAGGGGCTTAGTCCGTAGCTTGTTTACCTTAGTATGGGAGGCCTTGTAACAAATCTTTATGGAAGGACACCGTGCGCGGCTACTTCTGAACCAGGTGGATTCCACTAACCCGGCATCCCGGGATGGCCAGAACTAGAGGCACCGGAGCGGGGATTCCGTATCCCGGGCTCTAGGGAAGGATCCTATACTAGGGTGAGCAAGTGAAAGAGTTTGTTTGATTATCTGAACCCCGCATACTTGTGTATGACGATCCGTGGATTTCTCCCGGCAGATGTATCGAATCTTGCGGGTAAAGTGTACCCCTCTGCAGAGGTTTTCAAACTATTCGAATAGCCGCGTCCGCGGTTATGGACAGTTGGCAAGCTGTACTTGACTTTTGTCAGGACTAAAAGTGACAATGGTGAACATGGTGAATGACTTGACTTGACAATGATGTTGACACACTTGAAGTTCCTCTTTAGATTGAACTTAGAGAACTAAACCTCTTTTCTACCAATGAACATTCTTGGGAAATAAAACTAGCTTTTGCAAATGAACTTAGTGCTTAGTTCACTATACCAAACTTGCATACCTACTTCATCATTTCATTTATAAGATGGTTTGTGAGTGCATCCAATGTACTCATGGCTGTGTCCCTGGCTATCAACTTGGCCAGACTATGGGGAAGAATACCAGGAGGAAGGGTATGAAGAAGAGTACCAGAACTAAGCTCGTCTCCATGAGTCGCCATTGCCTGTAGGGTGAAGGCATGGACCCGAAGACGTTATTTCCGCTGCTATATTGTGTTGTAATATGAACTTGGTCTCTATAACCATTGTATTTGAATCATCGTATTGTAATGTCTATGGAACTGGTTACCAACTACGTTATGTATATCGCAACAATGGTTCTGGGATTGCGGTGGAATACATAACAGGCACTTCGAATTTGTATCAAATTTGAGGTCGTCACAAGTTGGTATCAGAGCCTAGGCTGACCATAGGAGACCTTAGTTAGAATGGGCGTTAAATGGAACCTTGATAAAAGCAAAGATATAAGTAATGGTTGCAAAATTGCTTAGTCTTTTCCTCTCTATTTACAAAGCTTTATACATGATTCAGTTTTTGTCTACTTAAAATTTTGCACACTTGAGTTGATCACTAACTTAAGCTAATCTAAAATTTTGTAGATGGCCCCGGTATTCGTTGAGCACTACCAGTTGGGCCATGGTGGCAGCCTTTGTTTTGAGCGCGACCTCACCACCCTGACCTTGTTCTTGGATCGTTTGTATCCGGAGTTCAAGGGAGCCGTGCTCAATGGGCACCCCGATGGAGAGCTACGGTGGCTTATCCGAGCCAGTTGCCGTGGCAAGAAGGGGAATTTGGGTTCTCCAAGGATCAAGTTCGAGCTTGTGGAGAACACTTGGGCCGATGGTTTGGTCCGAGCGATGCAGGAGATGCACGCCCGCTTGTGCGGACTGCATGTTGAGGAGGTTCAGGGAGAGCACTTTAGGAACTTTGCTCGGCGTGATGCGGATGGACGTCCCGCAAACATGCCCGGGCAGAATGAGCCGAGTACCTATATCGATCACATGGACTTCTTGCTGTACTCCACTCAGCAGGAGGCCGATCGTGCCCGTACCAAGGCTAACCTTGAGCACTTCGCACTGGTGGAGGCGAGGAGCACGATCAGGATACTTGCGAAGGAGCGCAAGAGCCTTCGTCGCCAGCGCGATGAGAAGGAACAGGACCTTGAGGAGTTGAAGGCCAATGTGGCTGAGCTGACTGAGTATATTGAGAGTCTGGAGGATCACCTTGGTGAGGAGGAAGGCATTGATCTCCGCAAGGAGGATAATGCCCTCATTAGTGATGAGGATGACTTCATGGAGGACCTTGATGATCCGGAAGATGGTGGGCATAATGGATTCATTGTGAGTGATGAGGAGGAAGACCCCGAGGAGCCCGATGTTTAGATTGGAGACTTCCGTGTTATCTAGCTATGAGTTCACCTTGAGTCACTTCGTGTAGGTGTGAGTTGTATCCCCCTCTCTAGTAGACGAGTCACAATGGTTTGATGTAAACCATTTGTAATGTGTGAATTCGTATGTGTGATATGTTTGATGAGTGTTGAATGAAATATGAATTTGGCCTTTAAGGCCTTAGTAAGACAAAATTGCATCATCCATGTTACCTTTAAATCTTAGCAAGTTAGCTTTTCCCTCTTGTCTTACACACATTATCTTCAGATGCCGCGAGCACCACCACCCCCGAACCCGGAAATGGCCGAACTACTAAGGTTGATCATGGAAGACCGGGAAGCAGCCCGAGCTGAGCGCCAAGCTAACTTGGCCACTCTTCAGCAGATAACCCAGATGGCAATGAACCACAACAATGGCAATGGCAATGGCAATGGTGAAGGAGAAAACAATGGCAATGGTGATCACCGATCCAAGTTAAGGAGTTTACAAAACACCAATCCACCTATATTCACTAAGTCTGAAGAGCCCTTAGATGCCGATGACTAGCTTCGCACTATGGAGAACAATTTGGCAGTCGCCGAAGTTGGTGAAAATGAGAAGGTTTTGTACACCACCCACTATCTTGCGGGAGCCGCAAGAGCTTCGTGGGATAGCACTCGAGCAATGCAAGCCCCCAGGTATGTGATGCCTTGGGAGGAGTTCAAGAGCAAGTTTAGCAAAGCCCATGTTCCTATGGGATTGGTAAAGAGGATGAGAGATGAGTTCAGAAATCTGAAGCAAGGTTCCCTATCTGTGGTGGATTACCGTGACAAGTTCTTGACCCTGTCTAGGTATGCCCCAGATGACACCAACACCACTGAGAAGAAGCAAGAAAGGTTTCTGGATGGACTTTATGATGAGATGCAATGTGTCCTGGTCAGCATCCACTTTGCCGACCTGGAGTCATTGGTTGACTCTGCCATTCAGATGGAAGGCAAACTCAAGCAAGCTGCAGAAAACCGCAAGCGCCGTATGATGTATCAAGGCAACTCGAGCAACTCACAGAAGCCAAGGGGAAATGCACCTATGGGTTTCGCCCCAAGACCTATGAGGCCATCTGCACCTGCTCCCCGTCCCAACTATCCCAACCGTCCGCCCGACAACAACTTCAACCGTGTACCTCTAAGACCTAGTGGCAGCAACTTCAACACCAATACTCCAAGGCCGAATGGCGCCCCTGTGTTACCCAAGCCTGGTGATAAGTCTGGTGTTACCTGTTATGAGTGCGGACTCAAAGGGCACTACTCCAATGAGTGCCCCAAGAAGCTGAATGATGCATCCAAGACCACTGCTCCTGTTCAGCAATAGCGCCGTGTGGGAAATGGCAAGAACTATCCACCAAGGAACCAGCCTCACTCTCGAGGCCGCCTGAACCACATGAATGTTGAAGAAGCTCAGGAAGCAACCGACGTTGTGCTTGGTATGTTCCCTGTTAACTCAGTTCTTGCAAGAGTTCTGTTTGATTCTGGAGCTTCACACTCATTTGTTACCCAATTATTCGTTGATAAAAGTGGACTTCAACCCACACCCTTGAAAGATGTCATGTCTGTGCAAATTCTCGGGTCGATAACCAAAGCCAGTTGTACCTGCTTGGCAGTGCCCATAGAAATCCATGGGATCTCATTTTTAGCCAGTTTGATTGTGTTAGGAACCAAAGGATTGGAAGTGGTCCTAGGTATGGATTGGATGTCCCAACACCAAGGAATTATAGATTGTGCCAAAAAGACCATCACCATGAGGAGTAGCCATGGAGTTTTAGTAAAGCATGTATCAGTCAAACCCATCCAAATCCCCAGATGTCATAAGAGTATCTCAGGACCAACTTTAGAGCAAGTTTCCATCGTCTGTGAATACCCGGATGTTTTTCCCGATGAGCTACCCGGAATGCCACCGGATCGAGATATTGAGTTTATCATTGAGCTTATCCCCGGAACTGGATCTATAGCCCAACGACCCTATCGTATGAACCCAGCTGAACTAGTAGAGTTGAAGAAGCAATTGGATGACCTTTTGAGTAAAGGATTGATTCAGCCAAGTTCTTCTGCTTGGAGATCACCCGTTCTGTTTGTGGATAAAAGTGACGGTTCTAGCAGACTGTGCACTGATTACCGCAAGCTAAACGATGTGACCATCAAGAACAAGTATCCTCTCCCAAAGATTGAAGATTTGTTTGACCAATTGACTGGAGCCAGAGTCTTCTCGAAGATAGATATTAGAACTGGATACCACCAACTGAAGATCCGTGCAACTGATATACCTAAGACAGCCTTCACTACCCGATACGGATTGTATGAGTACACCGTAATGTCATTTGGATTAACCAATGCCCCTGCTTATTTCATGAACCTCATGAATAAGGTTTTTATGGAGTTCTAGGATAAGTTTGTTGTGGTTTTCATTGATGACATTCTTATCTACTCCAAGTCCGAAGAAGAGCATGCAACCCATTTGAGGTTAATTTTAGAAACATTAAGAGAGCATCAGCTGTATGCCAAGTTCAGTAAATGTGAGTTCTGGTTGAAGGAAGTTGGATTCTTAGGCCATGTATTATCAGCCGGAGGAATATCAGTAGACCCAAAGAAGATCAAATCAGTCATGGAATGGGAAGCCCCAACCACTCAGACCGAAGTTAGAGGTTTTCTCGGATTAGCGGGATATTACCGCAAATTTGTTGAGGGATTTTCAAGCATTGCCCGGCCAATGACCCAACTGTTGAAGAAAGACAAGAAGTTCGAATGGACCCCTAAGTGTGAAGAGAGTTTTCAAGAGCTCAAGAAGCGATTAGTGACCGCCCCCGTCCTAACCATGCCCGATATCACCAAAAACTTTGATGTCTATTGCGACGCTTCCAAACTTGGACTTGGTTGTGTATTGATGCAAGAAGGCAAGGTCATAGCTTACCTCTCTCGGCAGCTTAGACCTCATGAAGAAAATTATCCGACCCATGATCTGGAGTTAGCAGCCGTAGTTCTAGCTCTGAAGACCTGGAGGCACTATCTGATGGGAAACCGTTGCGAGATCTACACTGACCACAAGAGTTTGAAGTATATTTTCACCCAGAAGGAGTTGGACATGAGGCAAAGAAGATGGATAGAGTTGATTAAGGATTATGATCTGGAAATTCACTATCACCCCGGTAAGGCCAATGTAGTGGCCGATGCATTGAGTAGAAAGCCGTGGTCATTGAATATGGCGATCAAAGAGGAGCAACCCATGTTGCACCAAGAGTTTGAAAAATTTGGATTGGAACTAGTCAGTCAAGGATTCTTAGCCAACCTTGAGTTTCAACCCACCTTGATGAGCCAAATCAAAGAAGCCCAGAAGGGAAATAAGAGTATCGATGGAATTAAGCGCCGAATTAGTTCCGGCAAGGTGCCAGGATTTGAGGAAGATGATCAAGGAGTTCTTTGGTATAAAGGACGTATCTGTGTGCCTGCTGACTCAGAATTGAAGGGAGTTATTATGAAGGAAGCCCATGAGACACCTTACTCCATTCATCCCGGTGGAACTAAGATGTATCAAGATTTAAAGGAACAATTTTGGTGGCATGGAATGAAGCGTGAGATTGCATCGTTCATCTCTAAGTGTGATATTTGTCAAAGAGTCAAGGCTGAACATCAACGTCCTGCTGGACTGTTGCAACCTTTGCAAGTTCCGGAATGGAAGTGGGAATCTGTTGGAATGGATTTCATCACTGGATTTCCAAGGTCTAGCCGTGGAAATGACTCTATCTGGGTCATTGTGGATAGACTGACCAAAGTAGCCCACTTTATCCCTGTCAAGACCACTTATAACTCGGGATAGCTAGCGGACCTGTATCTGTCCAGAATTGTTAGTTTCCATGGAGTCCCTAAAACCATAGTTTCCGATCGAGGAACCCAATTCACCTCAAGATTCTGGAAAAGTTTACATCAAGCCTTGGGAACCAAGTTAGCCTTTAGCACAGCTTACCACCCTCAGACTGATGGACAAACTGAAAGAGTGAATCAAATACTTGAAGATATGTTGAGAGCCTGTGTTCTAGCCTATGGAGCTAAGTGGGAAGATTGTCTGCCTTTCGCGGAGTTTTCCTACAACAACAGTTACCAAGCCAGTTTGCAAATGGCCCCATTTGAAGCTTTGTATGGAAGAAAGTGTCGTACCCCTTTGAATTGGTCAGAAACCGGAGACAGTCAGATATTTGGACCTGACATTCTGCAAGAAGCCGAGGAGAAAGTTCGCATGATTCGTGACTACCTCAAGGCAGCCCAGTCTAGACAAAAGAGTTATGCGGATAAGAGGCGTAGAGAACTAACCTTCCAGATTGGAGATTTCGTGTATCTTAGAGTGTCACCCCTCAAGGGAATGCAAAGATTCCAAGTAAAAGGAAAGCTTGCACCAAGATATATTGGACCCTTCAAGATACTAGACCGCCGAGGAGAAGTGTCTTATCAGTTGGAAATGCCCCCTGAATTGTCTGAAGTACACGATGTCTTTCACGTGTCTTTACTTCGGAAATGTCTTGAAGTGCCGGAGAAGCCAGAAATTTTCAAGAATATTGATCACCGTTCTGTGGACATCAACAAGGATTTGACCTATCGTGAAGTACCTATCCGTATCCTCGAGGAAGCTTATAGAACCACTCGAACCCGAAGCATCAAATTCCTGAAAGTTCAGTGGAGTAATCACACCGAAGATGAAGCCACTTGGGAACGAGAAGATTACCTTCAGAAAGAGTTTCCCAATCTTTTTAGTTCTTAACTAGTGAATCTCGGGGACGAGATTCTTTTTAAGGGGGGAAGATTGTAACAACTCAGAAATTGTAACCACCTCTTATTAAATAAAGTACCAAATTTTGGACCCAGATAAAACTTTTATCCATTATTTCATGCATACATGTATTTTCTAGTATATGTATTCTATGATTTCATGTGTGTTATTTTTGATTGTGCATTGGTTAGATAATTCTAAGATAACCAACAGAAGCAATTTAGAAGAATTATAGGAACCAAAGAAACCAGAAATAAAAATGTCAAAGAAAAAGAGAAGAATAAGATGATCTAGAAAATCTGTTTGACTACCCTACTTTGAGCCCTTGGATTAAGAAATCTACAACCCAAATCAATGTTTGGCCAGCTAGTTGAGCTTCACCAAGTCACATACAAGCTCAACCAAGTGGTGGCTACTCAAAACTCAAACTAGAACTTGACTCAAACATCAATCAAACTTTGAATCTGAAACAGTGACCATACCCCATTTTCAAATATAAATTTTTGCAAAACCTGTTATTTCTCCAGAACAAAAATATGACTAGAAACCTTGGCCAATATGTTGATCACCCAAAGTGGAATTTTTCAAAAATTCAAATTTAAACTTCTTGCGAGCATTTCGTCGAACACCTGGCAGGTGAAATCGAGCAAAATCTTGCTTCACTGTGTTGATCACTGTTCTTGCTCGCCCTAGCACTGTCGCCATGCTCCTGGGAGACGCCGCGGTCGAGCCCAGCGCCCCCAGCCCCGACCCGAGCCGTGAGAAAGGGAGGAGACGAGCGAGCAGCACCCAGGACCCCCCCTCTCTTCTTCCCAGCATTCTGAACATCGCCGACCACCCTGCCCTCGCCAGCGCCGACCCACAGCACTCCGCGGCCGAGACCGAGCCCCTCCAGCACGCGAGCAAGGCACCCGAGGCCAGTGTCGCCCGTGCTCGTCGCCAGCATGCTCTGCGCCGGCCATCTACTGGACGCCCTCGTCCCCGACGCTCCGCCCTATAAATACCCCCGCCGATCAAACGGAGAGACTCGCCCAGTCCCCAGCTACCTCCCAGACACCCTCGTTTAGCCCCGCTTGCTCTAGCTCGCCGTCGCCAGCCCCGCCAGCGAGGTACTGGACGCAGAGCGCGCCGTCGCGTTCGACCACCTGGGAACAAGCCGCCGTTGGGAATCGGAGGAGGAGTCACGCCGCAGCCGATCCCGCATGTCGCCGTCGAGTTCTGCATCCTCTCCGTCCCACCCTCGCCGTCGAACAGTCTTCTCTGCAACGCCGGTGAGCACCCCCGTCTCCGACGAACACGATGCACGACAGCCGTTCGATCTAGATCCAGCGGTAGCATACCGATTCGGTCTAGTTAAGTGACCTGACGGGTGGGACCCCCCTGTCAGGTTCTGTTTTTATTCTTTCCCGCCGAGCGAACCGTTTTCTGGGCCGGCCCGTTCGGGTTTCGTTTGAATGAGGCCCAGCTAGTTCAGATTCGGTCCATTTCCTTTTTATTCATTTTCCCGCCTTTTCGAATTAGTTCAAAACTGTTTCAGATGTGATTTTCAAATTTAAATTCCAAGAGTTTTACAAATCCTTTTCTAGCAAATAAATATGCGTTGGAAAGCTTGTAAAATACTCTACACAGTAGAACTGGTTAGAATTCAAAATAAGTTAGGAATTTAATTAGATATGAATAGTGTGACCATAGCTTGTTTAATCATAGAAGATTTCTAGAAAATTATTTAAGCCTCCTAAAATCATGAAAATTAAATTGTGAACTCCCCAATGACATACCTTACTGTTAGTCAACCCTAATCCACTCCAAACCCTATTAGTGTTATCAATTAGACCCTAACCCAACTCTAGTTAGTAACATAAAATGATAGATTCCTATTGCACACTTAGAATTAATTTGCCCTCTTACCAATTCACTTAGTTGATCCCTTCTCACTTGAACTAGTATTAGTACCCCTAAACCAATACCAATGCTTAGAAAGTGAACCCCATATGACACTTAGTAGAGCATCTAACTTGCACACTTGAAGAAAACTTAGAAGAAAAACTTACCATCCAACACCATAAAATGCAACATAAATGCTATGGTTAGCAAACAAAGATGTGTGCTTGGTGTGTTGTTAGCATTGTGTAGTGATTGTGTGCTTTGTGTTTATTCGTTATTCGACGCTAGTGTTGCCGAGGAGGATATTGGAGGGGATTATTATCAAGAAGAAGAAGAATACACCGGACACTTTGCCAACCAAGGCAAGCCATCTTTTGATTCATACTCCAAATGCCTAGTTTTAATATTGCATTCTACTTGTTTTAAGTAAATTGCATGATTGAATTGCTAGAGTAGAATGATAGAAGTGTAGTGATGTCTTGTTTAGCAAGAGCATCAAGCTGAGTTTATCCAACTCTATTTAGTAGTCATCACTCAATGTAGTTGCTTAGTCGCTAATAATATTGAGGCCGTCTATAAGGGGAACTCTATTTGAAAAGTGGTGACTTGAACTTGAAACTTGAATTGGAGATTGCTCCTACATAATGGCTTTATGAAAGAAATCAATCTTGACTAAGAACTATGAAATGTATTTCTCAATGACAACGAGTGATGTACTATGGGAGCCAACCATACCGTACAACCACATTACCCCTATATGGGAAGGGGCTTAGTCCGTAGCTTGTTTACCTTAGTATGGGAGGCCTTGTAACAAATCTTTATGGAAGGACACCGTGCGCGGCTACTTCTGAACCAGGTGGATTCCACTAACCCAGCATCCCGGGATGGCCAGAACTAGAGGCACCGGAGCGGGGATTCCGTATCCCGGGCTCTAGGGAAGGATCCTATACTAGGGTGAGCAAGTGAAAGAGTTTGTTTGATTATCTGAACCCCGCATACTTGTGTATGACGATCCGTGGATTTCTCCCGGCAGATGTATCGAATCTTGCGGGTAAAGTGTACCCCTCTGCAGAGGTTTTCAAACTATTCGAATAGCCGCGTCCGCGGTTATGGACAGTTGGCAAGCTGTACTTGACTTTTGTCAGGACTAAAAGTGACAATGGTGAACATGGTGAATGACTTGACTTGACAATGATATTGACACACTTGAAGTTCCTCTTTAGATTGAACTTAGAGAACTAAACCACTTTTCTACCAATGAACATTCTTGGGAAATAAAACTAGCTTTTGCAAATGAACTTAGTGCTTAGTCCACTATACCAAACTTGCATACCTACTTCATCATTTCATTTATAAGATGGTTTGCGAGTGCATCCAATGTACTCATGGCTGTGTCCCTGGCTATCAACTTGGCCAGACTATGGGGAAGAATACCAGGAGGAAGGGTATGAAGAAGAGTACCAGAACTAAGCTCGTCTCCATGAGTCGCCATTGCCTGTAGGGTGAAGGCATGGACCCGAAGACGTTATTTCCGCTGCTATATTGTGTTGTAATATGAACTTGGTCTCTATGACCATTGTATTTGAATCATCGTATTGTAATGTCTATGGAACTGGTTACCAACTATGTTATGTATATCGCAACAATGGTTCTGGGATTGCGGTGGAATACATAACGGGCACTTCGAATTTGTATCAAATTTGAGGTCGTCACAGACGTGGTCGTGGCGTTCGTCACTCCTGTTCTGCGCTCCTGACGGTCTTGTCGGGGCCGTTCCGCTTTTGGCGAGGCAGCCGTTGGGGGAGTTTTGTCTCCATCGCCCGGCTCTAGTCCTCCTCGGTGGAGTCGCCAGCCGGCCGCTGGCACAGCCGGCCCTTCGGGCGGAGCCGGTCTTCTCGCTCTGAGGCCGTGGGATTTCCTGGGACGCCAACCGGCATATTGCCCGGCTCGTGGTGCGCCCCCTAAGTCATCCCCACGACAATTGTCGCCGAAGCCTCCATTAGTGCCGACAGGGTTTCCGCTGAACCCACCTCCATTGATCTGGCGAGACTGACCCGCTTGCCCAGGCTGTGCGGGTCCTCTCCCTCCTGTGCCAAAGCTCCCAGCCGGCGGCCGCCCAGCCATGATGGCTTGGCGATCGCGATGAGCAGCAGGGGCGGCACCTCGGTGGCTACTCCAGTGAAACCCTAAGATCCGATGCAGCCCCGATCGGCGGGATCCCAGGGGGTTTAGGCCAGGACTAGTGGGCCTAACCTGGGTGGAGGCTTTGCTTGTGGGCTTCCCGTTCAACCTTTTGGTCCATACCATGGGTGGGGAATGTTTGAATTCGCCGTTCCGGCTAGCCGGCGCGGTAACGAGGGGTGGCCGCCGACGGCGGCTTTGGACGACAGTCCAGTCGTCGGCAACGATCACATTCTCCAAGGGGAATGTGGATGGGGGGAGAACCGGGATTTTGAGGCCTGCTGCACTGAGATCCGACGGAGGTCGCGCGGGCCTAATTGCCGGCGACAAGACACCGGCGACGATCCCAGATGATTCGTCCAGGACCCGACCGCACGCACGATCTCTGACGATCTGCGACGATTTCTTGCGCCAACGCTTGAGCGCCCGATTCTCCATGGAAGATGACAGAGACCTGGGCGAGGCGGGAGAAGGAGAAGACGGATGAAAGGGAGACGCACCTTGAGCCCCATCGGGTGTGGCTAGCTGCTCTCCGCCGGCGGGGGTCGCCTCCAGCGCCGGCGACGACCAGAATCGCCATTCTAGTCGCCCCAACGTCACAATTTGGTTCATGGCGATTAAAATACATTACAAGTTATAGTTCATAGGTATGTCTTGTTCCAATAACATGACAAGTAAATCATGAATTATATTTTGTGAATAGGCACAAAATTATTCATGAATCCTATTTTCTTCAATAAAGGACTTCTATTGAAAATGATACAATCATCTTCATCATCATTAATTTTATTTTTTCTAATGTAGACCTTCGCTCAAGAACATATTATGTTGCGCTATTCTGACATTATCAAGATAAAAACAATAACTTTATTTTGGTCCTTTATTTTCTTCCTTTTAGCACCCTCACCGAGAATACTCTTTCTCTAGAGTGCACCCAAACTTAACAATACCAGTTTTGCACTTTTGGCTTACGGAAGATGCGTCCATATTTCACATAAGGACACACTACAAAGAATTATTCATATCAATTTTGAATTATCATTTATAACTCATAAATTTCTATGAATCATACTATAACTCATATAGTATTATGGCTTCCTATTTATTAAAATAAGTATTTGCTATTTTAATGAACCGCTCTTAAAGATAAATTGTAACGCTAATAGGAGATAATTCAGCATCACATAATATCCAACAAGTTATGATTTATAACACACATCAACATATTGAAGTGTTCTAGGTATTTATTTGTTAGAACAAATTTCACAAATTCTTACACTAAAATCATAACTTATAATCTTGTCACTTTGATCAAAATCACAAGGACTTAATTATTATTTTTTCTTCATTTCCAAAATCTTTTGAACACATCAAATGGTTTCAAAACCCCATACATACAAATATTCACTTTCGATTTCTAATGAAGAATGCGAAGTAACGATATCTACTACATGTATGAATACTATACATCGACATGTATAATACTAACAATTTAAAATAAATTCTTTTTTCCTATGTTGAAATCATGTGCATATTCTCAATAATTAGACGTACTCTCCATACCGTGGAGTTTGAGTCATTTCGTCAAATGAAACATGGTTCGTATTGTATAAAGATCAATCATCTAGCAACAATACATTTTATCTATCTGAAATTTTCACATGTACTTAATAATAAAGTATGACTTTCAAATAGTAGTGTTATTTAATATGAAGTCATCATTTAGCTTGGAGAATTAATGTTTAAAGTTTATAAATGCTTATTAAACAATTATCAAGGATAAAAAATAATAATACATTCATAATCATAATGTGACCATAACTTTGTCTCGCGAAAAGCAAGACACATAAATAATGTCCTTAACCATTATTGATTACAAAATCTATTCCATCATTAATCCTGATAAAAGATGTGGAGGTATGGCGTTCATGGCCATTAACATCTTGATTGCCATTAATCTGTGCCATAAGCTCCTTCAAGTAATTCTTACACAGAAGGTCCTATTTTCTAATAAACGGGAATTTGTGTCAAATACACAAAATCTGCTATAAGTGTTCAACATGAAACATTTATAACTTGTATATCAAATATACCTTTTCCGGTTTGACAATTTTCATTTCTGCTGTTGGCTCTACTTTCATGGTTTTCAATCGAGTCCGTAATCCATGGAAGGTGAACAATTCGCCTTGCATGGCATAGCCTATGACAATGTCTTTGTAGATGGGAGGAAGTCAACACAACACCCATCTATCACAATTTCATTTGTCATCAAGTAGACCTAGTCGGTGCGGCACCCATGAATCCTATGCATGTCTACCAAGTGAGTCTTTAAGCAGATGTTCTCTTCCAACTCAATTGAAAAGAACTTGTCCATTAACTCATACTTCATAATTCCGACTTGTGATGCAAGAAGCGCCTCAAGTTCAACAACCATCAAATATGATTTGGTGTTTGAAGAACGCTCCCACAATTCAGATTTCATGGTATGAAGCACGATGCTATGGACTTCGATAGAATTGTTACCGCGATCACGATAATCACCATTATCATTGTTGATCGCGAAGTCCCCTTATGTGAATCTTAATGGTTTTTATATCACATAGAGCTATTCATTTCATTATAGGACATTCCTCATGCATTGGTATAAATAATAAATTTTGACACGTCATTTTTAAGTTTTTCTTTATGCATAAAAGACTAAGATGGATGTGGACTATTGATGCGGCACGGTGTTGATGTAATTTCACCGTCTAGTTGGGAACCCCAAGAGGAAGGTATGATGAGCACAGCAGGAAGTTTTCTCTCAATAAGAAGCCAAGGTTTATCGTATCCAGGAAAAAGCCAAACTCCAGAAGGTGATGCTTGCTAGCCTACTGACACTCCAACAAGGGCGCCGTTAACGATAACGTGTTAGCGCGTCTTCAACTAGTAGAAACGTGGAACCTGCACACAACACAACCAAATACTTTGCTCCCAACTTACGATGAGGTTGTCAATCTCACCGGTTTGTTGTAAACAAAGGTATGAGCGTATCGAGTGGATAGCAATAGTAGGGTGCGAGAAAGTAAACAATGCGAGTAAAGTAAACAGGTGATAGCAATATAATGGAAATAGGACCGGGGTCCACAATTCACTTGTGGTGTCTCTCCATAAGATAAAATAACACATGCTGGGTAAACAAATTACAGTTGGGCAATTGATAGAATAAAGACAACGTGCATATGTCGAGAGGATCACTATGAGATTTACTCTGGGCATTACAACAAGATACATAGACCGCCATCCAACTGCATCTATGACTAATAATCCACTTGTGGCGAATCAATCCGAGAACTCCACAAGTATTAAGTTGCGAACAACAGATAACTGCATTAAGCAAAGTGTGTAATGTAAACAAAGCATATGCCCTTGAGCATATGAATGTTGTTTTCTCCCTAGTGGCAACAGCACATCTACAACTTTAGAGGTTTCTGTCACTCCCCCAGATTAAATAGAGGCATGAACCCACTATCGAGCATAAATACCCCCTCTTGGAGTCACTAGCAACTACTCGGCCAAGATAGCTACTAACAACGGAGATCATGCAAGATCATAAACAACATAGAGATAACATAAGATAATATTCAGCACATCAACTCAATCATAACACTAATATTCATCGGATCCCAACAAACACAACATGTAGAATTACATAACGGTGATCTCGATCATGTAAGACAGCTCACGAGATCTAAACATGAAGCACATGGTGGAGAAGACAACCATCTAGCTACTGCTATGGACCCATAGTCCAAGGTAGACTACTCACTCATCGCGCCGGAGGCAAGCATGGCGATGAAGAAGACCTCCGGTGGCGATTCCCCTCTTCGGCAGGGTGCCGGGAAGAGCTTCTGGACCCTCCCAATCTTGGGTCGACGACGGCGGCGGATCGCGATGTGTTTCTGGAAAAGTGATCGGGTGTTTAGGTTTTTCCCGTCGGGGGTCTTTATAGGCGAAGGGGTGGCGCCAGAGGTGGACCAGGGGGCCCTCACCACAGGTGCGCGCGGGCCAGGGGCAGGCCGCGCCCCCTGGTGGTGTGGCCGCCCTGTGGCCCTTCTCCGTCTCCTCTTCGGTTCTCTGGAAGCTTCGGTAAATTTCCGGATGTTCGGCTTTTGTTTCGTCCAATTCTGAGAATATTTCCTGTGTAACTTTTCTGAAACACAAAAATAGCAGAAAACAGGGAACTGACACTGTGGCATCTCGTTAATAGGTTAGTTCCGAAAAATGCATAAAAATGCCACGAAGTGTAACGAAACACTAAGCAAATGGTGTAAAAACAAGCATGGAGCATCAAAAATTATAGATACGTTTGAGACGTATCAGCATCCCCAAGCTTAACTCCTGCTCGTCCTCGAGTAGGTAAGTGATAACAAAAGAAATAATTTTTGAGGTGACATGCACCTACACAATCTTGACCATATATGTAAGCGTTGTGCGCTGGGATCAAAAGAACTTAAAACATGGGCATGAATGATATAATCTTGATAGAAGAAACTTAGCAACCATGTTATAACATGAAAAAGAACACAAACAAAAGATCATGGAAATGAAACAATGAAAGTCAAACGTGTGTTCAAATCATATGGAAAAACATACAAATGGTTTTCAGCTTGTCCTTCATGAGAGAGCAAAACATAAATGCATAGGACACCTTCAAGTTTAAGAGGGCGACTAGATACAAGTAATTTGAGAACAAGTGAAACCAACATCATGAATCAATCAATGAAAACTTTGGGACAATGCACATTATACTCAGAATGACAACTATGCTCTCTTAGACGGTGCATAAAGATAGAAGGTGGTGACTCAACATAAAAGTAAAAGAAAGGCCCTTCACAGGGGGAAGCAGTGATTGCAAGTTTTATAAACCTTCAAAAATTATGGTACTTACTAGCTTTGATCTCTCATTGACCCCATCATAGGCATCTTGAATGGTTAGAGTTAATGCGAGTACAATTATGAAGCATATGCTTGACAAATCATCAGTTGAAAACCTCGTGTCCCGTGAAGTATGAATACCCAAACCTCATGCTACTCGACTTAGAGTCCCAAGCAAGCTCTTGTCATTGTAAATATATGTGTATCATCAAGAACCGCCAACGGGGTACCTCCTACCTGATGACATGGAACAAGCCCACATAAAAATGACAAGACAAACAGACAATGAACACCTCGACATCTCTTTTATTTACCATTGGTATAGCTTTTTATTGTGAGATGTGTCGTTGAATGTCCACTATGGGCATCCTGTAAATTTCCACCATGAATGATGCATGGCTTAGATTAGCGGCCCAGACGTTTCCCTAACACATATAAAAACTCCATGATCCTGCAAGATTCCCAACTTATTTCACATCGCGAGTATCCATAAACAAAAGATCACGATATCAACTCAAATGAAAGATAGTGCAATGTTGAAAGCTTGCCCCATGACGGCATGGCTGGGCTAATTTCCAACTTACAACTTGCAAGCATAACAACTCAACATAAGAGAGCCACAATGTCAAAATTTTAAAGCGAGAAAAGTAAAGTGTGCCATCCGGTTCATGAGAGCTTTACTGACCAATTTTCGCATGACACCAAAAAGAGTTTAATTTGAAGGATAGATAAAAGAAAGTCGAATGTACTTTGGAATAGTAAATTGCTAATAGGTATGTATGGTGGACACTTTTGGAACAACTTGGTTTTTTAGGAGTTGGATGCACGAGTAGAGCTCATACTCAGTACAAAATGAGGGCTAGCAAAAGACTGGGAGCGACCAACTAAGAGAGCAATAATGGCCATAATCATGCAAAGCGACAAAGCGACATTAAAAGAAGCATAAGATGGCATCAAAAGTCAAAAACTAAATGATCATAGAGGCTTATGGCGACTTTGTATGAGTCAAACATGTGTGAGCATGCGCCAAGTCAACCCAAATAAAGCATCAAGGAGAAAACCAAAATAATGCTTCCAAATAATTAAAACAACGCATGATTTTTTCAAAGGCTCATTACGCAATCTCAGTAATTTGAGACAAGTCATGCTACAGCAAAACCACTAAGCATACTATCAAAAAGATATCAAGCACGACATGCAAAAGCCTAGGCCGCAGTCTACACAAGCTCCTTCTTGTACCACTTTTTTGCATAAAGCTTTTTCTCTTTTCCAACACCATTCGAACTTTTTTAAACAACTCTTTTGATAAAAACCAACATGGACCAGAAGTCAAAATACACCTTGATATAAAGATATAACAAGATCTGAACAAAAATCAAGGCGAAAATCGAAAGCTAAACGCAGTTCTAGAAAAAGAGAACACTCGTTGAAACGATAAGAGTGAAAAACAGAGTGTTCTTGGCAAATGAAAAGCAAGGCAACTTCTCCAAAAGAAATTTGTTGGGGTCCAACCATTTATTGCAGCAAACAGAACTAAACAAAACTGAAAACTAAAACAACTGATGCTCCAAGAAAAATGTATAATGCATGAAGCAATAAAAATTTAGTGTGTAGAAAGGTGACCTGATTTTTGCCGATGAAGAACGGGTGCCTTGGGGGCATCCCCAAGCTTTGACGCTTGTACCTCTTGGATATTTCTTGGGGTGCGTGGGCATCCCCAAGCTTGATCTCTTGTCCATTCTTTAACTCATCTCATCATTCTCCAATCCCTACACTTGAAAACTTCCTTCATACAAAACTCAACACAATTCTATTAGCAACATTAGTGTAAGCATAACAATGAATCAACCCCTTTTTGCGTTAGGTTTAAACTCAAAACCACCACATATAAAGAATATACTACTGTAGGAACTTCCCCAAAAGTTCCGTGATCAAAAGAACTCAAAAAGAAAGCGATAAAGCGGCGAACACAAATATTGGCAGAAATCTGTCAAAACAGAACAGCTGACAAAGGTCGAATTTTTAGAGGGTTTTCTGTTGCTCAAATCAAAAAATGTTCAACTAATGAAAGTTTGGATATAACCTGGGACATATGCACAAGAAATCGCAGGTCCAAAAGATATACTGAGAATGTTCACGAATTTTTACGGTGCAGCACTGAAAACTGTTTCAGGACAGCAACATCCCCAAATCTTACCTCACTCAAATTAGAGGCTTCTCTTGGCACAAAAACGAAATAAAAAGGATAAGGAGAGGTTATTACAGTAGTAATAACTTCCAAGACTCAAATAAAATAAAAAGAACTGAAAATAAAAAACATTGGGTTATCTCCCAAGAGTGCTTTTTTAACGCCTTTGAGCTAGGCGCAGAAAGTGCGAATCAAGTAATATCAAGTGATGAAGCATCAAGCTCATAATTTGCTCTAAGAATAGAGTCAAAAAGTAATTTCTTTCTCTTTCTAGGGAAGTGTTCCATACCTTTCTTGAGTGGGAATTGATATTTTATGGTGCCTTCCTTCATATCAATGATGGCACCTACAGTTCGAAGAAAAGGTCTTCCCAAAATAATAGGATATGAAGCATTGCATTCAACATCCATGACAAGAAAATCAACGGGAACAAGGTTATTGTTAACCATAATAAGAACATCATTAATCCTTCCCAAAGGTTTCTTCTTAGCAACATCAGCAATAGGAACATCATAATAACACCTTTCAAGCGGTGGTAAATCAAGCATGTCATAAATCTTTCTAGGCATGATAGAAATACTAGCACCTAGATCACATAAAGCATGGCAATCAAAACCATTAACATGCATATCAATGATGGGTTCCCAACCATCTTCTAACTTCTTGGGAATAGAAGCTTTTTGCTTCAACTTTTCATCCCTAATTTTCATAAGAGCATTGGTGATATGCTTAGTAAAAGCAACATTTATAGAACTAGCATTAGGAGTCAAAGCAAGCTTTTGCAAGAACAAAATAACTTCAGATATATTGCAGCCATCAACATCAAAATCATTAAAGGAAATAGAGCTATCATCTCCTACACTCCGAAAAATTTCAGCACTCTTTTGAGCAAAAGTTTTAGCTGTTTTAGGCTTTCTAACACAAGGAGTAGGAGTTTTATCTACACCAATCAAAGTAAGAGGATTGCTAGCATTAGGAGCAACATCATTAGAGTTAGTAATGGTACATATCTTCATCTTTCTAGCCATCTCATCTTCTCTTTCCCACCTGGCATGTAATTCTACTAGCATCCTAACATTTTCATCAATTCTAACTTGGATAGCATTAGCAGTGGCAAAAGTATTGTTCTCTTTCACATCATTAGGCAACACTTTTAATTTTAGAAGTTTAACATCATGAGCATGGCTATCAACTTTAGAAGCAAGAATATCAATTTTGCCTAACTTTTCCTCAACAGACTTGTTAAAAGCATTTTGCTTACCAATGAAGTCCTTGAGCATTACCTCAAGCTCGGAGGGCGCGGCCCTAGTGTTGTTGGAGGAATTACCATAATAATTACCATAACCATTACCATTGGTAGAAGGATACGACCTATAATTGTTACTAGCAAAATTGTTCCTATAAACATTGTTGTTAAAATTATTATTTCTAATGAAGTTTACATCAACATGCTCTTCTTGAGCAACCAAAGAGGCCAAAGGAATATTATTAGGATCAACATGAGTCCTATCATTAGAAAGCATAAGCATAATAGCATCAATCTTATCACTCAAGGAAGAGGTTTCCTCAACAGAATTTACCTTCTTACCTTGTGGAGCTCTCTCGGTGTGCCATTCAGAGTAATTTACCATCATATTGTCGAGAAGCTTCATTGTGGCACCCAAGGTAAGGGACATAAAAGTGCCTCCAGCAGCTGAATCCAATAGGTTCCTTGAAGAAAAATTTAGTCCTGCATAAAAAGTTTGGACAATCATCCAAGTAGTCAGTCCATGAGTGGGACAATTCTTTATCATAGATTTCATTCTTTCCCAAGCTTGAGCAACATGTACATTATCAAACTGACTAAACTTCATAATATTGCTACACAAAGCTATAATGTTAGCAGGAGAATAGTATCTACCAATAAAAGCATCCCTACACTTCGCCCATGAATCAATACTATTTTTAGGCAAAGACAACAACCAATCCTTAGCTTTTCCTCTCAAAGAAAAAGGAAACAACTTAAGATTAATAATATCACTCTCCACATCCTTATATTTCTGCATCTCACATAGCTCAACAAAATTGTTGAGATGAGCTGCAGCATCATCAGTACTAGCACCAGAAAATTGCTCTTTCATAACAAGGTTCAATAAAGCAGGCTTAATCTCATAAAAATTTGCAGTAGGAGCAGGTGGCGCAATAGGAGTGCAGATAAAATCACTATTATTAGTGCTAGTAAAGTCACACAACTTGGTGTTTTCAGGAGTAGCCATTCTAGCAAAACTAAAAGCAGACAAGTAAAAACAACTATAAGGAAACTAATTTTTTTGTGTTTTTGATAAAATGATACAAGTAAAAATAAATTAAAGCAAAACTAAAACAAAGTAAAGAATGTGCGTGCGAAACTCCCCTTGCAGAAGTCTTCTTTTTCCCCGGCAACAGCGCCAGAAAAGAGTCTTGATGCGGCACGGTGTTGATGTAATTTTACCGTCCAGTTGGGAACCCCAAGAGGAAGGTATGATGAGCATAGCAGGAAGCTTTCCCTCAGTAAGAAGCCAAGGTTTATCGTATCCAGGAAAAAGCCAAACTCCAGAAGGTGATGCTTGCTAGCCTAGTGACACTCCAACAAGGGCGTCGTTAATGATAACGTGTTAGCGCGTCTTCAACTAGTAGCAACGTGGAACCTGCACACAACACAACCAAATACTTTGCTCCCAACTTACGATGAGGTTGTCAATCTCACCGGTTTGCTGTAAACAAAGGTATGAGCGTATTGAGTGGAAAGCAATAGTAGTATGCGAGAAAGTAAACAATGCGAGTAAAGTAAACAGGTGATAGCAATATAATAGAAATAGGACCGGGGTCCACAGTTCACTAGTGGTGTCTCTCCATAAGATAAAATAACACATGCGGGGTAAACAAATTACAGTTGGGCAATTGATAGAATAAAGACAACGTGCATATGTTGAGAGGATCACTATGAGATTTACTCTGGGCATTACAACAAGATACATAGACCGCCATCCAACTGCATCTATGACTAATAATCCACTTGTGGCGAATCAATCCGAGAACTTCACAAGTATTAAGTTGCGAACAATAGATAACTGCATTAAGCAAAGTGTGTAATGTAAACAAAGCATATGCCCTTGAGCATATGAATGTTGTTTTCTCCCTAGTGGCAACAACACATCTACAACCTTAGAGGTTTCTGTCACTCCCCCAGATTAAATAGAGGCATGAACCCACTATCGAGCATAAATACCCCCTCTTGGAGTCACTAGCAACTACTCGGCCAAGATAGCTACTAACAACGGAGAGCATGCAAGATCATAAATAACATAGAGATAACATAAGATAATATTCAGCACATCAACTCAATCATAACACCAATATTCATCAGATCCCAACAAACACAACATGTAGAATTACATAACGGTGATCTCGATCATGTAAGGCTGCTCACGAGATCTAAACATGAAGCACATGGTGGAGAAGACAACCATCTAGCTACTGCTATGGACCCATAGTCCAAGGTAGACTACTCACTCATCGTGCCGGAGGCAAGCATGGCGATGAAGAAGACCTCCTGTGGCGATTTCCCTCTTCGGCAGGGTGCCGGGAAGAGCTTCTGGACCCTCCCGATCTCGGCTCGACGACGGCGGCGGATCGCGATGTGTTTCTAGAAAAGTGATTGGGTGTTTAGGTTTTTCCCGTCGGGGGGTCTTTATAGGCGAAGGGGCGGCGCCAGAGGTGGACCAGGGGGCCCTCACCATAGGTGGGCGCGGGCCAGGGGCAAGCCGCGCCCCCTGGTGATGTGGCCACCTTGTGGCACTTCTCTGTCTCCTCTTCGGTTCTCTGGAAGCTTCGGTAAATTTCCGGATGTTCGGCTTTTGTTTCGTCCAATTCCGAGAATATTTCGTGTGTAACTTTTCTGAAACACAAAAACAACAGAAAACAAGGAACTGGCACTGTGGCATCTCGTTAATAGGTTAGTTCCAGAAAATGCATAAAAATACCACGAAGTGTAACGAAACACTAAGCAAATGGTGTAAAAACAAGCATGGAACATCAAAAATTATAGATACGTTTGAGACGTATCAACTATTCATCTACACAAAATTGCAAAGATATAAACTAAGTTCATAATATCAGCACAAATCCTCGCTCCCACTTAGAACAGCATCCCTAAAATGTTCTAGTGATTACAAGGCCCTTCATCCACTACACCGCCCCCGATCGTCACGGCTGGTGATATAGCTTCAAGGTAGGAACTACTTTGTCAATCACATCATCCTTGTGACCCATTCTTGACCTTTCGGTCTCCGTGTTCCTGAGGCCATGTCTACACATGCTAGGCTCGCTAAATCAACCTTAGTGTATTTGTGTGGCACATACATGGCTTGTACCCACACCGCATGCGAACTTAGATATGTATAGCCCCCGATCGTCATGGCCGGCTTCATAGCGAAGAACTTTCTTGGTGATTGCACACGTAAGGGAGAACACAATTATTTGGTATTGATTAGGGATTATCTTATCTTATGCTACCATCGTGTATATATATACTAGCACAAGCAAGATATACACAATAACATCAAATGTAAATATTGCGTGATACAATATGGTTCTTCATCGACACACTTGATCTCCATCAAGCGATCCAACATGATCTTCATCTTTCCATCGGTACAACGCCACATCCATGGTGCCATCGTCATGAAGCTACAGTTAGTACAAAGAAACTTACCGTATCCACCATATCACATCATAAGCCCCACTGCAAAACAAAGTTAGACGATTCTACTTTTATCCTTTTGCGAATTTTATGTGGCTTCTAGGGCTTTCGAACAAGAACCATTTCTTACCTATGAACATGAAACCACAATATTGATCAACCAATTGTTTCTTTGATTCCCTATTAAGGACCCTCCATTGCAGATGCCATATCCACTATAGTTGGAGAAACAGATACCCGACAAGCCACTTTATACGGTGCAAGCCGTATGTCAGTCGTGGAACCAGTCTCGCGTGGAACGCTTAAGGTCGTTCTTTGGGCCGCTTCAATCCAACTATGCCACAGATATAAGCAAATGCACATGGGAGGGTAACAATGAGAGGATCAATGCCCACATAACACTATATGTTCTAATCGTACAAGCATACTACACATAGATCTGGTTCTGATACCACTGTTGGGGTTTGAAGAAAATAACAAAAAAATTATTGGCTACGCAACCCGAATTGCCTAAGACCTATCTATTAGTAATGTTGTAATGATTAGTTGGTGATTCAGTGACATACCCTTGTAGACCGAATGCAGGGATTATGCCTCCGCACAGGCATTGATGATGAAGCCAACGTAGCCGACCTCAAGGTCGTGTAGAACATGATGTCATGACACCAGTGCGATAACACCGGCGCAATGAATTAGTGCCACGAGTGCAGCACCTCATAGTTTCATACACATACGGTGAACTATGGCTTCTTCTTGTTTCTCCGATCCAGCCAAGATTGCGGAAGTAGATCGTTTTGGGTCACATCTGGAATTCTTGCAGCACGACGGCATGCAGAGGTGGGGTTGACCACACTCCTACATAGCCCTTCGCGGAGCCACATGAGAGAGAGGTACAGAGAGGGGAGAGGGAAGGCGCATGAGGAGGAGAGGAGAGGAGAGCTCCTCCAAAGGAATTCCCTCAATCCACTTGTGTCAAACTCTCCTCCAAGGGGTCTCCTTATATAGGGGAATGGGGGGGGGGAGCTTATTCCTCTACCAAGTCTCCCTAGGGCCGGTGGCCAAGGGATGGATGGGGAAGCCCTAGGGCATCCCAAAACCCTAACCCTAGGGTGCCCTAGGCGCATGGGGCCCTTAGGGCCCATCTGGGAGGCTTGGTCGGCCACCCTAGTGGGCTCCCTTCCCGGAAGTGCCCAATTAAGGTGGGCTGCCATTATTTATTAAATAAATCAATATATTTAATATTAATTACATTAATTAATATTAATTACTTATTTATTTAATCCCCATTGCTCCAAAACCCTCCGAACAACTTTTGAATCACCCAAAACTTTTCCCTCTCTCTCTTGTCAATACTCTGACAATTCTGAATGTACTAAAAAATCTTACATGTCATTGGACCCTTAAGCGTATTTACCCTACGGTTCTGGAATACCCAGACTCCCCTCTGGTAAATGATCATCAATCAGACCTGGAGATCCGTGATGACCCATGTGCATTCACGAAGGTCTTGTCATTGAACCGCAAACGTCGATGTCCTTTTCCCTTTGTTTTTGCGATACTTGCAATATCTGAGACTTGATCATCGGTATCACCATACCTAGTTCAATCTCGTTACCAATATTGTCGGTTACTCATTTCATTATATTCCGTCCCCGTGACCTAGTCACATGTTGCAACATTGGATGTAATCTCACCGAGTGGGCCCAGAGTATCTTTCCGTCACGCAGAAGAACAAATCTCGCTCTTGATGCATACACCTCAACATACTCTATTGGAAAACCTGAACACACATTTCCAGTCACCCGGTCAAGGTAGTGACGGTTGATGCAATCAAAGCTTCTGCCGGAAGTAGTGATTAGGTATGATCTCATGGTCTAAGGATTTAGGTTACACCGTTTCTTATTATTGCAACATGAACATCATGACACAATCGTGTTACAACACTAACATTGGGTATGTCCATCATGGCATTTACTTAATGGCATGAACCTCATTGTCAATTAGACACAAATGTCACATGATTCGGAAACTGATTATTAGTTGACCAATGAGCTAGTAATAGAGGTTTACTAGGGACACTGGCTGTTTAATACCACACGTGTATCCGTGTTCTCCAACTGACACAGTTATAGCACAATATTAAACTTCTCATGAACTAAATGAAATATGCAAATAAACCATTTATTATTTTCCTCTAGGGCATACTTCCTACATGGCTCGTCTAATAAGCGGGAGGCCAACGTCGATCGCGATCGAGAAGCTGGCCATGCGTGCCCATACAAGGACTACTTCCACCCGATCAATCTGCTCTGTAAAGAGAAGGCATTTCGTCACCGATATAGGATGTCCGGAGAAGTGTTCCTGGTCATTCTCAATGGCGCGAGGGAGAATGATGACTACTTTGAGGCCAAGTATGATTGCACCGGTAAGATTGGCTTCTCCTTTTACCAAAAATATTTCACGGCCGTTCGGCAGCTTGCATAGTGCCAGGTGATCTCATTGGTGTTTACATGCGCATGAGCGAGTTCACATGCCATGAAGCCATGTACCGGTTTTGCAATGATGTTATTGTGGTGTTTGGCGACCATTATCTAAGAGAGCCAAACACCGATGACACTGCCCGCCTCTTGTCCAGCAACGAGAGTAGGGGGTTTCCTGGGATGCTGGACGTCATTGACTGTATGCATTGGCAATGAAAGAACTGTCCTTTTGGTTGGCAAGGGCAGTTCAAAGGGCATAAGAAGGGGTGCACTGTTATATTAGAAGCTGTTGCCTCACAGGAACTTTGGATTTGGCACTCCTTCTTTGACATGGCAGGATCAAACAATGATATCAATGTGCTGCACCGGTCTCCGGTATTTTCTAGGCTTACCGAATGCACTGCTCCTCGGATTTCCTATGTCATCAATGGCAACCCTTATTATAAGGGTTATTATCTAGCTGATGTTATCTACCCATCTTGGGCCACCTTTGTCAAGACAGTGCGCAACCCCACAGATGAGAAATGCAAAAGGTTTGCTAAAGAGCAAGAGGCTGCTAGGATGGATGTGGAGCGGGCATTTGATGTGCTTCAGTCAAGGTGCGCTATTGTTCGGTATCCTGCTAGAACTTGGAGTCCTGAGAAGATGTGGAATGCGATGACTGCTTGTGTGATCATGCACAATATAATCGTTGAGAACTAGCGGGATGACAACATCTATGACCAAGGCTGGAATTTTCAGGGTCAGTTGGCTGAGCCAGCGCTAGGGGTAGCATCTTGGGAATAGTTTATGCATGTCACATAAACTTTGCATGATCGCATATCCATGATCGGCTTCAAACCGATTTGATTGAGCATATCTGGACTTTTGCGGGAAACAAACAGGGTTAATCCACTCATTTCGTGTAATTTGAAGTATATTTAATTCTTTGTGTCAAACTATGTTGTTATAAACTATGTATATTCATGAAATACTTTTATTTTATTTTATTTACTTCTTCTATATAGTTTGGAAATGGCCGCATGGCTAGCGTCACCAAAATGCAGGCCATTGCCAGCAAGAGGCTGGCCAAAGTCGGACAGGATGCGTCGCGCCGCTGCGCGCGCTGGCCAGGCGGGCTGGACCGCGATGCATGGCCCCAACACAAACGGACCAAAGCGGACTGTTTGTGTCATTGGTTTGCGTCGGCCCGCTGGAGATGCCCGAACTGAAACTGAAACAACAACAACTTGATCATGTCGTATACAGGCAGTCAGGCACACAGGCATGACCGTTTATTTGCTTAACTGAAGAAGTACTTAACTGAATACTGCAACAGGATTACTTTGGCTAACAGTTTAATCGAGCAAATATCCGATGCATGCACATTACTCTGCGTAGTTTTCGGTTTGATCCTTAGCTTGATCTTGTCATGTCTCTAGGCAAGAGTAGTATCAGTGAAGAGATACTGGACATCTCGCTTGAGATCCTGCAACGACCGGCTATCAGTCCGGCCAGTACATGGAGTTCACTACTGGGAACTAAAGAACATCAAATCATCCGTAGTCGAGGCTGTCGAGAAGGCATCATTATCTAGCACACCACTCGATAAGTAAAGAGAGAAGATTTTTCATACGGGCTGGATTCATTCTTTCCAGGGGGGAGGAACCTTAACAGCACTGAATCTGAAGCCATGTGTCGCTGTCTCGTCTGTTTGCATCACTAGGGGGAAAGTGGGCGTCAAAGGATGGATGACCGGCCATGTAGGTGCACAAAGCGTCTGGTGCATTGTACCCAGACCTCCAAATCTTCAAGGGTTTGTCCTCCAACACAAGCCAATTGGCCAAGGAGTACAGTCGCGAATCCGGGGCAGTCGATCGATCCGCACTTGTGCAGCCACCACACCAGTATCTGTCCTTGGCCATCGCGCCATCCGAATTCAGAGCTATCTTTGATTACAGGGAAGACAACAGGCAGCAAGGCCTTCAAGATAGTGTCTATATGTACTACTACGTACTCGTCTACTACTGATACAATCAGCTGATAGTAGTATCTTGCTCCAAAGTCCAAACACCGCTGCAGTTCTGGAGTTGTGACAGTCCACTGCAGAATGTCGATGGAGAGGATGGCGAAGAAGCATGGGTCTATGGCCGGTGGCGAAGGAGGGCGGACGCGCGGCGCCGAGGGGAAGCGATCGATGGCGCCGCAAGGGCAGAGGGGGCCCGCCGCGACGGGGGGATACTTCACGGCGGAGCTGGCCGTGCTGTTCTTCTGCCTGACCGCGCTGCTGGTGTTCTTGCCGCTGGTCCTGCCGCCGCTACCGCCTCCGCCGCCGCTACTGCTGCTGGTCCCGGTCGGGCTCATGGCCATCCTAATCGCGCTGGCGTTCGTGCGGACGGAGGGCCGGAACAGCATCGCCTCGTCGTCGTGCGCGTGAAGAGGACATAGGGTGCGCTAGGAGAGGAGAATTGCTTAACTTCTATTTCTACGGTAACCGGAGTTATATGTAGACAAACTAATAGTACTTGCTACCAAGTTGACGAAATTCCTGATTTTTTGTTAATCTTGGTGTGTAACGAGTATACCTCAGAATGACGGCCTACACTCGATCCAAATTCAAATTTGGTCCAAAATCATCCAGTTGAATGGGATTTTGACGAAACCGTTTTAAAAAGTACGTGAAACTCGAGATTTCCAAAATATTGGATACTTGGGTGAGTTCCAAAATAGTGTGGTGCCAAAAATTTACGACAGGACCGGTGCTTACCCTTCCTCTTTCACCAATGTACTCTCCTCAAACACGATTCCCGGAGACCTGACACGGAAAAACTATAGACGTAGGTAAACGAAAAAAACGCTCTGGCCACCTCCCCCCCCACCCCCCCGTGGGCGATGGGGACTCCCCTCCCCTTCCGGCTGCCGCCCCCTCCCTCCATCCCCTTCCCCTATCGCTGCCGCCAGCAGAGGTCGTCGGGCGAAGCCCGGGCGACGCCGCCGGCGGCGGCGGCCTTCCATTCCCCGCGCCTGGAGAGCGGGTCGGGGCCCTCCCTGTCCTGGCGGCGGTGCTCCTCGGGCGGCAGTGGTCCGACGCGGCCGAGTGGTGGTGGCACGGTGGCATCGCGCGGAGGCGCTGCGTGGCGGAGCGCCAGGGCGGGGTGGCCGTCGATAGTAGCCTGGCCATGATCTGGGCAACCCGGGCCTCAGATGGGCTCAGGCGAGCCTCAGTTGGGCTTGGGCGGGACGGGGTCACTGAGTTCGAGGTGCTTCCTGGAGGTAGAGATGACGAATGCGCTTGGTTTGGGACAGTGGCGAGGCCGGCATGTTGCAGCAGGGCTGCCGAAGCTTTACGGGCCCGTCTAGGCCCGTCCGGGCCAGTGTGGGCCTGGTGTGCTTCTAATGTTCTGTCCGGTCGACGACCGCCGTTCAGTGGTGGAGGTGGGTTCCTCCCGTCCGGCTGTGGAGCTGATGTCCCCTATCCCGGCATTGTCGTGTATCCTCACTTTACAAGTCGTGCGCTATTGTTCTCGAAGAGACTGTGAAGGTAACTGCAAGACTGTGGTGGCGCGTGCCCGTGGGCGGTGAAGTTTGGTGGTGGTGCTCCGGTGTGCCTGAGTTTTTTGTAAGCGGGGGTCGGGAGAAATATGGCTTGTCCGACCCTGACGCGGTGCCGCTTTCGAGTGGCACCATTCCTTCGTGGAGGGCGTCGTGGGAAGCCTCCGTTTACTTCACTCCAAGTCAAGGGAAACCCTAGGACCATCTGGTCCGGGCAGCAGCGCCGTGTTCATGGTGCCTACCTTCTTGAAGGTGCTGCTTGACTCTGGGCGCTCCGGAGTGCTTGGAGTGTGGCGGGAAAAGTCGGAAGGCGCAGCGATTGCGGGTCTTCTTCGCTTTGTAAATTCGCCATTGTCGTCATTTCTTTTCTTTTGGGCATGTTTTTTATGTTGCCCCAGCATTTCTTTGTTTGGAACTATTGTATGATCGGTGTGGTTGCTATATAATATGTAGCGGTGCGAAAGCCTATTTCGTGAAACACGATTCCCTACCTAATTCTGAAACGTTGAATATTTCTTTTGACACCAGAAACCTTGAACCATGCCTTGCACCTTCAGACAATGTCATTATAGATTTTGGTTCCATATTATGTAGCAGTGTTGATACTATATATTCAAGTGATAAATTCAATTAAAATGTGTAATCACTATATACACCATAACGAAAGGGGAAAATGTTATCTGAAAATGAAGATAAGTGTAACCAGTTGATAACATTGTCAGCATTTTAGAAATGAAATAATGTCTTATTACCATTGTTTGTATTTAAATTTGTTCTATTATGAAGTGTTTATTTTTCAAGGGATCTTCTCAGTTGTAGTATGACTGTATAAGCTATGTTACAAGCTTAAGAAGAGAGCCAAATTTTGGTGTAGCAGTGTTTAGCCTCATAGCCTACTTTGATAGGTAAATTAGACTATTTCAGTTTCTTTTTTCATAGATAAAGAAGTGACTTTTCTAGGAAAAAAGAGCAACTTAAGAGCTGGGACTATAAAAACATACATGTATGCAGAGAGATATAAAGACAGTAGAAGACCATGACCAAGAAGATAATCGCACAACTGAAGCTCAATGTGGCAAGAGAAGCATGGGGCAGCCACAAACTAAAAAATGAGTATACCTATTATGTCAACATATTGATATCACTTTAGTAAATCGATCTTACCTCTTATCATTTTAGTATGCTATTGTTTGTTGAGTTCAAGACATCCCACTATCACTCTGAATTGCATGAAAAAAGTTATTTGGGACTTCCCTTTATGCCATATATGATGAGATATAATAAGTGTCTATACCCAAAATGTGACATTTTTTGTAGTGCAATACTGATTCTAATTCAATTAAAGTTTTAACTTACCGTAATCAAAATTTTGTAAGTCTTTTATGTTGATATATTCTCTTATACATGTGTTTAAATTCAAACATAAGAAGTTTTCCTTAATACAAAGCTAAAACTTTAATTAATTTGAACGGAGTGAGTAATATAATACTTATGAAAAAGCATGTGAATATGCCACCTCTGTTTTGTGGGTCAATTTTAGATTTTGAACCATATTATTTTGTGTAACTTTTAAAAGAGTTTTCTTACGTTGTTATCCGGCGTATTTTCCTATGCGGATAATAGCATATGTATACTAAAGATTAGGTCAAGACCTTTTCTATCGTTTATTTGAGGACGACTAGGGTTATCGGTTAGTCGATCGTCTTCCCCTGCCATCCCGTCCACCACTCCTTTTTGTCCTACTAGCAAATTACCCGTGCGTTGCTACGGGATGACTTAAATAATCTTCAATATCTCTTTCCTCCGTGTGACATCACGGATTCTCAGCACTAATCATCCCTCCTAGTGCCCGAGGGAGGGAGGAGCAAAGATTTTAATCTTAAAAATTGGGAGAAAAAATTATCAGAATTCAAACGAAAATGATGAAAATTTGCTCAAGAATTTGATATAAACCAGAACCAAAATATATATTTGTCGATCTTCGGTAGTTTTTTATCGTGCATACAGAAAACCCAGTTTTCTTCTAAAATTTCAGATCTTCATGCACATGATTGTTTATTGATACGTCAATAAGCTGGGCAGTTGGAAGGGCATGCCTACACCTTGTGATGACACGGATAAATGTCTGTTTGCCGCCTGTACCACGATTATGTTGGGCAATGGCGAAAGAGCCCTATTTTGGTTAGATAGGTGGCTTCAAGGGCACGCTCCGGCGGCAATTGCTCCTAATCTGCCAAGGCTTGCATTCAGAAAGAGGCTAAAGGTCAAAGCAGCACTTGCTAATGGGGCCTGGATGCGAGGGCTTCAGAGAATGACCACAGATGCAGAGCTGAATCAGTTTGTCCGCCTCTGGGAGATGATTCAAGGCACTCAACTCACCAATGAAGATGACTCGATCAAGTGGAATATCTCGCTTGATGGACAATACTCTGCTGCCTCGGTCTATGGGATTCATCTGTCTCAAAGAACCGGGCAAGCAAAGCCTGATCCCTATCCCGAGTTTGACAAGTGTTCTTATTAAAGTAGAAGTGAATCAAAAGTTACTATGAAAAATAGCAATACATTATATTTCCAGTTCAATTCTGTTACTCAACAATCTACACGACATGTTAGTTTTTTCAAATTTCTAGAATTGCCCTTGCACACGAACATTGTCCTCTATCTTATATCTCTTTTATCTATCCGTGGCTGCCAGGTCTGGTCGCCTCCTGAGTGGCTGAGTTGCGCCGCTGCAGTCCAGTCTCATCGTCACCCTCGACTCCTCTGGACGGCACGCCACCACGCTCCACCTTCTCACCTCTAAACCATCCTCTCCTCACCCCGACGTTCTATTGGGGATTTGGGATCCTACCAGATTCCTCTGGCTCGGGTATTAGTCCGCCATTGCACATAGCGCCTGACGCCGGCGCGCCGTTGCCTGGTAGACGAGGCGGTTCTCGGCTTCCCCATCCCCTCTAGCCACCTCTACTACCTGCTCTCCTACGGCCCATTCAATTCCCCTCGGTTCCCTTCTATCCCCGCTTCAGACCAAGCCAACGGCAGCTGGGCAGGAGCGGGTGATGCAGGAGTTGCGCGAGACGGCCGCGGCCGCCACCTCTGTTGGGCCGACGCGCTGTCCTCTAGCCGTCAGCTCTGTTAGGCCGACGCGCCGTCCTCGAGCTACTGCTGTCCGCCGGGATTTTGACGCGGCTCTGCAGCAGGCCCGATCTCCTGACACGTTGTCACCGAAAGTAGGCCTCTGGCGACGAGGGTGGTGGCTGTGAGAGACTGCCCTTGTTGCCGCCTTCATTGTGCCGGCGCGCCGTCCTCAAGGTCCTTCCGTCCGTCAGGACCGGTCCAAGGTCAACATGATGCCGGGATGGTCAGACCCTCTCGCTAGTGTTGGCAGGTTTTGGCCGACACGGACGAAGACGTAAACTTGAACGAGCAAAGGCGTAAAACCATCACGACCTCAAGCAATATTATTAGTAGAGTTTCGATCGACACGGACGAAGACATAAACTTGAACGGGTAAAGACGTAAAACCGTCACAACCTCAAACAATATTATTAGTAGAAATAGTTAGAGGGATTACTGGGATAGTTAGGGTGGGATGGGAGACAGGACTACCAGAAAGTCCCGTCCCACTTGAAATCCTAGCGGAGATGTCCGCTGTGTGCGATGCTGGTTCGCGCTGGTAGATCTCGTCGGACGCATGCAAGATGGTGGTCTGCTTGGTGTTGTAGAACATCTCGGTCTGTGACACATGCAAAGATTTACCCGCTGTCCTGGAAGGTGTGAGCGACGAAGGCCATGAGCGCGGTCATAGGTGCAGGTGAGCTCGACGCGGCCGCCTTGCCACATCGATGTTCTTGATGATGTCACATCCACACCATGACGCCACACGGCAAGGAAGGCATGGAGCTCGACGTAGAAGTTGTACGGGGACCTTGCGCAGGTGCACGAGGCCAAGGGCGAACACGGAGTGGGAGTCCACGACGATGTCGGGCTGTTGCCTGTGACGCTCGGCGACTGCACCAGGTATGCCAGCGCCGGCTCATAGCGCTCCATCCCTGCCGCCAATGGCGTCACGCCGCCCCAAGACCTGGCCATGGTGGCGTGCCAGTTGTGCCGCACATACGCCACATATACGCCGCCCCAAGACCCGGCCATGGTGTCTCCTCCTGCATTTTCCTTTGAAACTTGGTGTTCTCCATGATCCCGGTGAGCCTGCTCGTGAATTGGGCGCCTTCAAACGGCGACACGCGGGTCATCCTTGTTCTCGCGGCTAATTTGCTGCCACCCATCGTCGATGCTGAGGAAGGGAAGGAGGAGTCGGGAGGCTCATGCAGCAGGGATGCACCATTGGCGATTTTCTTGGATGACGCGAGGAGAGTTTGTTAGGATTTTGGTAGAAGCCAGCGCCAGCCGTGAAGGCCCCACGGAGACAGAGTTTTTTGTGATATTAGAGACCATCATTCACGTGAATAACAAACTCCTATGTTGAAGCGAGATGTAACAAAGGAGTAACAAATTCCACTACCACGTGACTAACAAAGTCTATCTAACAGATTCGACTACCACGTGACTAACAAAGTCTATCTTCTTATGTCTATCCACGCGACATTCACGTTCGCGATTCAATGGAGGGTTAACGGGATAAGTGTGAGGTTTTTTTTTCAAATGTTAATTAAATAGCGGAATGGCATTGGTGGGTAATTTGGTGTCTTATCTGAGGGCAATATCGGAAACTGAAAGTGTGACACCGGACACCGTTTTTCGCTTTAATAGTAAAGATCTGTGGTCACATGGATAAGCGAGGACCTCGTCCGCAAGGGCCGCCGGCTGGTGGGTTTCAGCAAGGAGGGGGCAGTTTCGCCCCTGGATCCTAGGCCTCCTTCTTCATATGTTGCGGCACCTCCACGGGGGGATGGCAGCAATTGGCAGGATCCGGATGGGGGTCGGGGAGGTGGAGGAAGGGGCTTCAGTTTCAACTAAGGCGGGTATGGAGGTCAAGGTGCTGGCTCTGGTAATAATCAAGGTTCGGAGTTCAACGGTGATTTTGGCAATTTCAATTAGGGTTACTTTGATGGTGGTTATGGTCTGGGCTATGGGTATGGCGGCAACCAAGGTTACCGGCGTCCATATTATAACCGAATAATGGTGGAAGAGCGGGTTACATGGCTGGTCTTGGACAGAACAAGTTTGTCCGCAAGAATGACATTGTTGGGGGAGGGACAGAAGAATTCCTCATCCTCCTCTGGTGGTACTGTTGGTGGGTTGGCTGGTTCGTCGAACCAGGCCGGCCGGGTCACAAGGAACCTCGGCCTCTGAGCAACAATTAACCCGGGCTGCTCCTCTTCCAGCGGATAAAGGTAAAAAAAGATAAATGTTTTAGGTGTAACTTGCCGGCTGGACATATTGGGAAGAATTGTACTGTGGAAATATGCTTGTATTGTGACTCGCTTTGCATAAAAAGGAAGATTGCCATTTATTAGCCATGCCAAAGCCTATTGTTGTGATGTATGGAATTTGTAGAGAAGACTTGATGTGGTTTGAGATTCCAAAGTCCAAAGATGTGAGAATTAAAAATACAAGTGATTCTCAGCGAGCTAGATGTTTTAGTTCCAGGTAACAAAAATTGGGAATTAGAGGAAGTTGGTAACGGAGTCTATAAGGTTATTCTCCCAACCAAATCTGATATGGCAAGGCTGAGAAAGGTAAAATATCTAGAGGTGGATTCGGAGAGGAAGATGTTCTTTGAGGAGTGGTCTTCCTAGCAGGTGGACAAGGCCTTTATAATATTTGGGTGAGAGTCAATGGGTGCCCAGAAAACCTGTGTCGTGACTACTTGGCTTTATTCGCGGTGGGGTCTCTTGTTGGCAAGGCAACAGAAGTGGATATGAATTTTACTCAGGAGGATGGGGTGGTAAGAATGAAGATTGATTATACGAACCCCCATGATATAACGCGCCATGTAAGCCACTTCTATGATGGTGAGGGTTTTACTGTGTACTTTGATGTGGAGACTCCTGATGGTTCCATTGTGCCAGCCGGGGAGTTTGAGAATGAAGATGGTAAGGGTAAACATGCCGATCCTAAAAATGATCCTACCACCCCTCAGGGGAATCAAAATTCTATTGATGATCCTATGTTGCCAAAGTCTTCAAATGATCAATTGGAAGGTTCCAAATGAAATGAGATGCAGCAGGACACGATTGAGGCATTTTCATCTTTGAAAGTTGGTCAGATCACCCTAAATTGTCAAATGCCTAGGGCTGCCTGTGGGGGTTCCAAGTCTAGAGCAGCTAACAGTGCCCCGGGGAAGAGATGGGCGGATATGGTTGAGGAGGATGATGCGGTTGAAGCTCTTCCAGGATCTTTTAGTGCAGCGGTCACGCGTCAAGGCGCGCAGATTTCTTTGTCGCTTCATGTAGCTCCTGTCGCGGCAGAAGTTCCGCTTGTTTCTTAGCCGCGGCAGGCTACCTCGCCCGGGGTACTTTGCTCCCAGCCTCGATGTGCTGCTGCAACGCCGTCTCCATGTCTGTCTCCGCGCTCGCCGGGTGGATCCTCTGCCGCGACTGAGATCTCGCCACTTTCTCTGTCGCGGTAGGAATTTGGCTGCATTGCTGCTGCCGCTTCTGTTGATCACAGATGGCACAAGGCCCCCTCTCCTCCGCCTAGCGAGAGTGCTGCTGCTATTGCTGGCCGATCTCTTGGGGATGCTCTAGGTACAAGACCGTCAACTCTCAAGGGTGCATGCGGAACGGGTGCTTTTCTTGGAGGAAGGTATTCAGAGAAAGATATTATTGATTTTGGTGGCATTTCGGAGAAGTCTCAGCTCCGTATCTGCTCAAGTAATCGGATTCGAGCCCATCCTAATGCGGATTCTCCACAGATGGAATGCGCGCAGAAATAAGCCGTTGCACGTGATCTGGCTTATTTCTCAGGTCTGAAGTTGTTAAATAAATATTCTTTATCATCTTTTTCACATGAAGAAGTAGTTCGTAGAGCTTGTTGCCTTGAGGTTTCTCTAGGTAGAACTAGTAGCCAAATTAAACATTCAGTAGATTTGATTAAAGAGACTGATATAGCACGCACACTTTTTACCTTAAAGCGAAAAGAAGAACAAGATTTAGGTAATAACGATGATTCTTGTAGTTTTGTCTTAGATGAAGCAAGCAAGCTCAGTGAGGATTTGTTGGAGGAGGAGTGTAGAGAAATAGAGGATCACAAGGATCCTTCCTGTAAATAAAAAAAAAACTCGGTCTTTACGAAAAAAACCTAAGGAGGTTAAGCTACCTACTCGCCGAAGTAAAAGATTACAAGGAAAAATATTAACATGAAAGGGTGTTTCTGGAATGGAGACGGGTTTGGGGACATGGCAAAGCATGTTTTTGTTAGAGAGACAATCCGCAAACATAAACTTGATTGTTGCGATTCTCGAGACAGGGAGATCGAGTTTTTTGGCTCCATTTCTAAATCGCTTGGCCGGTGGTCTTGACTATTGTTGGTACTGCCTACCTCCACAAGGGAGGTCAGGTGGTATCCTTGTTGGGATTAATTTATCTATGTTAAGCGTGAATAAGGTGTCCAACAGTGATTTTTGCGTAAAGTTTCATATTAGATCTAAAAAGGACGGTTTTGACTGGGTTTTAGTGCCGGTGCATGGGGCCGCACAAAAAGAGAAGAAGCCGGATTTTCTTTCAGAACTAGTACGAACATGTGATGATGAGCAGCTCCCATTGCTGATTGGGGGAGACTTTAACCTTCTAAGAAGGAAAGACGATAAAAACAATTATAACTTTAATGCAAGATGGCCGTTCATGTTTAATGCGATCATCAAAAGTCTTGATCTTAGGGAAATTGAGCTCTCTGGTAGGCAATATACGTGGGAAAATCATCGTAATAAGCTAACTTTTGAAAAATTAGATAGAGTTTTAGCAAGTATTGAATGGGAAAACAAGTTTCCTCTAGTTTCGGTTAGAGCGCTCACTCATACAGGATCAGATCACACCCCCCTACTTATTGACTCGGGTGAACAAGCTCACTTGGGTAATAAATATTTATTTTCCTTTGAACTATCTTGGTTCCGTCAAGACGGTTTCTTAGATATGGTTGAAAAGGAGTGGTTATCGGTGCCCACCGGGGGAAGCCCAATGGAAAATTAGCAAAATAAAATAATACATTTGAGAAGTTATCTGATAGGGTGGGTAAAAAATATGAGTAGTTTTTATAAGTCAGAAAAAGTTTGACTTACATCAATTATTGATATGTTGGATTTGAGGGCTGAATCCACTTTATTGTCCGATGATGATCGCATGAGTTTAAAAAATGCAAATGAAGAGCTTGCGAAATTAAGAAGAGATGAGGAATCCAAATGGTCACAAAGATCTAAGGTTAAGCACGTTCAAGAAGGGGGTAATAATACCAAGTATTTCCACCTTGTTGCAAATGGAAAGCATAGAAAGAAGAAAATTTTCCAGTTAGAGCAAGATGAAGGTACTATAGTTGGACAGGACAACTTAAAAACCTACATCTCTAAATATTACAAGAACCTATCTGGTGATCCCACACCTAATTATTTTGCTATGCTAGAATATGAAAATCATGATATTCCACAACTATCAGAGGAGGAAAATAGAATTTTAACGGCGGGATTCACTAAAAAGTAAGTACATGATGCAATTATGCAAATGGAGAAAATTAAGGCACTGGGACCCGATGGGTTCCCGGGAGAATTTTATCAAAGGTGTTGGGAAACTATTAAATTTTACTTGATAGCAATGTTTGTAACTTTCCAAAGAGGGGAGCTTCCGTTGTTTCATCTTAATTTTGGCACAATCATTCTTCTGCCCAAAAAAGAAAATGCAATCCAAATTCAGCAATATTAGTCCATTTGTTTATTGAATGTTAGTTTCAAGATTTTCACCAAGGTGGGAACTAATAGAATCTCAGAAGTTGCTCACACGGTTGTTAGACCTACACAGACTGCTTTCATGCTAGGGCGCCACATTTTAGAGGGAGTAGTGGTTTTACATGAAACCATTCACGAGTTGCATACAAAGAAGATGAACAGGTTCTTGTTAAAAATTGATTTCGAAAAAGCATACGGCAAAGTTAAATGGGACTTCCTTCAGCAAATGCTTAGGATGAAAGGTTTTGATCCCAAATGGTGCAAATGGATACAAGAATTCATTAGCCGTGGAAGTTTAGGGATTAAGGTCAATGAGGATATTGGGCATTACTTTCAAACAAAAAAGGGGCTATGACAAGGCGATCCCCTCTCTCCTATTTTATTCAATATTGTTGCAGATATGTTAGCAATCATGATAAACAGAGCAAAATAAGATGGCCAACTCAGTGGGGCTTATTCCTCATTTAGTTGATGGAGGGGTCTCTATTTTGCAATATGCGGATGATACCATTATCTTCCTTGATCATGACTTAGAAAAAGCTCTAAACATGAAGCTAATCTTATGCTCTTTTGAGTAGCTCTCTGGGCTAAAAATAAATTTCCATAATAGTGAAATATATTGTTTTGGAGAAGCAAAAGAAGTAGAGAATGAATATAAGTTTATTTTTGGGTGTGAGTTGGGAACCTTCCTTTTCAAGTATTTGGGAATTCCGATATATTTCAGAAAGTTAAAGAATGGTTAATGGAGACCCGTTGAGGATCGCCTTGAGATCAAATTGAGTAGTTGGATAGGTAAATTGTTGTCTTATGGTGATCAACTTGTTCTCATTAACTCGATTTTAACAAGCTTGCCGATGTTTCTGTTATCTTTCTTTGAGATTCCGGTTGGGGTTCGCAAAAGACTAGATTTTTTAGATCACACATTTTTTTGGCAAAGTGATGGACACAAAAGAAATTACAGGCTCACAAAATGGAATATAATTTGCAGACCAAAAGACCAAGGAGGTTTAGGAATTGAGGTGTTACAAGTTAAGAACATTTAAGCAAATGGCTTTTTAACTACTCCCTCCGATCAGAAATAAATATCGGTGATTTTGTACTAGTGTAGTATAAAGTTTTTACTAAGTCACCAACAGTTATTACTGATTAGAGGGAGTACTAAACAAGGAAGGAGTATGGCAAGAACTATTAAGAAATAAATATCTTCACTCAAAATCTCTGGCCTAAGTTACCATGAAACCAACTGATTCACCTTCTTGGAAGTGTCGAATGAAGGTAAAAGAGTAATTCTTCAGTAGAGGTTATTTTACTATTGGAAATGGTATGGATACGAGATTTTGGGAGGATTCTTGGCTAGGGAATAAGTCACTAGCTGAACAATACCCGTCTCTTTATAACATTGTGCAACGGAAAAAAGTTTTAGTAGCTAATGTTCTTAACCAAAACCCGCTGAATATTTCCTTCCGGTGTACTTTAAACGAAAATCGTTGGAGACTATGGTTGCAATTAGTACAACATCTAATTTCGGTACAACTTAATGATGAAAAGGATGTTTTCGTGTGGGGATTAACAACTTCTATGTACTTAGATTTACTAGATGATGATACAAAATTCTATGAAAAGTACATATGGAAAATGAAGGTCCCACTAAAGATAAAGGTCTTTATATGGTTCTTACACCGGAAGGTAATTTTAACCAAAGACAATTTGATTAAGAGACAGTGGACGGGTAATGAAGTATGTTGTTTTTGTGATTGCAAGGAATCCATACGACATCTTTTCTTCGAATGCCCATTAGCTAAAGTGATTTGGCACATTATTCATATGACGTTTGGTTTAGCAACACCTAAAAATATAACTAATCTCTTTGGAAATTGGCTCAAGGGTATTCCGAAGAAAGAACTTATTCAAGTTAGAGTGGGTGCGTGCGCGGTGATATGGGCAATATGGAATACCAGAAATGACATTGTGTTTAACAAACCGAAAAAACTCTTTCTTGCAGGTTATTCCTATGGCTACCCACTGAATCCGTATGTGGTCCTATCTCCAACAAGAGGAGCAGCGGGAGGCGATGGATTCTAGGTGCAACCGTTTGGAGACGGTAGCTCAGGATTTATTCAGCTGGTGCAGTTGGCACTTGCACAATATAATCTGCCTCTAAATTTATCACCAAATTTGTATTATCTTTCGCTGGCTTATCCACGGGGCCACGTTGTGCGACCCGTGATTTGTAAAACTTTGCTACTACTGTAGTCTTCGGACTCTAAATAAATTAATAAAGGCCATATGCATCACTTTGATGCAGAGGCTGTGGCTTCTCCATTTCGAAAAAAAACTGAAGATTAGGCGATGAGCAAAAATACTCCAGCTTCATGTCAAGAAATCAAAGATATTGTGGGCACCAAATATCGATCTGGGTTAGCACGTGAGATCAGCACGACATTGATCGCATGCTTTGCAATAGCTCAATTTCGTCACTAGTGCATGGTTGAAATACATCGTTTTGATTTGGGCAACCAAGGAAATTTCAGCAACATATGGCTACAGTTTTTTTCAGAGAAAAAACGACGGAGTATTTTGTCGTTCACTTTTTTTTCTGCATGTTCTGTCCCTCATGTGTGATGATTTCCCTTTTTCCAAAAGAGTGTATAAGATTCTAAAAAAAAGGAAGGTATGAGGTTCACGCACCCTTGCTGTAGACACCTGGGAGAATTAATTGCTGCCAAAAATACATGTTCAAAAGCATGAACAATGCAATAGAAACGTATGAACTAAGTGACAGCAATTTAATGCAGTGTGTCAGTTTGTTTAACATGGCTGCAGCAAGCTAAAACTTGCTAAATGGGTGGCAGAACTTCAATACATACCAAAAGGACATCTGATTTATGGAATGGACTGCAGTCTTACGGAGAAGAAAACTTTGATGGGAACAAAATAGAACTATTTCTCATTTCATGATTCACATAACAGGTTCTTTGGTTTCGCACAACACGGACAGTCCATGATGCAGTGATGTGTATGAAGACACCAAATAATGCAGTGATTTTTATGAAGACACCAATTAGTTTGATATTCATTCGTCGGCAGCAGTCGTATGTATGCCGGTTTCCGGGGGGTGGGGGAGGGGGGGAGGTGTAAGATGTACGAGGCGGTACGTCCATGGCCGTTGAAACTCCTTTCCAGCATCTTTAGCCGTTCAAGTTTTAATCGAACGGTACAAGATGCATAAAAAATGGCGCGAAACTAAAACTTAAGATGAACGGTTCAATACTTGATCTAAAACTGCAATAACATAAAACAAACATCAACCACAGTTTAAGAAAACAAGAAAGCCGAAATAGTAGAGAGATCTACCACATCAAATTTATAGAATCATCCAAATATATAACCTCCAAGGTGTCATGCATAGCATTCAAGGAACACATGGGATGTAATCACTTCTAGAAAAATAATAACATAGGTTGATGGAGTTCTTAGAAACCTTCTTGGGAAGTACTGTCCTCGTCTTCATCTTCATCTTCGTCTTTATCTTCATCTTGTGGCGCCTCCAACTCTTCCAACTCATCTGAAGCTGCGCCCTCATTATCATCTTCCTTCTTCACAGGAGAAAGAACATCAATAGTGCCATCACCAACACACATGCCACATTCTTGATCAACAAAGGATTCCATATCAGATATAGTGTTCAAGAAACGCCCGCTCCTAACACAGAATTGCGCAAAAACCAAGGAGGCAATTGTGAGGACCGCAATGATGATTAGAATCACGATCAACGGTGTGTAAGAACCACTTGAGACAGACCCAACAGTGTCACTTCCTGACTCATATGGTGTGATCAACAATGATGCTGGTGGTGGTGGTGGAGGTGGTGGTGATAGGAGCGACATCTTTAATAGTCCTTTAATTTCTAGTAATGAATAGAGAAGAAAAGCCTTTGTTATACTTGGTATATTTGTGTGTGTTGAATTGCCTCCCTGCATAGGCTTTAAAAGGAGCAACAGGGGCAAAATAGGAAGGACAGTGCTTTTTTAGTAAGATATTTGTTAAAATAATTTCTGGACCATTCACTCTGGCATGCGTTTCACATCATCTACTTTTCACTTTACGTGTCGTTTTGGAAACAATGTAATTTGTCTCGGAGCATTCAGTTTCAAACTTTTAAAAGAAGGACTCTAAGTGCTTCCATATAGAGACAATTTTTTGTTTTCTTATATAACAGCCACAATCTTCCAAACAAAACCAGGTGCCTTGCTGGAAAAATGTTATCTTCAACTTTTGTTCTGATTTAATTGCGAAGAAGATATATGAGTCTTGGATCATGCATTCCGAGCTCTCCTTACTAGTGTTCACAAGACATACCACTGGTCCCCACGCCAAATGGATTTGATTTTTTAGATGTGCTACGTAACTTTTACTCGGGACAAGTTAGAGTTTGAGCGAGTGAATCAAATCTTAGCTAACTTGTACTCCCTCCATTTCAAAATATAAGATGTTTTAGCTTTATGAAGCAAATGTAGCTAGACATCTTTTAGTGTATAGGTTCACTCGAATATACATACTAAAAGATGTCTAGATACATTTGATTCACAAATCTAAAGTATCTTATATTTAAAAACAAAGGTAGTATTAAAATATAATAAGCTAGTTAGGTTGACTCGATGTCGTGGGAATTTAGAGACAGTAGCCATGGGGTGGCTTATCGAGGGGGCTCAACGGTGGTGACGATGGGTCCGGCTCGGGATTGTGCCAACGGAGACACCTCGGTTTACCCAGGTTCAGGGCCCTCCCGGGTGGAGGTAAAGCCCCTACTTCCTGCCTGCTTCGTATTATCTAGACAGTAGCGATTACAGTGCTCCTCGAGCTGTTCGGGCTAGAGGAGGAAGAAGAAGATCGAATCTCCCTAGACTAAGGGTCCAGGCCCCCTTATATAGGCGGGGACCTGGTTACAGGTTAGGTAGCGATTCGGCCGGCTGCCGGCTCCTCCGTGGTCACGTCTTCGGCGTGATCCTCTGGCCCTGCTCTGACGAAGGCGCTTTATAAAGTGCCTTTCCGTTGGACCGGCATCTGGGAGGCATATGCCCTCCCTTTTGCCTCGGATCCCGTCGTGGGGAAGGGTCCTTGATCGCTGATTGGCTGGGTCCGGTCATGGCACTCGTCACTCCCGTCCTTTGCCTCTGTCGCTCTTGTCGGGGCCAGCCCACTTTCAACGAGACAGCCGTTGGAGGGCTTTTGTCTTCATCGCCCGGCTCCAGCTTTCCTTGATGGAATCGCCAGCCGGCTGCTGGCGCAGCCGGCCCTCCGGGCGGAGCCGGTCTTCTCATCCTTGAGCCGTGGAGATTTCTGGGACGCCAGCCGGCAGATTGCTCGGCCCGTGGCATGCCCCATTAGTCATCCCCACGACACTAGCCCCCGAAACTGGCGAAGTCTCATGGGTTAGCATGGGGCTTTGGTGGGTTTTTTTCCTCGCCGAAGTCTTGCTCGTTTCCGTCGAAGTCCCAGGATTCTTTGTCTGGTCTGGAAGCCATTGGCCTCGAGGCCAAGTCCCGCGGAGTATTGCCAGCCGTCTCGGGACGAGCTGGCTCCGAGACCGATTCGGCTGGCGGCCGCCGCGCGGCTGCCCGCCGTTGTCCGGCTCCTTGGGACTTGCTCCCTCGGGGACTGGACCGAAGTACCACTTGTCCGCGCACCGTCACGCCACGTCCAACCGGTCCCGGCCCCATGATCCTTTGTGGCAACCGCGGCGGTTGCCCGATCTTCACGCGGTCGTGGCTCATGACGAAAGGGGGTCAGTTGCCAACCCATCGTGGGCAAGGTACGCAACTGACCCGTCCCCTCACTTTTAAATTGGGAACCGTTCCTGAAGCGAAGCACCGGTCGCCCGCTTCTCTTCCTCCTTCGGCATTCGCTCCGCGTGAAATCCTCTGCTCCCAAGCTTCGCTCCCACGGGATTAGGGTTTTCCGCTTGCTCCGCCGCCATTCCGCTCATCCAGATCCGCACCCGGATGGCTCCCAAAGCATCCTGGCCCAAAGGAAAGGGGGCGGCCTCGGACAAGGACGCCGCCCCCCCGCTCTGCCGAAGGGATCGTGGGAAGGCTCTTGGGTGAAGGAGAAACAAATCGAGCTGCTGCGCCGAGGTCGAGTGCTACCACCCGCGGATCTCGTGGGCTGTCGCCCGGCCGGCGGCGAGCGCGTCCCCGCCCCTGAGCCTGGGGAGACGGTGGTCTTCTACGACCATTTCCCCCGGGGCTTCGCGCTGCCCGCCAGCAGCTTCCTGCGTCAGTTCCTGGACCACTTTCATCTGCAGCCGCACCACCTCGGAGCTAACGCGATGATGATGCTGGCCGCGTTTGCGGCCCTTTGTGAGGCGTATTTGGGCATCTGGCCCAACGTTGAGCTGTTCCGCCGGCTGATCTACTTCAAAACTCAGACGGCCGACACCATTCCCGTAGTGTGCGGGACGGCCTCCTTCTATGCGCGCAAGACCGCGGACTTCCCCGGATTGAAGGGCAAAGAGTCTTGCAAGAAGTGGCAGCGCTCCTTCTTCTATGTGAAGAATCTGAAGGAGGGCGCAGATCATATCAACCTGCCGTCCTTTGACGCGAACGGGCCTGAGCGGGACAGCTAGAGCGCTCCTCTCCCTCGCGCCGCGCTGGACGTGGAGAAGATTCTTTAGCGGATCTCCGCTATCCAGAAGGAGGGCGGCCTAAAGCCCCACGACCTCCTACTCGCCTTCTTGGTCGCCCGCGTGTCGCCCCTCCAGCGCCGCTCGCACAAGATGTGCTTCCTGGGATCGGCCAGGGATCCAACTCGTCACTCTTCCAAGGAGCTGTCGGCGACTGAGGTGGCGCGGAAGGCGAATCGGGTTGCTGATGTCAAGCTCCCGACCTCGTGGAAATAGGGCCTGAAGCCTTACGACCGGAATAATCCGATCGCTGAGGTACGCTTGCCGGGCTTGGTTTTAGTTTCTCCCCCTTTGCGATTTGAGTCTTCTGGTGTTTACTTGCCTGGCTTGGGCAGAACTTGTTCGCTCTGCAGACCGCAGAGAACTCGACCCAACATCAGGCCAGCCTCGCTGCTGATAGGGCGGAGTCGGACGACGGGGTCGTCTGGGACGACGCTGAGGAGGATGAGGATGCCGGCTCTCGCGCCGCCGTCGAGAGCTCAAGCGCCACTCATGGTGACGAAGGAAGTGAAGAGCTCGTGGACTCGGGCGAGCCCCTCAGCCATTCTAGTAAGTTTCCAGGTCCTTCCTCCTTACGAGACTGGTCCGAGGATGACGATGATGAAACCGGGTCGGTTGCCGCCCCCGGGGTTGCAGCCCTTCATGTAGCCGCCGTGGCCGCCGCCGGAGCTCAAGCTTCCCCGGTCGTGGACTTTCCAGAGTCACCGGAACAACATCCTGTTGTTCCAGAGCCGGCCAGCCCGAAGCCGGCGGACCCCGAGGGAACTGGAGGCAGGCCGGCTGGCGCCAAGACAAGAAGCCAGCCGGCTCCGGCCGAGCCGGCTGAGAAGCGGAGGAAACCGGAGCCGGCGACGAGGAGCCAGCTCCAACCCAAGATGAAGAAGGTGACCAAAGGACGGGCCACCACCGTAGCCGGGTAAGATCCCCGCCTCCGCGTTTCTTACCGCCATTGGCCGCCGCAACTCTGATCGGCTTAACTGTGAGACGCCCTCCTCGTAGGTCCCCTATTGTCATCGACATGATTACACAGCCTCCCCCTGCTTCCGCATCAGGGGAAGCTGAGACCTCGACTCCTGACCTCCCGCGCAGCAAGAGAGTGCGCAAGGAGGATACTAGTGGCGACTCGGGTCGCGTTGAAGAAGACCGCCACTCCCCGCGGTTGGAGTCTGTCACGAGCGAAGCTGGGGCAGAGGAGCCTTCCCGCTCAGAGGTGGCTGCGGGCGCTGTTTCCAGCCCGGCTGCCGCGACTGGGGCCGACCCCATGCCGGCCAGGGGGATCACCCCTACGGAGGCTGCCACGCCTCCTCCTCCCGCTGCCGAAGACGCCGCGGCGGGGAATGACGCCGCTGCCCACGCGCCCTCTGACCCGCCCAGCCAAGAAGATACGCGCGAGGCCGCGGCGAAAGCGATGGAAGAGACCCCGGTGCGTGCGGGGTCGTTGGAGCCCCCGGAGCTAGCTGCCCGGACTCCTTCCAGCCCTAGGCTCGCGTCGAGCGTGCAGGCTATAGTGCCTGCACTTGGGACAATGGCTGGCGCGGCCGCTGGTCCCCTTCTCTTCGGGCTGGCCTCCAATTTTGGTGAAGCTTCCCAAGGACTCCTCACCACTCAGGTGGCGAGGAGTGAGCGCGGTGAAAACTCTCCGGCTCCTGAGGTTGCGACCAAGGATGCCTCGAGGGGAAAGGCTCCTGCTACTGCGGCTGGGTCCGGCGTCGGGAGTTTGAGCTCTGCCAGCCAGCTTTAGCAAGAATGGGCGGACACCGCCTTGAGCGTCGATGTTGGAGAAAAACTCAAGGTCCAGGGTAGCAAACCGACCCTGGCGGAGCTGAACAAATAGTTCTCTATCATCAAGGAGTCGCTACAGAACATCGGGCTCCAGTTCCTCGATGCTGTACGGACGACCAATGTGAGTACCGCGCCTTTAGCCTCTGATTTCTTCTGCTGGTTGAGAGACGAGGCCCGCAGCTCTGTGGCCAATTTCACCATGCACCCTAGCCCCCGAGTTTCGAGGCAGCTGTAGAGGCAGCTGGCTTGAAAATGAATTTCGCTAAGAAACGTTGCCTTTCTGTCTTCCACAGGATCTGAACATGCTTCGAGCCAATGTCTTCCAGAAGCTGCTGGCGAAGTATCGCACCGGCAAGGTTCAGTACCAGGATCTGAAAAGGGTGCCGGAGAAGCTGTCAGGTAAGCCCAGGATCCTCTGCTTTGGAATTCCACTAGCGCCCTTCCTGCTCACACGCTTCCATTCTCAGACGCTGCCTCGCTCGTCGCCTCGCTTGAGTCCCGGCTGGCCAACTCGATGTCGGCCGACGCGGTTGAGCTGCTTAAACAAAAACATGCGGAGGAGCTTCAAAGCCTGCAAGCTCAAGCTGCCCGGGCTCAGGAGTTAGAGACGGAGCTGACGAAGGCTCGAGAGGCGGAGTCATCGCTGCGGCTGGAATTCGGCCGCCAGTTGGCCAAGGAGCAAGAAGTTCTCTCTGCGAAGTACGCTAGCGAGGTGGATGAGCTTCGCGCATCGCTGGAAAGCAAGGTCGAGAGCCGCGACGCCCAGATCAACGAGCTGAAGGGTTCCCGAAAGCTTGACAGTGAGCGGCATGACACGAAGATCTGCGTTTGGCGCGCTCGCGACCGCAAACTCCAGTCCGGCTTGCTGGGGCTGGAACATGCTCTTCGTGGTACATTTCTCTTCTTGTTTCTCAGCTCTTGCTCTTTCACGTTGTCTCCTCATGCTATGATTGCCCCCGCAGAAGCTTTCCCCGACTCCAACAGGGCCGCGGCGGCCGCGCTGAAGGAATATAGGACGAAGCAGAAGATCGTCCCTAGCAATGATCCCAAGGCCCAACTTTCCTCAGGGGAATTGATGGCATTGGTTAAAGGCCGGCTTCACCCAGTCGCTAAGCTGGGCGGGGATCTCCACCAAGCCGTTGTTTCTGTCTTCAGAACTTTGTGGCCAGGTCGAGCGGTGCCTGACGAGATCCAAGCGCTCCTCAAGTGGATCCCGCTTGCGTCCAACCGGGTCGACGTCTGGAAAGAGTCCGCGGCTCGAGCCGGCGCTGCGCAGGCTCTGGAGTTTGTGCTCTCATGGTATCCAGGCGTTAACCTGGACCAACTGGAGGACGTTCGCGAGGGCGGATTGGCAGGCCTCAACAAAGCCAAGCTCCGCCAATGCGCTTGCGCCATTGCAGAGTGTGTCGAGACCGACGTGCTTTTTGACGCGGGGGACAGCGATGAGTCCATGGATGGCATGGACTTCGAAGAGCCCAGCTCTGCGGAAGAACCCCAAAAGGCCCCCGAGGATCTTGCTGACGACTCCATTCCTCCATCTCCCAGCGGCGACGACTTCGTCTTGGCAGTTCGAACTGGCGACGCTGCTCTGCTGGAGCCGGCTGGCTCACCAAGCGCCCTCTGACTGTGTCAGGACATCCTTATTCGTTTGTATGCACATTGAACTTATGCCATGCCCAATGACATTTTGTTCGTGCACACCAATGACATTTCACCCTAAGTCCCTTACGCATTAGTTTCTAGTTATTTGTGAACCGGATTTAGCCTGACCCCTTTTGACTTTTTCCTTTATCTCCCCATCCTTCGGCCCTTCTACCCCCAACCGGCAGCTTGGTGCCGGTTGGTCTCCCTTGGACCGGCAGCCGAATGCCAGTCTAGGGTGGGAGCGTGCCGCGGGATGAGGAGTAGTACTTCGGTGTGTAAGAGGTCTGGCTTGGTCCAGTTTACGCAAAACTATCAACCAATGCGCGCGGTTCTTGGGTGAACGCTCGTTAACGTTCTCGCGTTCTGTCCTCTTAGCAATTTTCCTGTGTGGGTGACCTGCCGGCTCCATCGCCCGCGGTTCGGGGTGGAGGTTGGGCACGGGGTCCGATCCGCACATAGTACTCGTTTGTCTGACAAGAGATTCGGTTCGTCGGGTTGCGGGTGTTTCCTCTTAGCGATTTTCCCAGGTGGGTGACCTGCCGGCTCCATCGCGCACGACGCGTGATACGTCCAAAACGTATCTACTTTCCCGAACACTTTTGCTATTGTTTCTCCTCTAATTTGTGTATTTTGAATACAACTAACACGGACTAACGCTGTTTTTAGCAGAATTGCTCTGGTGTCTCGTTTTTGTGCAGAAATCCAACTTTCAGTAAAAATTCGGGAAAAATCATCAAAAATCCTATTTCACCAGAAGACCCACTGAGCTAGAAGACGAGATGGAGGGGAGGCTCGAGGGCCCCACACGCACAGGGGGCGCGGCCCAGCCCTGGCCGCGCCCACTTGGTGTGAGGACGCCTCGGCCGTCCCCTCGACCTCTCCTTTCGCCTACATATACCCCCTGACTCAATTATATCGGGGAGACGGCGTTTTTCCTAGATAGACTTCCGCTGCGCCGCCGCCATCAGAAACCGCGATTCGGAACCAGAAACTCTGTTCTGGCACCCTGCCAGAACGGGGATTTGGAGGAGATCTTCATCACCATCATCACCGACGCTCCTCCATCGACCATCCATGACTCCCCCATCCATGTGTGAGTAATTCCCCCGCTGTAGGTGAGGGGATGGTAGGGATTGGATGAGATTGTTCATGTAATTTGATATGAGATTGTTAGGGCATAGTGCCTAGTATCTTTATTTAGTGCCTATGACATTGTTGCAACTTGTTGTGCTTAATGCTTGTCACTTAGAGCCCAAGTGCCATGATTTCAGATCTGAACATGTTATTATTTATATGATGATACTTGTTGTTTATGGTCTTACCTACAAGTTGTATACACATATTGTTGTCCGGAACCCGAGGCCTCAAAGTGACAGAAATTGGGATAACCGGAGGGGATGGCTATGATGTGAGGATCACATGTGTTCACCGACTGCTAATGCTTTGCTCCGGTACTTTATTAAAAGGAGTACCTTAATTACCAGTAGTTTCCCTTGAGGCCCTGCTGCAACAGGCTGGTAGGACAAAAGATGTCGTGCAAGTTTCTCCTTGTGAGCACGTACGACTATATACGGAACACATGCCTATGATTGTTTGTACTAGGATGCTTTATCATTATTTATCTGCAATGCCCGTGTCTCATCGATTTCATGAATTATCTTATCCATGCAACGCCCGTACATCCATCCCTATGCCTACAGTATTTGTTCCTACTGTTTACTATAACTACTATTACTGCTGCTATTTTACTACTGCCGTTACTGTTTCACTACTATCACCACTATAAAACTGTTGCTACTGATAAACCACTGCGAGCAAGACTGTTTCTAGGTGCAGCTGAATTGACAACTCATCTGGTAAGGCTTACATATATTCTTTGGCTCCCCTTGTGTCGAATCAATAAATTTGGGCTTTACTTCCCTCGAAGACTGTTGCGATCCCCTATACTTGTGGGTTATCAATTTTCTGGCGCCGTTGCCGGGGAGCATAGCTTTATTTGTAAGTTCACTTGGTATTCATATTGTTCGCTGCAATCCTTTCATCATGGGTAAACCTCGTGATGGAAAAGTTCCTATATTGCCATCCACTACAAGAAGAGGTATGACTCTCAACACTTCTGTTGCGCTTGATTCACCATCTGTTCTGAGTAAGTTGCTTACACCACCACACCCACACGCTACTGCTACTACTTCTGCTGAGATTGAAAATGCCACTGATAATTTAGATGATGCTTCTACTGTGCTTGATGAGAGTGGTTCACTAGGTTCCTTTTTAGATGCTACTATTGCTAGAGCTAAGTTGGGAAACACCACTGTTACACCTGTTAGTTCACCTGAGTCTAGGGAATGTCCTAGTGATGATTTTGATGATGATGCTTATATTGAGCTTAATGATGATTTTATTGCTGAAGCACGTGCTACTCGTAATGCTGCTGAGGTTAAAGAACTTCTTGCAAGACGTTCTGTTAGATATAATTTGTCTCCTGATCCTAAGTTTGCTGCTTCTCCCATAAATATTAGAGATAAGGATTATGATTTCTCTTTAGATTTATCTTACATATCTATTGTTGAGAAAATTCCTTTTTGTGGTACTAAAGATGAGAGTGCTATGGAGCACATGAATGAGCTTTCTACTTTGAGTAATTTGTTTTCTGATGATATTAAGCTCCGCACTTACTTTGTTGCTAAGATTTTTCCTTTCTCGTTAAAAGATGCAGCTAAAACTTGGTTTAATAGCTTGTCTCCTGGATCTCTTAATAGTCCTATTGCTTTGGTTAATGCTTTCTTTCAGAAATATTTTCCTGCTAGTGCTCAACATGCTGCTGTGCAGAAAATCTTTGATTTTGAACAGGGAAAAGGAGAGATATTGCCTGAATCTTGGACAAGGTTTTGTTCTTTAATTAGAGCTTTGCCTAAAGAACCATTGCCTAAAAATGAACTCCTTGATATATTTTATAATGGACTAACTGATGAATCTAAGTCATATCTGGATAGTTGTGTTGGTTGTGTTTTTAGGGAAAGAACTCCGGCTGAAGCTGAAGAATTAATGGCTAAAATAAGCCGGAATTATGATGATTGGACTCTAGTTGAGCCAACACCAGCACCAACACCTGCGCCATCTACAGAGCCTACGTCAAAGAAGAGAGGTATGATTGAATTAAATGATGAAGTTATGAGGGAAGCTAAGAAATCTCTTAGGGAGAAAGGTATTAAAGCCGAAGATGTGAAGAATTTGCCTCCTATAGAAGAATTATGTAAGCCAATCCCTCACTCATCTACTATTGAGGTACACTCTCTCCAACGCTTTGATGAAAGAGATATTCCTTATTCTAAACCTCGTGATCAATGCTTAGATGAGTTTGATAATTTTATTGTTAAGCAAGAAAATTTTAATAGAATTGTGCATAATTATCTGTTGGAAAATTCTAGAGCTATTAACAAGTTGCAGGATATTGTGGAGAGAACTGCCAATGACATGAAGATACTTGTGAAACATTTTCAAATGGTTCAAACACAAATTGATCAGCATACCAAGGTGCAAAAAGACTTGCTAGTTAATGCCGCAAGAGAGAAGCAAGCATGTGAAATACGCACAAGAAGTGGCACTGCTACTCAAGATCCATTATATCCTGAAGGACATCCTAAGAGGGTCGAGCAAGATTCTCAACGTACTTCAAGTGATCATATTCCTTCTAAGAAGAAGAAGAAGAAGCATAAAACAACTACAGAAGCATCCGATGCAGGTAAAGAACCTAACAGTGTTTCTATTTCTGATGTTGAAACTGAACTAGGAGATGCTTCCGATAAAGAAGAAGTTGAAGAGGAACGAGAAAAGATTGATAAGAATGCAAAGTACACCAAAGAAGACTTCATTGCCACCAAGCATGGTAAGGAGAGAGAACCTTAGGTGCAGAAACCAATGCCTTTTCCTGGTAAGAAACACAAGTCCAAGGAAGAAGAACACTACAACAGGTTTTGTGAATGGATGAGACCTTTATTTTTGCAAATTATTTTGACTGATGCTATTAGAATGCCTCCTTATGCAAAATATATGAAAGATATTGTTACTAACAAAAGGAAGATTCCTAATGAGGAAATTTCCACTTTACTTGCTAATTATTCTTTTGATGGTAAAGTACCGGAGAAGCTTGGAGATCCAGGTATACCAACTATTCCTTGCTCCATTAAAAATAACTATGTTAAAACTGCTTTATGTGATCTAGGAGCCGGAGTTAGTGTCATGCCTTTTTCTCTTTATAAGAGACTTGATCTAGAAAAATTAGTATCAACTGATATATCTTTGCAGATGGCTGATAAGTCTACTACTATTCCTATTGGTATATGTGAAAATGTTCCTGTTCAAGTTGCTAACAGTTGTTTAATATTAACTGACTTTGTTGTGTTGGAAATGCCTGAAGATGATAATATGTCTATTATTCTTGGGAGACCTTTTCTAAACACTGCAGGTGCTGTTATTAATTGCAATCAAGGAAAAGTTACTTTTAATGTCAATGATAAAGAGTACACGGTTTATTTTCCCAAGAAGATTAATAGGAAGAATGCTCTAAATTCAATCAAGCATGTTGAGACCATCAAAGTCGGTCAAATTATTTGTTCAGAGGAAAAAAGGTGGGGAGGACTGCCAAGCTTTATAAAAAGAGCACAAAAGTGCCAATCTCTCTCTCAAAAACTTGCTTCATTTTTGTATAGAAGATAGTAAGAACCCCATTGCTAGTCGTTGACAAAAGCAACCACCTCTCAAAACTCAAGTTTTATCTCTCTGTTTTACAAATGAAAAGCTCTAGCACATGTTTAATCACTGCTTCCCTCCGCGAAGGGCCTTTCTTTTACTTTTATGTTGAGTCACCACCTTCTATCTTTATGCACCGTCTAAGAGAGCATAGTTGTCATTCTGAGTATAATGTGCATTGTCCCAAAGTTTATCATTGATTGATTCATGACTATGGTTTCACTTGTTCTTAAATTATTTGTATCTAGTCGCCCTCTTAAACTTGAAGGTGTCCTATGCATTTATGTTTTGCTCTCCATGAAGGACAAGCTGAAAACCATTTGTATGTTTTTCCTTATGATTTGAACACACGTTTGACTTTCATTGTTTCATTATTCATGATCTTTTGTTTGTGTTCTTTTTCATGTTATAACATGGTTGCTAAGTTTCTTCTATCAAGATTATGTCTTTCATGCCCATGTTTTAAGTTCTTTTGATCCCAGCTCACAAATGCTTACACATATGATCAAGATTGTGTAGGTGCATGTCACCTCAAAAATTATTCTTTTGTTATCACTTACCTACTCGAGGACAAGCAGGAGTTAAGCTTGGGGATGCTTGATACGTCTCAAACGAATCGATAATTCTTGATGCTCCATGCTTGTTTTTGCACCATTTGCCTTGTGTTTCGTTACACTTCGTGGCATTTTTATGTGATTTCCGGAACTAACCTATTGACAAGATGCCACAGTGCCAGTTCCCTATTTTCTGATGTTTTTGTATTTCAGAAAAGCTACACAGGAAATATTCTCGGAATTGGACGAAACAAGTTCCTGAAGTCTTATTTTTCCCGGAAGCTTCCAGAGATCCGAAGAGGTGAAGGAGAGGGGCCACAGGCCAGCCTCACACGAGGCCGGCGCGGCCCAGGCCCTGGCCGCGCCGCCTAGGTGTGAGGAGGCCTGGGGCCACTCCTGACGACGCCCATTCGCCTATATAAAGCCTCGGGACGAAAAACCCTAAAGGAGTCGGCGAAATTTCCAGAAGAGTTCCGTAGCACCGCCGCCGTCGAAGCCAATTTCGGGGGACAGAAGTCTCTGTTCCGGCACCCTGCCGGGACGGGGAAGTGCCCCCGGAGCCATCTCCATCGATCTCCATCGCCGTCTCCGCTGTCTCCATCGACCTCACCGCCATCTCCATCAACCTTGCTGTCTCCTATGATGAGGAGGGAGTAGTTCATCTCCGGGGCTGAGGGCTCTACCGGTAGCTATGTGTTTCACCTCTCTCTCCCATGATGTGATCTTTATGTGATCGTGAGCTTTGTATCATGTTGAACAAGTAGATGTTATTATTCAGATATTATGTGTACTCTAGTGATGTTATTAAAGTAATCTATTCCTCCTGCCATGGTGTAACGGTGACAGTGCGTGCATCATGGTGGTACTTGGTCTAGGCTACGATTGTGATCTTTTATGGATTATGAGAATAATTATCGCTATGATAGTATTGAAGTGATCTATTCCTCCTTTCATGGTGTAATGTTGACAGTGTGTGCACCGTGTTAGTACTTGGTCTAAGTTGCAATATTATCTATCTTGAGTTGTGATTTGATTTGGATATCTCTATGAGTGGTGTTTGTCAAGTACTTGATGAACTTTAAGGAGTGCTTCATAGCCCTACGCAATGATTAGTGTTATTCAATAGGAGAGTAATTCAGAGTACCATAGTGAAGAGAAGTTATTTATTTGTTCAATTATGTTATATTTGTTGGGAGTGTGACCACTAGTGAAAGTATGATCCCTAGGCCTTGTTTCCAAGCTTTGCACACCGTTTACTTGCTGTTTTGTTACTTGTTTGCTTGCTGCCATTTTTATTCCAGATTGTATTTACTACTTATAATCATCCATACCACTTGTATTTCACTATCTCTTCGCCGAACTAGTGCACCTATACATCTGACAAGTGTATTGGGTGTGTTGGGGACACAAGAGACTTTCTGTATCGTAATTGCAGGGTTGCTTGAGAGGGATAACTTTGACCTCTTCCTCCCTGAGTTCGATAAACCTTGGGTGATCCACTTAAGGGAAACTTGCTGCTGCTCTACAAACCTCTGCACTTGGAGGCCCAACACTGTCTATAAGAACAGACGCGTGCGTAGACATCAAGCTCTTTTCTGGCGCTGTTGCCGGGGAGGTAAGGTAAAAGGTACTCACATTCTTTGGCTACTAAGTCTTTTAGTTGCTAGTGAGTGCTCGGAGTTATTTCCTTTAGATTCTGCAATTACATCTTTTTGTTTCTTGTTTTTATTTTCACTAGTTAGGCTTAATGGAAAACAAAGAGTTCTGTAGTCTTTTTCTGGAGTTTAGATATGAAGTGTTTGAAGAGAAAATTGAAAAACCTTTGGAGCTTAATTTGCATGCTAATAGTGTTGTTAGTATGAATGCTTTGAACACCGATGCTATAGAAAAGTCTAAGCTTGGGGAAGCTGGTTTTGTTAAGCATGATATTTTTAGTTCCTCAGCTTTAGTGGAGAAAGTTTGCTCTGATGATATTTTATCTCCCATATGTGATGTTCCTTCTTATGATGATATGTTTGAAGAATATGCTTTGCGACACAGTAGTTCTCTAGCTTGTGATGATACTAAACCTCTAGTTTATGATGGCTATGATGATGAGTATAATATTTTCAGTTCACCTACTTTTGAGGAGAAAATTAGTTATGATTACAATATGCCTCCTATTTTTGATGATTATGGTGATGAGAATAATTATTCTGTTGAATCTGCTCCTACTACGATTGTTCATGTAGGGAGTATTAATTCTTTTATGCATGTGGCTCATGATAGGGATGCTTTATGTGATAGTTATATTGTTAGTTCTATTCATGATGCTACTGAAAGTTATTATGAGAGAGGGAAACATGGTTTGATGGATCTCAACAATATTGAGTTTCCCCTCTTTATGTTGCAATTCTTGAAGTTGTACTTGTTTTGCCTTCCTATGCTTTTTGCTTTGCGTTTTTATGACTTGTCTCTTTACAAGACTATTTTTCATAGGAAGTGGTTTAGATTTAAATGTGTTCCATACATGCTTTTTGATGCTCTCTATTGCTTCAAGTTCTTATATGGCGCCTTTGCCTCAAGCTCTTATATGGCGCCCACATGAGCATCTTTGCAAATTACTGCGCCTAGCTCAAAGGCGTTAAAGAAAAGCACTCTTGGGAGATAACCCATTGTTTTATTTTCAGTACTTTTTCTTTTATTTGAGTCTTGGAAGTTATCTTTTATATCTATATAAGAACCCCCCACTACCTCATTTTCCTGGCTCCCGGTGAAGCCACGTCACCCCCTTTACCAATCATGTACGGTCATTCAGAGCTTCGTCGCGCATCACCTCGATTCTTTACATGGGCTGGACTGACGTGGGCTTGAAGTCCTATCATGGGCTCGCAAGCTCGCTGGCAACTCCCCATAAGTTCTGTCCTTAAAAAAAGGGAGCAGCTGCAAATCATTGTTCGTCTTCCTCTGCCATTGCGACCGTTCGTCCTCCTCAAGAATTTCTAGCCACGACTTGAGGCCTTTTCCTCTTCCTCCCTGAGAGGGATAGCTTTGACCTCTTCCTCCCTGAGTTTGATAAACCTTGGGTGATCCGCTTAAGGGAAACTTGCTGCTGCTCTACAAACCTCTGCACTTGGAGGCCCAACACTGTCTACAAGAACAGACGCGTGCGTAGACATCACTCACTTATATTTACTTTCATCAATTTTGTTCCTTTAGTTTATTTACATGATTAAGAGTATCTTAGAGCTGCTGCATGCTTGGTTTTGGTTTGCTTGAAATCTTTTCATCTTCGTTTTTCTGAGTTTTAATTGATATGCCAATTTCTGAAAAATCCTCAAAAATAAAGTTTCTCAAAAAATTCCAAAAAATTCTTTATAAATTTTTATGTCAAAAATGGGGCAGAGAGGCACCTGAGAGACACCAGGAGGGGCTGCCACGCCATCTCCCACATAGGGGGTGCGACCCAGCCTGGGGCGCGCCCACCTGGTGTGAGAGGGCCCCACCTGGCCTCTCACTTATCTCTTCCTCCCCTGCTCTTTCTCTCTCCCAAAAATAATGACACACCCAGCTCAAACTCGAGTTCTTGCTGTTCTTCACCTCGATTTTTCGATCTCCTTGCTCAGCCCAACATTTCTGCTGAGATTTGGAGCATTTGTTCTCCGGTATGTGACTCCTCCGCTTGTCCAAGTAGAATTTCTTTTGGTGAAGTATTTCTTGAGTATTTTAGCATTGTAGGTGGCAGGATAAATGAGTATGCATGCTTGTTCTATTGCTTAGAATTATTATTTTAATGCATGTTAGCTCTCTAGTAACTCACTATAGTAGTTTCCTACATTTGCTTGTCTCAAAATCATATTTTATGAGGTTTGTTAAAATTTCAGAAATGGAGGAGAATGCATATCAACTTTTTCAACATGAACTAGAAATGCATGAAGTTATGAAAGTTCACCATGAAGAGAGGGTCTTTCCCTCACATTATCCATGCTCAGAGTTCATGAATGCTGCCGGAATTCTACAGGATTTCCAAACCTTACTCTCTAATGCAGGATTGGAACATTTTACTGAGGGTGAACCTCCCCAATATGTTAAACTAACAATGTTTGTGGTGCAGGATTTTAGATTTAGTTGGTCCACTTATAACCCCATTGTTCATTATAAAATTTATAACAAATATGTGGACTTGCCTCTTGATGTTTTCTGTACAGCTATTAGAGTTCCACAGTGGGGATCGGTTGAGAAGATAAGGGGACAGCCTAGGCCATTGTTGGAACTATATGAGGAGATTTGTCAAGGAAGGAGCTTCACAGGAGAGGGTGGTAAAACTCGAAATATTCATTTCCCATCCATTAGGTATTTTGCCTTCTTTATTACCAAATGTGTTCTTGCTAGAAAATCTGCAAGTAAATTATCTCTCCATGATCTAGCCTTTATTGCTGCTACTTTGAGGCGTGATAGGACTTACCATTTGGGTTCTTAATAGCTTTCCGTCTTGATGTTAATCGTGAGAAAGGGGGAATCTGTGGGGGGGACTTATAGCTTCACGCCTGTTAGCTTTGCATGGTGTAATGCCTCATTTTCTAGATCTGCAGTTCCCCGAGGAGAAACTTGATCTTAGTTCTATGATTCATCATAAGTTTATTTCTCCTCCTGCTAGTTTGATTAATTTAACTTTTGAGCTAACCTTTTTCAAGAGGACTACCTGGAAGATAGTAAAGACTGATCGATCAGTCCGTTTGCCTGCACCTCTTTTGTTTAACCTTGATCGCAGGAATGGATGGTCGCTCACGGAGGATGAGCTCAATGCATACGTAGAGGAGCACCCGCCGCCTGTGCACGATGAGGAGGGTGCCAAGGAGTCGGGTCAGCCCTCCAACATTGCGAATTTCCCATACGAGCAACCTTATTATGACTATGCGCCATCAGCTTCATCTTCACGAGAGCCGGGGTACGATTACACCCATGATGACCCACCAGCCTAGAGCAATTACCAAGGCTGGAATTGATCTCCACTTAGGCCAAAAGCCTAAGCTTGGGGGGAGGTACGCCAACGCTTCACTCATCTACATATCTTATTTTGTCGGTCCTTTATATATCCATGTTTCGCTCTCTTTATTGCCCTTATTCTTATTCCTTCTTTCCAAAACACAAAAAGACCAAAAATATTTCTGTTGTTTCTCTTTATTTGCCTTTTTAGTTTGCTACTTTTGGTTGCTTCACTTGCTATGTTCGGTTTGCTATTTGAAAAATCCAAAAATATTTTGCTTTGTTTGCTGTTTCCTTCTGTTCTGGTTTCAAAAATCGAAAACCCCAAAAATATTTGTTGTTCTTCTTTGGTTTTGTAAAGTTTGTTGCAGAGTTCAGTCTCTCGTTACTCCATTGGAGCTTGGACTTCACTTTATATTATTCAAGCCACACAAGTGAAGAGCAATAATGACGACATATGACAATCCGAGATGTGGTAAGAGCCTGGTATGAACTCTATTTGTTTTCATTTTTGTACATATACTCATCTATGTGGACATCTTAGTCGGTTCATGTAAGGTATTTGTTATCTAATGGATGCTTTGTAGTTCTTGCTTTCGTATGATTAGTTCCAATTTACTAATAGTTTGTAGCATGTCATGTAGACGCTTGCATGAATTGTTTTATTCATAATATGGTATGTTATTGTGGTATCCTCCTCTGAAAGTTTCATTTGAATCGACTTGGCACATGCTCAAGCATGCATATGACTGAACAAAAAGTCAATTAAGCCTCGATGATTTACTTTGCCTCAGAGTTCTTGTATCATTTTTATGCCTATATTAATTTTGTTTTGTCGCAAGCATGATTATGACAGTTATTGCTCTCTCGATTGTCGCTTCCCCGTCTATTGCTGGCCTTCACTTGTACTGAGTATGAGATCTACTCGTGCATCCAATTACCAAAAACCAAGTCTACCAAAGAGTCCACTATAAATTCCTATGCATGGTATTTGTAAGCCATTCCAAGTAAATTTTCATGTGCTACCTTTCAAAACTTTCAACTACTTCTCATTTTGTGCCACTATTTTTAGCTCATGGGGATGTAGTGGTCGGAATTGCTATCTTCCATATTAAATTAAGTACCCCTCGACTAGGCAACTTCATCTGCTCGTCATTAATTTTGCATGAGAGCTGGTCAGACCATTATAATCTAATTCTAAAAAGAAAGAAAAAAGGCACTCCTCCATAGAATGTGAAAGTTGGTGGGCACCCGATGGAATCGGTTAGCCATGGTTTGAGAAAGGAAAAAAGGTGGGGAGGAGTGCCAAAGCTTTATAAAAGAGCACCAATGTGCCAAAATTTCAAAGAACTCGGAACCGCTCTCACTTGTTTATTATGGAAGATAGCAAGTCCCCATTACTAGTCATTGACATGAAATAACCACCTCTCAAAATAAATTTTTATCTCTGTTTTACAAATGAAAAGCTCTAGCACATGTTTAATCACTGCTTCCCTCTGTGAAGGGCCATTCGTTTACTTTTATGTTGAGTCTTCATCTTCTAACTTTAAGCACTTTTTGAGAGCATAGCTATTATTCTTAGTGTAATGTGGTTGTCCCAGAACACGGTTAATTGTGGTATAACTTTGATGCTTGTATCTTTGATATTTTTTTACTTCTAGTCTTCCTTTGGACTTCAGAGGTGCCTCAGCATTTATGTTTTGCTCCACAAATAAAGGCAAGCTGGATACCACTCTTTCATATCATTTATGTATATTACAATCTTGTAGCTTCTTATGTACATGTTACTTGTTATTAGTGCATTGGCACTCTCACTAGTAGGAAAACCCTTATAGGTGGGATGCAATTCTGTGGCGCACTAGCCAGCAGTGCGCCACAGAAAATAATTTTGTGGCGCACTAGGCAGGGTGCGCCACAAAAATATAACATTTCTGTGGCGCACCAGAAGGCCATGCGCCACAAAATTTCGGTGGGGCGCACTCCCTGCCAGCCCCAATCATTGGTTCCACTAATTCTGTGGCGCACCAGACCTGCTGCGCCACAGAATTAGTACATTCTGTGGCGCATCTGCTCTAGTGCGCCACAGAATTAACTCTTTCTGTGGCGCACCTGCTCTGGTGCGCCACAGAATTAGTACATTCTGTGGCGCATCTGGTCTGGTGCGCCACAGAATTAGTGGAATAGGCGAGTTCCACTCGATGAGTTCCGCTCGAATTAGTAGATACAAGAAAGACGCGAAGGAGGACATGATTCAGAACAATAGGCGCCAGATAAGATGTCTGTGTCGATCATGCAAACTCGATCGCTGGATCAACCCTGATTCCGGATAACTGGAGGAGCATGAAGACCATGGTGGCGAGCGAGATGACGAAGCACCACATGTCGGAGAAGATCATGATGAAGAAGAAGATTCTGGCACGACTCCGCTAAATTCGGCCTTGCGGGACTCTCATGTTCAAGATCTGCTCCTCCATGAGACGAGCAACAACAGAGCTGCAGCCAGAGAGAGAGCCAAGCTGGCGCAAATGGAGAAAGACGGGATGACTCCGATATTTCCTGGGTGCCGTCCGCAGGATACGCGCTTGCATGTAACGCTTGATTGTCTGCAGATGAAGACGCAGAACAAATGGACCGATTCCAGCTTCAGCAAGAACATGAAATTCTGGCACGATCGTCTCCCAGAGGGGAACACATTGCCAAGTAATATCGAGGAGGCCAAGAAAGTTGTGTGCCCTCTTGACCTACCTTTCCGTTGCGATCCGAGGGATAATGGACGAGCACGTCCGTGATACGCTGTTTGGCCTTTGCAACTTCTTTGACGTTATCACCAGGAAGTCGATCGGCGTGAGGCAGCTCAAGATGCTACAGGATGAGATCGTGGTGATACTATGTGAGCTCGAGATTTACTTCCCGCCCGCATTCTGTGATATATGCGTCCATCTCCTTCTCCATGTCGTTGATGACATTTTGTGAGTTCTGGTTTTTCTGTGCGGTTTTCACAGTTTTTCGGTTTCTGTCTGCTAGAAGCGGTTTATTTTGAACTTTTTTGAACGTAAAATTGTTCATATTTTACATTTGTTCATATTTGAATTTTTTCAAATTTGAAAATTGTTCAGATCTGAAATTTGTTCAAATTCTCTTTTTTGTTCAAATTTTAAATTTGTTTATTTTTCGAACTTGTTTAAATTCGAAATTTTGTTCATATTCCATAATTGTTCAAATTTGAAATTTGTTCATATTCTAAATTTAAATTTGTTCAGAAATCGTATTTTGTTTAAATTTGAAATTGTTCAAATTTCAAACAGGTAAACAGGAAAAGAAACAAAAAAGAGAAAAACTGGGGAAGCACCGCTTAGGGCTCGTTTGGATGCAACGTTTCCCAGCGGACCGTTTGACCCGAGGAAGCCCATCGTGGCCGTTTGGTTGTCCACGGGCCGAATTGACCCGGGCCTTTCCACCCGCTTCCCTGGGAGAGCGATCCACGACTCCATTGACTTCGGGAACGGAATCCCTCGCTCTCTCTCGCTACAGAGAAGGCGACGGGGGGAGAGAGAGGGAGGCGACGCCTCCAACGCCAGATCTTCCTCCACCGGCGACCGGAGCAAGGCCGTACGGAGCGCCTCCTCAGATCTGCTCCGTGCCTTTCCCCTCCGCTCCTCTCCTCTCCCGCCTTTCCTCTCACCGTCGGGCGTCCTATTCCTCCCAAGATCTGCTCCGTGCGAATCCATCTCCCCTCCGGCGACGACGGTCGGCAGTCTTTCTCCTCCCTGGACGAAGGTTAGTCCCATAATTCCTCTCCCCTCGTTTGTTTTGTGCAGTTCATGTACTACGAACTACGAAGGTTGCTGCTCCTGTGCTCCAGATCTAGAAAGTGAGCACTGTAATTAGAGAAGCAGGAAGTTTTCTAGCATCAAGTTTTCACTTGCATGATGTAGCGCTGTTTTGTTTTCTAGCATCAAGTTGTGATGTAGCGCTGCATTGTTTGCATGCATGATTCAGTTCACTTGCCCTCATTTAATTTATTCACAGGAGTTTCAATATATTTCAGCTATCTTGTTAGTATTAGACACTGGCGGAGCTTCGGCTGGGCAAACCCGGGCCATGGCCCGCCCAACAAAAATGAAAATTTGTTTACTAACTTGTATTAAACCGCGCGTTGGACTTTCTTACTGGCCATGTAGGGCTGGCAGCTGCCGCAGATGCACACTGCAATCCACTGTCTCACGGCGTGTACTCTAGCCGCTAAGCCCTCTATTGAGCTACTGTGCTCTATGATCTCTAGCCCCTAGTAATCATATTGAGCTCCTATGTTGTATGCTCTCTAGCCGCTAGCTGGTAAAGGCTTCCAACATGCAACACACTCTGCTCTGCTAATTTTATTTATTTCTCTTTCCTAGCAAGTTAACTCCACTGCTGTTCTCGGTAGATACTCCTAGCTAACTCCATGAATAATTCTATGTGAGCTATATTTTAGCACTGCTTCTTTTGTTTGGAGTAGTTTTTAGATATATAATCTCAAACATGTACTTTTGTGAACTAACATGAGCCCTTCTCTAAATACTAAAAAATTAATCTGTTGTACGCAATAGTACGATGTGTAGTCTGCTCTGTACATGCTCAATACTCTATCTCCAGAAAATGTTGCTATAATAAAAGAACTCATTATTATTCACCTGCTAGTTTTTTCTTTATGCAAACTTGGATATATATATAACTAGAACCTGTGTGTTCTTCTGGATATATTATTATTCACATGCTCAATACTCTGGATGACCTGTGTGAAGATATATGCTTTGTTCCTAGTGTCTTCAGTTAGCTGTAGCTTTGCATGATACATGGTTCACTCCTAGCTATAACCAAGTTATGTGTTAATGTCTAGTTAAAGATTGTGTTGTGCCCTTAGATATTTGATTCAAGGGCAATTTCAAGTGCAAGGATATCTACTTCAACTTTACTATACTTGCATATCTATTGATATCCGTTAATCATTAATTTATTACTGTTTAGAATTTTATTAATTTATTATGCCCACCACCACCCCCTCCCCCTCCGACGCCGCCTCCAACGCCGCCACCTCCAGCGTCCGACGGCGAGGAGGAAGAAGTCCCCGAGGTGGACTACCCGGAGGACGAGGAGGAGAACGACCGCCTGGAGGCGGAAGTCCAGGCGGAGATCGACGACATGGAGTGGGCCATCTCGGACCCCGAGAATGAAGAACAGGCGGCCATCCACGCCTCGTGGCGTTCTCTGCGGATGGAGAACAAGGAGGCGGCGCGCGACGACGAGTTGGACGGCCTGCTTCTTGAGTCGGGGCTCAAGGAGTCCCGCGACCGCCACACGACGGAGGAGGGAGCGCGCAGCTTCATGGAGTTGGAGCGGCGGCGCCTCTTGGCACTGCTCGCGGAGGACTCCGGTCGCCTCCACAAGATTGTGGAGGATGACTTCCTCCCCGCCCCCGCCGCTGCACGAGATGCTCGATCGGGCCTAGCGGCGACGAAGAAGCGCATGAGGGCCAACGACGACGAGGCGGGCCCCTCTAGGCGCTAGAACTTTTTTTTCGTATTATGAACTGCTTATATATGATCATATGAACTGCTATGTTTTATTCTAGGCTTATGAATCCTTGCCATAGTATTTGTGATCATGCAAGCATGCTTTTGAACTTTGTCATTCCTTTCGTTGCATAACATATATACTCCATTCTAGGCTTATATATGATCGATCGTCATCCATGCTATGTTTTATTCTAGGCTTATGAATCCTTGCCATAGTATTTGTGATCATGCAAGCATGCTTTTGAACTTTGTCATTCTTTTCGTTGCATAACATATATACTCCATTCTAGGCTTATATATGATCGATCGTCATCCATGCTATGTTTTATTCTAGGCTTATGAATCCTTGCCATAGTATTTGTGATCATGCAAGCATGTTTTTGAACTTTGTCATTCCTTTCGTTGCATATATAACATATATACTCCATTCTAGGCTTATATATGATCGATCGTCATCCATGCTATGTTTTATTCTAGGCTTATGAATCCTTGCCATAGTATTTGTGATCATATGCAAACATGTTTTTTAACTTTATCATTCCTTTCGTTGCATAACATATATACTTCATGTCTATACAGAGATGTCTTGTGGTACGTGGTGTACAGTGGTCGGGTTCTAGGAGTCTACGAGGAGTGGGAGGACTGCCAGGCACAGGTGACCAACTTCAGCGGCAACTGCTACAAAGGGTACAAGACAAGAGAGCTCGCGGTCTCCAAGTGGAGGAGACACGTGTGGAAGAAGAATCGGATGGAGTTCTTGATCATGGTCTCGATCTTGCTCATCGTCGTCGCCGGTGTGATCTATTCGAACTTTTTTTTCGATGTTGGACTTGCTTATATATGATCAATCGTCATCCATGCTATGTTTTATTCTAGGCTTATGAATCCTTGCCATTGTATTTGTGATCATGCAAGCATGTTTTTGCACTTTGTCATTCCTTTCGTTGCATAACATATATACTACATGTCTATAGAGCTACAGGTAGAGCTACCTTTCTCTACATGTCTATAGAGAAAGGTGTTGTTATATGCCTTGTGTCCATAGAGATGACGTGGTACGTCGTGTTCGAGGGGCGGGTTCCAGGAGTCTATGAGGAGTGGACGGACTGCAAGGAACAGGTGCACAAGTTCCAGCGGCAATTGCTACAAAGGCTACCCGACTCAACAAGAGGCGGTTGCCAAGTGGAGGAAGCACCAATCGAACAAGAGCAAGATGAAGACCTTCATTGTGCTCTCGCTCTTGCTCACCATCGTCGGAGCGGTACTCTATTTCATCCTAGTGTAGGCGGCGGCCGGTGTCACTTCATTTGTATCTTGAGATGATGCACTTAATTTGCATGGATTATGAGTTGTATGGAGATCTATATATGTATGATGAGTTGTATATGCATGGAGCTATATGAAATCTGTTAATATTCTATATGAAATGAGTTTTATATGGAGATATATAATTGTGCTATATGAAATCTGTTGATATATCTGTATACTGCTATATTATATCTGTTAATACCTGTATATATACACCAGACAGAATAAGTTCTGTATAAAACCTGTAATATTTCTGTGGCGCACTAAAATGCAATTCTGTGGCGCACCTAATTCTGTGGCGCACTAAACCATAATGCGCCACAGAATTTCTTAATTCTGTGGCGCATTAGGGCTTGGTGCGCCACAGAATTCCTTATTTCTGTGGCGCATGTACTGGTGCGCCACAGAATGCTTATTTTTGTGGCGAAGATTCTGTGGAGCACCACCCATGCGCCACAGAATGCATATTTTGGTGCGCCACAGAAGAGGTTTTCCCTACTAGTGTCTTCCATAGCTTGCTTGACTATGAGGTGACATTAGCTGCATATCTCTTATTATGAATTGCCTGAGTATTTGATCACATGGTTAGTATATATACATCATATGAAGCAAATGTGTTCGTGAAAGTTTCTTTTATTGCTCTCAGTTGTTAACTGAATTGCTTGAGGACAAGCAAATAGCTAAGCTTGGGGGAGTTGATACGTCCAAAACGTATCTACTTTCCCGAACACTTTTGCTATTGTTTCTCCTCTAATTTGTGTGTTTTGAATACAAATAACACGGACTAACGCTGTTTTCAGCAGAATTGCTCTGGTGTCTCGTTTTTGTGCAGAAATCCAACTTTCAGTAAAAATTCGGGAAAAATCATCAAAAATCCTATTTCACCAGAAGACCCACTGAGCCAGAAGACGAGACGGAGGGGAGGCTCGAGGGCCCCACACACACAGGGGGCGTGGCCCAGCCCTGGCCGCGCCCACCTGGTGTGAGGACGCCTCGGCCGTCCCCTCGACCTCTCCTTTCGCCTACATATACCCCCTGACTCGATTATATTGGGGAGACGACGTTTTTCCCAGATAGACTTCCGCTACGCCGCCGCCATCAGAAACCGCGATTTGGAACCAGAAACTCCGTTCTGGCACCCTGCCGGAACGGGGATTTGGAGGAGATCTTCATCACCATCATCACCGACGCTCCTCCATCGACCATCCATGACTCCCCCATCCATGTGTGAGTAATTCCCTCGCTGTAGGTGAGGGGATGGTAGGGATTGGATGAGATTGTTCATGTAATTTGATATGAGATTGTTAGGGCATAGTGCCTAGTATCTTTATTTAGTGCCTATGACATTGTTGCAACTTATTGTGCTTAATGCTTGTCACTTAGGGCCCGAGTGCCATGAGTTCAGACCTGAACATGTTATTATTTCTATGATGATACTTGTTGTTTATGGTCTTACCTACAAGTTGTATACACATATTGTTGTCCAGAACCCGAGGCCCCAAAGTGACAGAAATTGGGATAACCGGAGGGGATGGCTATGATGTGAGGATCACATGTGTTCATCGAGTGCTAATGCTTTGCTCCGGTACTTTATTAAAAGGAGTACCTTAATTACCAGTAGTTTCCCTTGTGGCCCTGCTGCAACAGGCTGGTAGGACAAAAGATGTCGTGCAAGTTTCTCCTTGTGAGCACGTACGACTATATATGGAACACATGCCTATGATTGTTTGTACTAGGATGCTTTATCATTATTTATCTGCAATGCCCGTGTCTCATTGATTTCATAAATTATCTTATCTATGCAACGCCCGTACATCCATCCCTATGCCTACAGTATTTGTTCCTACTGTTTACTATCACTACTATTACCGCTGCTATTTTACTACTGCCGTTACTGTTTCACTACTATCACCACTATAAAACTGTTGCTACTGATAAACCACTGCGAGCAAGATTGTTTCCAGGTGCAGCTGAATTGACAACTCATCTGTTAAGGCTTACATATATTCTTTGGTCCCCTTGTGTCGAATCAATAAATTTGGGCTTTACTTCCCTCGAAGACTGTTGCGATCCCCTATACTTGTGGGTCATCAACGCGGGATGGAGGTTGGGCTCGAGGTCTGGTCTGCACACAGTACTCGTTCGTCTGACAAGAGGGTCGGTTCGTCGGGTTGGGGCTGCCGGCTCCCGTCTGGAGCCGGTTTCTAGCCCCCGTGAATAACGCTTAGAAAGATAAAAGGTACTTTAAAGCACTTTTTCCTGGGATCAGCCGTATGCCGCCCAACTTTCTTTTATTCATCGGTACTTGTTCGGGATACAAGGTTTTTGCCTTGGCTTAGCCGAAGGTCTTAAGCGATCGATATCTCGACTTGTCTCGGGCGAGGCTGTGGGGTGCTCCCTCCTACCTCGAGGAGGGGCTAGCCCCCGAGACAAGAGCTTCCGCCTCCTTGCCCGCTTCGGGCAGGACTTCCTTGGCGCTGCTTGCCGGCTTGAGGTGGGGAGTTGGCTGGCTCGACGCCGGGCGGCCCGGCTGGACCGTCGCCACCCGCTGCAGCAACTGACGCTTTTCCTCAGCAATGACCAAAGCCTCCGCCAGCTTAGAACTGGCCCTCGCACACTCTATCGACTTCTTGTAACAGCCGGTGACAGTGATCACCCCACGGGGGCCCGGGAGCTTCATCTTCAAGTAGGCGTAGTGCGGGACCGCCATGAACTTGGCCAAGGCAGGTCGACCAAGCAGCGCATGGTAGGGGCTGTTGAGGTCTACCACCTCGAACCAGATTAGCTCGCGATGATGATTGTCCTTTCCTCCGAACAGCACTTCCAATTCGATCCTCCCCATCGGTGTACAAGAGTGTCCCGGCACGATCCCATGGAAGGTTAGCTTGGTTGGCTTCAGCTGGATCTCTGGGATCCCGAGCTTCTCCATCGAAGTGCGATAGAGCAGGTTGATACTGCTGCCTCCATCGATGAGCACGCGCGAGAATCGGCAGGTGTGTGTCTCTGAGAACACAATTGGATCCAAGACCAGCGCGTAGCCCCCGGGTCTCGGCATGAGTGGTGGATGGTCTTCGCACCCCCAAGTGATAGACACCAAACCACGGCTCATCCTTTGGATCCTCCATCTGGGAAGTGAACACGTGATACTGTTCCACATTGGCTTCCTCGGGGTAGTCCCCAGCGGCCTTAGCCGGCTGCCGGTTCTTGTTCCCTTGTGCTTCAGCCGGCAGACCTGGCGGTGGGCCTGGCAATTGGTGCCCGCCCTGCTCTAGATCCCTGCTGAAACTGCACTGGCGAGTGGTATGCGCTGCTGGCTTGCCCGAGACGCTATGGAACTTGCAGGGTTGATCTAGCATCACCTCGATGGTGTACTTGTCCTTGCTGAATTTGTCCCCTTTGCGCTTCTGGCTTCCACCCGTAGCCCCCGGGCTTCCTTGGACAGCTGCCACTTGCTGGGAGCCGTACTTGCTGTCACGACGCTCATCCTTCCTCTTGCCGTGTCGATCACGGTTGTGATGTCCTCCTTGACCGGCTGCCGGCTGAGATTGGCCTCCGGCTGGCGCTGGCTCAACGTATTGCACTCTTGCAGCGGAGTCGGCGGAAGCGTACTTGTCCGCTATCGCCATGAAGTCCGCCATTGACTTCGGCTCGGCCCTGTGGAGCTTATGCTTCAATAGGGTTCCTTCTCTGCATCCGTCCGTGAAGTAGCCGATGGCTTGCTCCTCGCCCACTCCTTCGCATGAGTTGCGCAGCTCTGACCATCTCGTGAGGTAGTCACGGTCTGGCTCATCTGGGCCTTGCTTGCAGAGGGCCAGCTATCGTGGGCGGGGCGGTCGCTTGTATGTTCCCGTGAAGTTCTTGATGAATTCTTCTTGGAAATCATGCCAGGAGTTGATCTGCAAAGCCGGCAGGCTGTTGAGCCACGTCCGAGTAGATCCTGTCAGCATGAGTGGTGCGTAGCGCACCGCTGTCCTCTTGTTGCCGCCCGCGATGTCGACGGCGGTGACGTAGTCCGACAGCCAGTCTTCCGGCTTCACCGCCCCAGTGTATTTGGGCATGTCGCGAGGGAGCGCGAACTTGGCCGGGAAGGGCTCGTTGCAGATGCGAGGGCCAAAACAGACCGGCCCCGCTGAAGATTCCTCCTCGTCAAACATGGAGTCCGCCAGCTGGTTGAGCTGATGGCGAGCGTCATCCTTTGGCGGGTCGACGCGTTCCCCGATCCTCTGGCTCACATGCGAGCGAGTTGGCTGATGACCTTGAGCGCCTTGGCCGGCTCCCTGGGCCGGCTGGGCGTGTGCCGCAGACTTGCCATGTGCTGGTTCCACCGCACCCGCCCGAGGAGGGTGACGCGGCTTGCTGGTAACCGCGGCTGGATCTCGGGGCTGCCGGTTGTGGTGGCCAGAGTGCTGGGTGCGATGGTTTCCATCGCTTTTGCCAGGAGCTCGGTTGCTCCGGCTGTGCTCCGCCGGGCCGTGGTTGGGCGACGAAGCTTGTCCCTGCGACTTGTTCTGGCCGGCCACGACGATGCGGTTCTCGTATCGTGTTCCGCTCGCCTCTCCACGTGGCTCCATCGCCTGCTTCTGCAGATCAGCAGCGTCCAGGAGTTCTTGGATCCAGGCTTGCTTCTCCCGCAAGTCCTTGCCTTGCAGTCCATCCAGTTCAGAGGTGATGTAGCGCGCGGCGCGGAGGTTCTTCGTGGGCGTGCTATAGGTGGGCTTGGTGATGATCGGCGGCAGCTTCGCCGAGGGCGCTGCCTGGTTCAGCTCTGCGCCCAGCTCGCGGCCTCGTTGACGAACTTGTCCCGCCCGGCTAGGGCCGTCTCTAGCCGGGGTGAAGCCGTGGGCGACGTTGTACTCATTGATCATGGAGAGGACACGCCGACGAGTGTCATCGACGTCGACCGCTTCCTTGAGAAGGTTATAGCGTGTCCATTCTAGATCCTCGGAGATCTTGACTGGATCCGCGGTGAGGTCGAGTGGAGCGTGCAGGTCCGTGATGGCTGCGTCCAACACGTCCCGCTCTACAGGTGGAAGATCTTGTTCCGGTGGAGGTGGGCGTTCAAGCGGCGGGCGCGCGGAGCGCGGTAGGTCGCCGCCACCATCCTCCTCCAGGGCCAGCACTTCAACCATGTTGCAAAAGTCGCTGCTTTCGCCGTCGCCGGAGTCTGTGTCGCAGAGAGGGTCAGGCACGTCGGTTACCTCCTTCGGGAAGGGCTTGGCGACGTAGAAGCGGTGGCTGCCGACGTCGAGGAAGGAGCCGCCGTCGCCGAGGCCGTTCTTGAAGCAGGCCAAGTTGTCGTCGACGCAGTCGAAGGTGCTGAACCTCCAGACAAGGCTGAAGGTGACCTTCTCGCCGAGAGCCGATGAGGGTCCCAGCCGGAACTTGACTCCGCTCGCCGCCGCGCTTTGCCCCACGGTGGGCGCCAACTGTCGTGGGAATTTAGAGACATTAGCCATGGGGTGGCTTATCGAGGGGGCTCAACGGTGGTGACGATGGGTCCGGCTCGGGATTGTGCCAACGGAGACACCTCGGTTTACCCAGGTTCAGGGCCCTCCCGGGTGGCGGTAAAGCCCCTACTTCCTGCCTGCTTCGTATTATCTAGACAGTAGCAATTACAGTGCTCCTCGAGCTGTTCGGGCTGGAGGAGGAAGAAGAAGATCGGATCTCCCTAGACTAAGGGTCCAGGCCCCCTTATATAGGCGGGGGCCTGGTTACAGGTTAGGTAGCGATTCGGCCGGCTGCCGGCTCCTCCGTGGTCACATCTTCGGCGTGATCCTCTGGCCTTGCTCTGACGAAGGCGCTTTATAAAGTGCATTTCCCTTGGACCGGCATCTGGGAGGCATATGCCCTCCCTTTTGCCTCGGATCCCGTCGTGGGGAAGGGTCCTTGATCGCTGATTGGCTGGGTCCGGTCGTGGCGCGCGTCACTCCCGTCCTTTGCCTCTGTCGCTCTTGTCGGGGCCAACCCACTTTCGGCGAGACAGCCGTTGGAGGGCTTTTGTCTTCATCGCCCGGCTCCAGCTTTCCTTGATGGAATCGCCAGCCGGCTGCTGGCGCAGCCGGCCCTCCGGGCGGAGCCGGTCTTCTCATCCTTGAGCCGTGGAGATTCCTGGGACGCCAGCCGGCAGATTGCTCGGCCCGTGGCATGCCCCATTAGTCATCCCCACGAAACTCGAGTTATAAGTTGAGCTATAAAGTAAGCTCATACTCGGCTTGTAACAATTACGGGCCACTATTAAGCCACATACACACCAGTATAAGAATATATTTTTGGTGACTATTCTTATACAAAATATTAATTCATGATTTATACTTCAGAAAAAATCTTCATGTGAAAGGGTGAATATTTTCATGTGTGCCCCCATTGAGGGGAACAAATTATTGCATCGCACTGATCTCATCCTATATACTCCATTCCAACTTATTTTTTCAGCAATAACTTAGTCTTGCAATAAAACAATCTTGCTTGGAAGAAATGGATAAGGTAAACTAATATACAAAAGAGTGCTAACGGAGTCCTTCCGAAGTGAATGAAGGGTTGCAGAAATAAAGTTCATTTCTTTCTTTGTGTGAATATCAGAATTGGCATAATTGTACACCAAGAAAAGTTGATGAATATAGTCCTTCGAGAATTTTAATGAATGAACGTTTGGACCAGCACAATGTCGTTTCTTGGCATTGATGTGCATCAAATCCATGACACGGGATTAGCCTATGTGTTTCTTCACAGTGGGCCGCAAGTTGAAATAGGACTTCAGACGGACGGGAAAAAAAGACCCCGTGTCGCTCCCCACCCAGGGCGACACGAGCGCAACCGCAGTTGCCACCAACTAGCACTACCTCCTCCTTCCCCGCTTTGATGCCAGGGGACGTCGCCGAGAAAAGCTCGCGCGGGCGATGGCAGCGGCGTCAGGACAGTTTCTTGCGCCTGCATCAGAGGTTCTGGGTGCTAGGTTTTATGGATTGTTGGCGCGCAGATGGGCTTTTCCCTGGCGTACGGTGGCGGGATCAGCGAGTGGTGGCGGCGGACCGCAGTCATTCTTCTGTGGGACAGTTGGTGGTGGCAAGTTGGTGATCAGGTCGATTGCAAAATTGGGAAGGTGCTGCTAATGGTAAAAGCCGGGTTTTGACTTTAGTCATGGAGAATGATGGCGGTGTTTATGCATCGTTACCTTGTTGAAGGCATCGTCGTTCCAGTATGCTCCTCCTCTCTCGAGTTTTTTTGGTGCCCTTGGACTCCCATATCAGAAGATGGTGACGCCACAACGTTATTCACCCTCCCAGGGGCATTGTCTTGGAGTAGGTTCTTATTGTAAGCATAAGTAGGTGGAGCAGTGTGACTTCTACCGCATTGACGACGGCGAGTCTCCTTGATGGATGTGTGTTGATGGACATATGTGTGCAGGGTGGTGGGGTTGTCTAGTGTTGTGGCCACGTTGACGGCCAATGCAATCATCCGTCCTAATGATGGATCGATGAAAGACGGTGGCAGAAGATGGCGGCGGCCGCGTCTAGAGCGCATGCATGCAGTGTGTGTTGAGGTTTTGCTGGGCCAGTTTGTGCTCCTGGCTCGTCATTGCGTAGCTTGGTGAGGCTTTCGAAATAGATGGTGTAAAGAGGCCAGATCATGGTCTCCCGCATCATCAAGCTTGTAGTTGTAGCGACAGAGGCCGCCAGAAAGGTGTCTTTGGGTTGATCGATGTATTTATTTTATAAGAATTTGTTGAATAATATAATAAAAAGTTTGTGTGCGTCTTTTGATGCGGACGTCGGAATTTCAACCTCATTTTGGAAAAGAAAAACAACGGGCCACAATTCACAGACTCATTAAAATTTTATTTGGTTTCCATGCACGTATATATAGACGGAAGTATATATTGGAAATTTCTCGGAAAGGCATGGAATACTATTGCGCAGTGCATAAATGGAAGTAATGACAATACTATATTAAAATTTTGTTCATAGGAATAAAATCATTTTATAGCTCAAATATTTTGTCTGAGTGGCAATCTATTTTCACCGTAAGCTTCATAGGCAAGGGCTTGGAAAAAGACCATACCTGGGGTATGTTTGGGAAAACTATTTTCAAAACTAAAATAACCCCTACCATGATTTTACCATTGTATTGGTAACTTTGGATCGACAATTTGGTGACCAAATTGGATATCGTTTAGTAGCTTATCATGTACATATATCACACCCCAGATGGTAACTAATACTAACAATCAAGATTGACATGGGTATAACTCGTCCGGTACCCACTGTTGGTACACAATGTGCGGCCCAGCGGAAGGCTCGCATGATGTTTGCTAAGGATCATGAAGCCCAAGAGAAGTTGGCGACTATGAAGCCTCAGAAGCCCAGATTTCTAGGCTTGCAAAACAAGGATAAGCCCAAGATTAGGAAACCCTAGGGTTCTCCTCTAACTTGTAACCGACTCGGTCACGGTCCTAAGACCTAGTATTCTATATAAAGGCTAGGAGGGGTCGCTGGGGAGGCTCTCTCACACTCGAACTCAAGGACAACCTGCCCTAGGCAAGATCCAATCTACACCACCATAGCCATACGATGACATTGTAATCTTCAACAATAATCAAGATCAGACAAGTAGGAAGTAGGGTGTTACCCTCCGGGAGCCTAAACCTAGGTAAATATTGCTTTCTCTTTTGCTTGTTAGCCGTTGAATCTACCAGTGCACCGTTTCCCCTAAACCCTAGTTCATCATCCACAGACATTGTTGTGGTTACCGCATGTCAACTACATCATGTGTTAATTTTGAGAAAAACAATGTGTCATCCCCATAGAAACCAACACTAACAATCATGGTAACAACGTCATGTGATAATGTTGCATCCTCGCCATTGTAAGCTAGACCACTATTATGATTGTGACTATTTCCTAATCAGCATATCAAGCAGTTATCATCCTAAGTTATAGAACCTTATCACACGGTCTAGTAAGTACAACGTATATCTACATAGGGCAACTAATCCAAAGAAACTAGGTACTTACATTACCTGGTAATTAACTTTCCAACGAGTAGTATGCTAAACTTGCATGCCTTGTTATAGTGATTTTTTTTTGTAAAACTAGGTAACACTAGTTATTGTATCTAACTTAGTGCTTACACCACATACACAAGAGATAAATGATCTACTATGCTGCATTTAGAATAAAAATCTCCTCGATTACATTTTCCGTGCTGTATTTCCCAACCCAGCTCTTGTTGCCATGTGACAGCTGCGGCCTCCAGTGGAGACAATGTTGGTGGTTGGCCGTATAGGGATCTTGGACACCAGGGCAGGAGGCCCCCTGATTCTCTAGGTGGTGGTTGTGCCACTGCGGCTATAGTGGAAGCATGATGACTAGTCTTAGCATTGAAAGTTATGGCGGTGACGCGCTGGAGCCTTCTGGTCTTTGATTTGCATCGACGGTGGACCTTATTGGTTCTGTGTTGCCCTGTGGTGGCAATATAGACGAATCTTCCCAGCCCATGGTTGGTGGTACATTCCTTCGAAGTGTAAGGTTACCTGGCTTCATTCTTTGGCAAAGGTTCCCATCGACACACACTCAAATGATTGGTCGTACCCTGCTCGGTGCAGGATTGGAGTGCTGGGCATAAACCTTGAATGCATCTACAACCTTAGATCTAGATAGTCTAGTTTGCTTGATGTGCGGTTTTGAGACTTGTCCAACATGCCCATGTGTTTGGCCTATAGGCTACCAGGGCAGACCCTTGACATCAGGGGATCGGTGTTGATGCCATGTGTCCCTAGGCGCACCTCGGCGACATGTTGTGTGTTCATGGTTCCAGTTTTCTGGCTAAGCCCCGCCAAGCCATGTGTGCGTGGTTGTATGATGATGGATCAGCATGTGGTGGGGCAGCACATGACGATTTTAGTGTGGTGAAAGTATTTGAGTGTTGCTCTCGAGTTTAAGGGGTGAAAGCTACAGGTTTTGGCCTTTATCGGTTGAACCTTGCAATGGCAGTGTTCACGCGGCGTTGCCTTCTTGAAGGCTTTGTATGGAGTTTAATTATACTTATATTCAAACAAAAACTCATGGTCTGAGCTTCATGGTTGGATCAAGTGATGTCAACATCGTATGCCATTTACTTCTTGAAGACACCATGCGTTATTTCCTCCTAAAGGTGTTGTCTGTTGTTTCCTTCTTGAAGGTGTCGCATGTCTTTTCCTTCTTGAATGTTTCATGTGTTGTTTCCTTCTTGAAGGTATCGTGGTTCGAACGTCTCTCATGTTACTATCCTCGAGTTTCTATTGATGTTTGATTCTAATGTTTGTTGTAGTAATTTTGTTGGTCACCTTTTTCCTTTTAATTTTAATAATTTGGTTGTTTGCATTATCCTCCTCATCGAAACAAGCTTTCACCCGCTTTATATAAATCTACACACATCTGAACTGATACAAGGTGACAAGAAGACCGTCTTACACAACAAATCAGAGATAAAAAGTACAGGAAGAACCAAAACTTGCCACCAAAGACAACAGAAATAGACCGAGGGGAATCAGAGCTCCATGATGACGCCCCCAAGAAGGTAGAAATGCACCATGCCCCCGTCATTGAGACGACGACGGTCAAGGGCTTTCACATCGAGCCCCAACACGGAGAAGGTACCAAAACAGCACCCCCAAAAGGTTTACGACACTTGCAAGTATTGCGTCCATTGGAGTTGACATGCTGCTGAGCTTTCACCCAAGAATCCATGTGCACACAACCTATATTTTGGACCACCCACTATCCCTGAGTCTGGCCTTCAGATCTCGATCCCGGAGTTGTCAAAGTGCCATAAACACCTAGATTCCCCACTCCCTGCTCCTCCCATCCAAATGACCAAAGATCAAGGCCATTACCAAAGGTGTGTCGCTCTCCATAGAGATGCCTGCCTAGTCCACCTTCTGGGACCTGACGCCCTGATATCCAATACCTCCAGCCCAAGAGACATTACATTGTTGGCTGGCACATCCTAGAAGGAAGGTCGGTGATACGTCCATTTTGCATCACTATTTTGTATCATAATTTACTATTATTTATTGATATATTTCACATTTAGAAGTGATACTTATGTTGTTTCCTCTGTTTTTACATGTTTGATGATCATTGGAGGATTTGCTGCCGGAGTCAGGATTCTGCTGGTAAAAGGACCGTCAAGACACCATATTTCGGAAGATCGGGAAATTCTAGAAAAATACCAGAAAATTATATTTTACCAGAAGACTGAAGAAGCCAGAAGGAGGAGGCGAGAGGGGCCACAGGGCAGCCTCACCACCAGGGGGCGCGGCCTAGCCCCTGGCCGCGCCGCCCTATGGTGAGGGCAACCTGGCCCACTACTGCCAGAGCCCCTTCGCGTATTTCATCGTCCCCGAAAACCTAAGTCAAGGGGGGAGCCTCAGAGATAGACACCGCCGCCTCTGCGGGCGGAAAACACCAGAGAGAGAAAAGCTCTCCGACAGGCAGAAATCTGCTGGGGAAATTTCTTCCCAGAGAGGGGAGATCGTCGCCATCATCATCATCATCATCGCATCGGACTTCATCGGGATCATCATCACCATCATCCTCATCACCAGCACCTTCATCTCCACCATCACCACGCCATCCCGCTGTAACATCTTGAGTTGAATCTTGTCAAATTCTTAGGGGAAACTTTCCCGGTGTTGATTACTCTTGTGGTTGATGCTATTGAGTGGAACCGTTGAATTAAGGTTTATGTTCAGATTGTTATTTACCATTATTTCACCTCTGATCATGATCCATATGATGTCTTGTGAGTAGTTCGTTTAGTTCTTGAGGACATGGGAGAAGTCAAGTTGTTAGTAGTGGAATTATGTTGAGTAATATTTAATGGTTTGATATTTATTTCTTGTGGTGCTATTTCACTAGTGGTGTCATGTGAACGTCGACTACATGATACTTCACCGTTTATGGGCCTAGTGAGATGCATTGTGTATTTGGCTACCAATTGTGGGGTTGCTGGAGTGACAGAAACCTAAACCTCCGTTGGGAAACCATTGCACCAGGGAGCGTAGGATCTTAGAGTTTAAGGCTGTGGTTAGATTTATCTTAATTACTTTCTTGTATTTGTGGATGCTTGCAAGGGGTATAATCACAAGTGTGTATTTATCCTAGTAAGGGTAGTGCGCTAGCACAGGTTCACCCCCATAACACTTATCAAACTAATAAAGATTATTTAGCGGCATGAAGCGAAAGCACTTGACAGAAACTCCCATGTGTCCTCGAGAACGTTTGGTCATCATAAGTTACACAACCGGCTTGTCCTTTGCTCTAGAAAGGATTGGGCCAATTGCAGCAATTACTATTACTGTCTTTTATTTACTTGCACTTTATTTATCTGCATTACCAAATACCCCTAAAAACTCATTTGCTAGTATTTACAGTGAACCCTTGATCAAAACCACTTGTCAACACCTTCTGCTCCTCATTGGGTTTGACACTCTTATGTATCGAAAGTACTACGATACACCCCCTATACTTGTGGGTCATCAAGACTATTTTCTGGCGCCGTTGCCAGGGAGTGAAGCGCTATTGAAGAGTGGAATTGGTAAAGGTAACCGTCGCTGTGAGTATTGTTTTTATTTCTATCTTTTATTTTTATTCTATTTTGCTATGGAGAGTTCTCCATTTGGTTTCCTATTTGGGAACACTGCTACCACTGCTGCACATGTGGATGAACCACCACCACCACCTGCTCAATTAGATCCTTTTAAAATACATATGAAAATTGTTGAACATGTTATGGATAACTGCTATTCAGGAGATGGAACTGTCCATCCGGGTGATCACTTACTCTTTATACATGAATTATGCGAGTTGTTTAAGTGTGCAGGTATTTCATCAAGCAAAGTTAAGAGGAAGCTATTCTCTTTATCACTGAAAGGCAGAGCAGAGGAGTGGTATCGGCTGCTTAAAGATGGTCCATCTATTGCATGGGAGGAAATTGTGCCTCTCTTTTATTCCAAGTTTTATCCTCCAAGTGAAATTCATAAAGATCGTAATCAAATATATAACTTTTGGCCTCATGATGGAGAGAGTATTGCCCAAGCGTGGGGGAGATTGAAGTTACTAATTCTCAAATGTCCCATTCATGAGCTCCCCAGTAATATTGTTATTGATAATTTTTATGCGAGGCTTGCTCTTCATGACAAGGATTATTTGGATGCTTCCTGTTTTGGATCATTTACTCATATGAAAGGAGAAGCTAAATGGGATCTCCTTGACCGTATTCAAGAAAATGCTGAAGGATGGGAAAACGACAAAGGTAGGAAGTTAGGTATAAATTATTATTATGAATGCATTAAAGCTTTTATGGGAACCGATGACTTTCATAATGTTAGCACTGCTTATGGTCTTGATTCTCAGATACTTGCTAACTGTTTTAAGGCTTTTGCCTCTTATCTTGATGTTCCAAAGAAAGATTGGAACAAATATCATGCGCCTTATAAAGATTCTATTAGTCATATTCCTGCTGCAGCTACTGAAGTTTGTACTGTTGATAGCATTTTGCCTGAACCTTATTTCGAGAAGACACCTTTCCCTGCTAAGGTAAAGGAGCATTCTACTTTGGTAAGTGTGTCTAATAAAAGTACTAAGAAAGCTGTAGAACCTGATGAGCAAATTATTATTAAGTCTCCAGTGGCTATATTGAAGGACCTTGTTACTAAAGATGTAGGGGATGAATATATTATATTTTGTGAAGATGCTTCTAACATTATTTCACATCCTAATAGGCGTAGGAAAACAAGTGTTCCTATTATTTCTGTCAGGATTGGCGATCATTGCTATTATGGTTTATGTGACATTGGTGCAAGTTCAAGTGCTATTCATCTAGAGCTTTACAGAGAAATCATGCATGAGATTGGCCCTTGTGAATTAGAGGAGATTGATGTGGTTGTTCAGCTTGCTAGCAGAGAGACTGTCTGGCCTCTTGGTATTGTTCGAGATGTGGAAGTTCTATGCGGTAAGACTAAATATCCTACTAATTTTCTAGTACTTGGTACGGAAGCTAGTAAAACTTGTCCTATTATTTTCGGTAGACCCTTTTTGAATACTTGTGGTGCTGTGATAGACTGTAAGAAGGAGAAATTTTTTACTAAGTTTAATAGAGAATTTTATGAGTTTAATTTTTCTAAGTTTGCTAATACTTCTTATGAAAATGAAATGCGTAATGAAATTTTTTGAGTTGAGCAGCTTGCCTCTATTGCTCTTGCTCCTAATAATGCTTTGCAGCAATTCATGGAGGACCATGAAAGTGAAGTCTACAGGAAGGAAAGAGAAGAGATTGACGATATTTTCCTTCGTCAACCACCATTGATTAAGCACAATTTACCTGTGGAGGATCTTGGTACCACTTTGCCACCTAAGGAAGATCATGTTTTTGAATTAAAACCTTTACCTGATGATCTTAAGTATGCTTATATAGATGATAAGAAAATATATCCTGTTATTATCAGTTCTAAACTTTTAGGAAAGGAAGAAGAAAGGTTATTGGAAGTGTTGAGAAAACATCGAGGAGCTATGGGATATACTCTTGATGATTTAAAAGGGATTTCTCCTACTTTATGTCAGCATGCTATTAACATGGGGGAAGACGCAAAGCCAGTTGTTGAACATCAACGCCGCTTAATTCCCAAGATGAAGGAAGTGGTAAGAAATGAGGTATTGAAGCTCCTTGATGCTGGTATTATTTATCCTATTGCTGATAGTAGATGGGTTAGTCCTGTTCATTGTGTTCCTAAGAAAGGAGGTATGACTGTTGTGCCTAATGAGAATAATGAGCTTATTCCTCAAAGGGTATTAGTTGGTTATAGGATGTGCATTGATTTTATAAAGGTAAACAAAGTTACTAAGAAAGATCATTATCCTTTACCGTTTATAGATCAAATGCTAGAGAGGTTATCTAAGAAGACTCACTTTTGTTTTCTTGATGGTTATTTCGATTTCTCTCAGATTGCTGTTAGGAAGGAAGATCAAGAGAAAATCACTTTTACTTGTCCTTATGGAACTTATGCTTATAGATGTATGCCGTTTGGTTTGTGCAATGCTCCTGCTACTTTTCAAAGATGCATGTCTGCTATTTTTCATGGTTTTTGTGAAGAAATTGTGGAGGTTTTCATGGACAATTTCTCCGTCTATGGAACTTCTTTTGATAATTGTTTGCACAATCTTGATAAAGTTTTGCAGAGGTGCGAAGAAACAAATCTTGTTCTTAATTGGGAGAAATGCCACTTTATGGTGAATGAAGGAATTGTTCTGGGACATAAAATTTCTGAAAAAGGTATTGAAGTTGATAGAGCAAAAGTTGAAGCAATTGAGAAAATGCCCTGTCCCAGAGATGTTAAAGGTATTCGTAGTATTCTTGGTCGTGCTGGTTTCTATAGGAGGTTTATTAAAGATTTCTCTAAGATTTCAAAGCCTCTTACTAATCTTCTTCAAAAAGATGTACCATTTGTTTTTGATGATGATTGTAAGGAAGCTTTTGAAACTCTTAAGAAGGCTTTAACTACTGCTCCTATTCTTCAACCACCTGATTGGAATTTACCCTTTGAAATTATGTGTGATGCTAGTGATTTTGCTGTTGGTGCTATTCTTGGATAGCGCGTAGATAATAAGTTGAATGCTATTCATTATGCTAGTAAGACTCTTGATGCTGCTCAGAAGAATTATGCTACTACTGAGAAAGAGTTTCTTGCTGTTGTGTTTGCATGTGATAAGTTTAGACCTTATATTGTCGATTCTAAAGTTACTATCCATACTGATCACGCTGCTATTAGATATCTTATGTCTAAGAAGGATGCTAAGCCTAGGCTTATTAGATGGGTGTTACTTTTACAAGAGTTTGATTTGCATATTGTAGATAGGAAAGGTGCTGAAAATCCTGTTGCTAATAATTTGTCTAGATTGGAAAATATTTATTTTGATCCTATTCCTGTTAATGATAGTTTTCCAAATGAACAGTTGGCTTCGATAAATGTAACTTCGCGAGACCTTCCTTGGTATGCTGATTACGCTAACTTTATTGTTTCCAAGTATTTGCCTCCAACCTTTACAGCTCAGCAAAGATGAAAATTCTTTTATGATTTGAGGCATTATTTTTGGGATGACCCACACTTATATAAAGAAGGAGTTGATGGTATTATGCGAAGATGTGTTCCAGAGTATGAGCAACAAGAAATATTGAGAAAATGCCATGGAAGTGCTTATGGAGGACATCATGCTGGAGATAGAACTGTGCAAAAGGTTCTACAATCAGGTTTTTATTGGGCATCCCTCTTTAAAGATGCTAGAAGGTATGTTTTATCTTGTGTTGAATGTCAAAGAGTTGGTAATATCTCTAGACATGATGAAATGCCTATGAGTTACACTCTTGTTATTGAACCATTTGATTGTTGGGGATTTGACTTTATGGGTCCTTTTCCTCCTTCAAAAGGGTATACTCATATACTTGTTGCTGTTGATTACGTTACCAAGTGGGTAGAAGCCATACCTACAAAGAGTGCCGATGGTGAGACCTCGCTAAAAATGCTTAAGGATGTTATTTTTCCTAGGTTTGGTGTGCCTAGATATCTTATGACTGATGGAGGTTCTCATTTTATTCATGGCGATTTTAGAAAAACTCTTGCTAGATATGACGTTAATCATAGAATTGCTTCTGCTTATCATCCCCAAACTAGTGGACAGGTAGAGCTTTCAAATAGAGAGATCAAGTCTATCTTGCAGAAGACTGTCAATAGATCTAGGAAAAACTGGGCTAGCAAGTTAAACGATGCTTTATGGGCTTATAGAACTGCTTATAAGAACTCCATGGGCATGTCTCCTTACAAAATGGTTTACAGAAAAGCGTGTCACTTGCCCTTAGAATTAGAACACAAATCTTTTTGGGCAGTGAACGAGCTTAATAGGGATTTTAAACTCACCGGTAAGAAAATGTTGTTAGATTTGAGCTCTTTAGATGAGTGGAGAAACGAAGCTTACGAGAATGCCAGACTTTTCAAAGAGAAAGTTAAACAATGGCATGATAAGAGAATTCTTAAGAGAGAGTTTCATGTTGGAGAGAAAGTTCTATTGTATAGGTCTCGTCTCAGATTTTTTGCAGGAAAATTATTCTCAAAATGGGAAGGACCTTATATTATTGTGGAAGTGTACCGCTCAGGTGCGATAAAGATTGCTTCATTAAAAGATGACACTACACAAGTGGTGAATGGTCAAAGACTCAAACATTATATTCCTGGAGATTCTTATAATGAAGATGTTGATGTTATTCAAACGGTTTCTCCGAAAGAATTCATCCAAGACAATATGCAGGAACCTGCAGAGTTCGTTTTCGAATAGGTAACAGTTCTAGTCAGAAAAGGTTCGCGAGAAACTTTTATATTAATATTTTTGCTACTTTTATTAAATATGAAAAATCACGAGACGAAAACGGGCAGGAGACAGAGTCCAGTGGCTCCTCACCACCAGGGGGCGCGGGCCCACTCCAGGCCACGCTGCCCTATGGTGAGACCACCCCGGAGCTCGTTTCCGTCCTGGTTTCCTCCTATGAGTTCGTCTCGATGTTTAATTTTCGCCTTTATAACCCCCCAGAGTACCCGAGATCTGTATATCGTTTTCTCGTCGTGTTTTCGTTTTGAGCTGTTTCTGTCAGGGGATTGTTCTCAGCTTTAGAGTTACAATGTCTTCGTCCGGTCCATCCGATGAGAACTCTCTTGCGGATACCATTAATCCGTACATGAGGGAGCTGAAGATGCATCCGAAGGAGTTGTTACTCAAGGATGGGGAGTTGCAGATCAAAGATGTCCAAGGCCCCAAGGGAGAAGGGAGTCTCGAAGCCAGGATGGAAGCACTGGAACAAGAAGTTTTAAATATAAGAAGATGGCGGAACGCGAGGTGGACATCATCCATAGGATTAATCAAGAGCTTGTCACCAAGTACAAGAAAGATACTACATAACTCTGGAGGGACATATTTTCGCTCCATGAGACCACTAACCAATTACAAGAACAACTCTATGACTTGCAAAACCAAAATTGTGAGTATGAAGCTAGATTTCAACAAATGAGTGATGCTGCAAGTTTCAGGATATTGGAGACCAAGACATCCTTCCTTGACGGGGGACCTCTGCCTTGGAAGTATGATGATGATAAAGACTAATTACCACCGCCGAAGGAGTAATTCGTCATTGGTATTGGCATCCCCTTGGCTTGTTCCAAGCTTGGGGGAGTGCCGCGGTATCACATCATTATCTTTTACTCATTTACTTTTCAAGTAGAGTCATATCATGAATAGAGAAGTTATCTTATAGAATAGTTTGCAGTATCATACTATCCTCCTTAGTTGGTGATACGTCTCTAACATATCCATAATTTTTGATGCTCCATGCTTATTTTTACACCATTTGCTTAGTGTTTCGTTACACTTCGTGGCATTTTTATGCATTTTCCGGAACTAACCTATTAACGAGATGCCACAGTGCCAGTTCCCTGTTTTTTGCTGTTTTTGTGTTTCAGAAAAGTTACACAGGAAATATTCTCGGAATTGGACGAAACAAAAGCCAGACGTCCAGAATTTTACCGGAGCTTCCAGAGAACCGAAGAGGAGAAGGAGAGGAGCCACTGGTGGGCCACACCACCAGGGGGCGCGGCCTAGGGCTGGCCCGTGCCCCCCTATGGTGAGCCCCACCAGGTCCACTTCTGACACCGCCCCTTCGCCTATAAAGACCCCCCGATGGGAAAAACCTAAACACCCGATCACTTTTCCAGAATACATCACGATCCGCCGCCGCCGTCGACCCGAGATCGGGAGGGTCCAGAAGCTCTTCCCGGTACCCTACCGGAGAGGGGAATCGCCACCGGAGGTCTTCTTCATCGCCATGCTTGCCTCCGGTGTGATGAGTGAGTAGTCTACCTTGGACTATGGGTCCATAGCAGTAGCTAGATGGTTGTCTTCTCCACCATGTGCTTCATGTTTAGATCTCGTGAGCTGCTTTACATGATCGAGACTACCGTTATGTAATTCTACATGTTGTGTTTGTTGGGATCCGATGAATATTGGTGTTATGATTGAGTTGATGTGCTGAATATTATATTATGTTATCTCTATGTTGTTTATGATCTTGCATGCTCTCCGTTGTTAGTAGCTATCTTGGCCGAGTAGTTGCTAGTGACTCCAAGAGGGGGTATTTATGCTCGATAGTGGGTTCATGCCTCTATTTAATCTGGGGGAGTGAGTGAAACCTCTAAGGTTGTAGATGTGATGTTGCCATTAGGGAGAAAACAACATTCATATGCTCAAAGGCATATGCTTTGTTTACATTACACACTTTGCTTAATGCAGTTATCTTTTGTTCGCAACTTAATACTTGTGGAGTTCTCGGATTGATTCGCCACAAGTGGATTATTAGTCATAGATGCAGTTGGATGACGGTCTATGTATCTTGTTGTAATGCCCAGAGTAAATCTCATAGTGATCCTCTCGACATATGCACATTGTCTTTATTCTATCAATTGCCCAACTGTAATTCGTTTACCCAGCATGTGTTATTTTATCTTATGGAGAGACACCACTAGTGAACTGTGGACCCCGGTCCTATTTCCTTTATATTGCTGTCACCTGTTTATTTTACTCGCACTGTTTACCTTACTTGCATACTATTATCACTTTCCACTCGATACGCTCATTCCTTTGTTTCAAGCAAACCGGTGAGATTGACAACCTCATCGTAAGTTGGGAACAAATTATTTGGTTGTGTTGTGTGCAGGTTCCACGTTGCTACTGGTTGAAGACGCGCTAACAAGAAATCGTTAACGGCGCCCTTGTTGGAGTGTCACGCAGCTAGTGGGCATCACCTTCTGGAGTATTATCTTTTTCCTACTGGATTGATAACCTTGGTTTCATAACTGAGGGAAAACTTGCTGCTATATTCATCAAACCTTCTCTTGGGGTTTCCAACTGGCCGGTCATTTACTTCATCAACTACACGCCAACAAGTTTAAAGGCACCATCATCACCGCGCCATCAACAAGTTTTCTTGCGCCGTTGCCGGGGAAAAGAAGACTTCTGCAAGGGGAGTTTCGCACGCACATCCTTTACTTTGTTTTAAGTTTTGCTTTTACTTTATTTTTACTTGCATCGTTTTATCAAAAACACAAAAAAATAGTATCCTTTGTAGTTGTTTTTACTTGTCTGCTTTTAGTTTTGCTAGAATGGCTACTCCTGAAAACACCAAGTTGTGTGACTTTACTAGGACAAATAATAGTGATTTTATATGCACTCCTATTGCGCCACCTGCTCCTGCTGCAAATTTTTATGAGATTAAGCCTGCTTTGTTGAACCTTGTTATGAAAGAGCAATTTTCTGGTGCTAGTACTGATGATGCTGCAGCTCATCTCAACAATTTTGTTGAGCTATGTGAGATGCAAAAGTATGAGAATGTTGATAGTGATATTATTAAGCTTAAGTTGTTTCCTTTTTCTTTGAGAGAAAAAGCTAAGGATTGGTCGCTGTCTTTGCCTAAAAATAGTATTGATTCATGGGCTAAGTGTAAGGATGCTTTTATTGGTAGATACTATCCTCCTACTAAGATTATAGCTTTGTGTAGCAATATTATGAAGTTTAGTCAGTTTGATAATGAACATGTTGCTCAAGCTTGGGAAAGAATGAAATCTATGATAAAGAATTGTCCCACTCATGGACTGACTACTTGGATGATTGTCCAAACTTTTTATGCAGGACTGAATTTTTCTTCAAGGAACCTATTGGATTCAGCTGCTGGAGGCACTTTCATGTCCCTTACCTTGGGCACCGCAACCAAGCTTCTCGACAATATGATGGTAAATTACTCTGAATGGCACACCGAGAGAGCTCCATAAGGTAAGAAGGTAAATTCTGTTGAGGTAACCTCTTCCTTGAGTGATAAGATTGATGCTATTATGCTTATGCTTTCTAATGATAGGACTCATGTAGATCCTAATAATGTTCCTTTGGCCTCTTTGGTTGCTCAAGAAGAGCATGTTGATGTAAACTTCATTAGAAATAATAATTTCAACAACAATGCTTATAGGAACAATTTTGCTGGTAACAATTATAGGCCGTTTCCTTCTAATGGTGATAATAGCTATCTTGGTAGACCTAAAATGCCTAGTGAAGAAAGAATTTTTGAACTTGAAAAGGCTACCAAGAATTTTATGCAGGCGCAATATGAGCAGAACAGGGCTTTCACCAAGACTATGGAGGAGCAATCAGCTCTGTTGAGGACTATTAGTCATCAACTTGAAAATTTAAACAAGGCTATTCCTGAGTTGCAAGCTAAGGTTTCCAAAGCTGAAACCGACATTTCCTCTTTGTCTAATGAGCAATCTTCTTTGGTTAACAGAATGTCCGCTAAGCCAGATCCTTTTGCTACTGCTAATGCTATCCAAGTTAGAATTGATGAAAATGTTAGGATGCTAGAAGAATTGCATGCCAGGTGGGAAAGAGAAGATGAGATGGCTAGGAAGATGAAGGTATGTACCATTACTACCTCTAATGATGTTATTCCAAATGCTAGCAATCCTCTTACTTTGATTGGTGTAGAGAAAACTCCTACTCCTAGTGTTAAAAAGCCCAAAACAGCTAAAACTTTTTCTCAAAAGAGTGCTGCAATTTTTCAGAGTGTAGGGGATGATAGCTCTATTTCCTTTAATGATTTTAATGTGGATGGCTGCAATATATCTGAAGTTATTTTGTTCTTGCAAAAGCTTGCTTTGACTCCTAATGCTAGTTCTTTAAATGTTGCTTTTACTAAGCATATCACCAATGCTCTCATGAAAATTAGGGATGAAAAGTTGAAGCAAAAAGCCTCTATTCCCAAGAATTTAGAAGATGGTTGGGAACCCATCATTGATATGCATGTTAATGGTTTTAATTGCCATGCTTTATGTGATCTAGGTGCTACTATTTCTATTATGCCTAGAAAGATTTATGACATGCTTAATTTACCACCTCTTGAAAAGTGTTATTATGATGTTCCTATTGCTGATGTTGCTAAGAAGAAACCTTTGGGAAGGATTAATGATGTTCTTATTATGGTTAACAATAACCTTGTTTCCGTTGATTTTCTTGTCATGGATGTTGAATGCAATGCTTCATGTCCTATTATTTTGGGAAGACCATTTCTTCGAACTGTAGGTGCCATCATTGATATGAGGGAAGGCACCATCAAATATCAATTTCCACTCAAGAAAGGTATAGAACACTTCTCTAGAAAGAGAAAGAAATTAATTTTTGACTCTATTCTTAGAGAAAATTATGAGCTTGATGCTTCATCACTTGATATTACTTGATTCGCACTTTCTGCGCCTAGTTCAAAGGCGTTAAAGAAAAGCACTCTTGGGAGATAACCCAATGTTTTTACTTTCAGTTATTTTTCTTTTATTTGAGTCTTGGAAGTTATTACTACTGTAATAACCGCTCCTTATCCTTTTTATTTCGTTTTTGTGCCAAGAGAAGCCTCTAATTTGAGTGAGGTAAGATTTGGGGATGTTGCTGTCCTGAAACAGTTTTTGGTGCTGCACCGTAAAAATTCGTGAAAATTCTCTGTATATCTTTTGGACCTGCGATTTCTTATGCATATGCCCCAGGTTATATCCAAACTTTCATTAGTTGAACACTTTTTTATTTGAGCAACAGAAAACCCTCTAAAAATTCGACCTTTGTCAGCTTTTCTGTTTCGACAGATTTCTGCCATTATTTGTGTTTGCCGCTTTATCGCTTTCTTTTTGAGTTCTTTTGATCACGGAACTTTTGGGGAAGTTGCTATAGTAGTATATGCTTTATATGTGGTGGTTTTAGGTTGAAACTTGAAGCAAAAAAGGGTTGATTCAATATTATGCTTACACTAATGTTGCTAATAGATTTGTGTTTAGTTTTGTATGAAGGAAGTTTTCAAGTGTAGGGATTGGAGAATGATGAGATGAGTTGAAGAATGGACAAAAGCTCAAGCTTGGGGATGCCCACGCACCCCAATAAATATCCAAGAGGTACAAGCGTCAAAGCTTGGGGATGCCCCCGAGGCACCCCTTCTTCATCGGTAAAAATCAGGTCACCTTTCAACGCACTATATTTTTATTGCTTCATGCATTATGCGTTTTTCTTGGAGCGTCAGTTGTTTTTAGTTTTCAATTTTGTTTAGTTTTGTTTGCTGAAATAAATGGTTGGACCCCAACAAATTTCCTTTGGAGAAGTTGCCTTGCTTTTTATTTGCCAAGAACACTCCGTTTTTCACTCTTATCGTTTCAATGAGTATTCTCTTTTTCTAGAACTGCGTTTAGCTTTCGTTTTTCGCCTTGATTTTTGTTCAGATCTTGTTATATTTTTTCATCAAGGTGTATTTTGACATCTGGCCTATGTTGGTTTTCATCAAAAGAGTTGTTTCAAAAAAAAGGTTCGAATGGTGTTGGAAAAGAGAAAAAGCTTTATGCAAAAAAGTGGTATAAGAAGGAGCTTGTGTAGACTGCGGCCTAGGCTTTTGCATATCGTGCTTGATGTCTTTTTGATAGTATGCTTAGTGGTTTTGCTGTAGCATGACTTGTCTCAAATGACTGAGATTGCTTAATGAGCCTTTGAAAAAATCATGCGTTGTTTTAATTATTTGGAAGCATTATTTTGGTTTTCTCCTTTGATGCTTTATTTGGGTTGACTTGGCGCGTGCTCACACATGTTAGACTCATACAAAGTCGTCATTGCCTCTATGATCATTTAGTTTTTGACTTTTGATGCCATCTTATGCTTCTTATAATGTCGCTTTGTCGCTTTGCATGATTATGGTCGTTATTGCTCTCTTAGTTGGTCGCTCCTAGTCTTTTGCTAGCCCTCATTTTGTACTGAGTATGAGCTCTACTCGTGCATCCAACTCCTAAAAACCAACTTTGCCATTGTGTCCACCATACATACCTATTAGCAATTTGCTATTCCAAAGTACATTTGACTTGCTTTTATCTATCCTTCAAATTAAACTCTTTTTGGTGTTATGCGAAAATTGGTCAGTAAAGCTCTCACGAACCTGATGGCACACTTTACTTTTCTCGTTTTAAAATTTTGACATTGTGGCTCTCTTATGTTGAGTTGTTATGCTTGCAAGTTGTAAGTTGGAAATTAGCACAGCCATGCCGTCATGGGGCAAGCTTTCAACATTGCACTATCTTTCATTTGAGTTGATATCGTGATCTTTTGTTTATGGATACTCGCGATGTGAAATAAGTTGGGAATCTTGCAGGATCATGGAGTTTTTATATGTGTTAGGGCAACGCCTGGGCCGCTAATCTAAGCCATGCATAATTCATGGTGAAAATTTACAGCATGCCCATAGTGAACATTCGACGACGTATCTAACAATGAAAAGCTATACCAATGGTAAATAAAAGAGATGCCGAGGTGTTCATTGTCTGTTTGTCCTGTCATTTTGATGTGGGCTTGTTCCATGTCATCGGGCACGGAGGTACCCCGTTAGCGGTTCTCGATGATACACATATATTTACAATGACATGAGCTTGCTTGGGACTCTAAGTCGAGTATCATGAGGTTTGGGTATTCATATTTCACGGGACACGAGGTTTTCAACTTATGATTTGTTAAGCATATGCAGCATAAGTGTATTCGCATTAACTTTAACTATTCAAGATACCTATGATGGGGGCAATGAGAGCTCAAAGCCGGTAAGTACCATAATTTTTGAAGGTTTATAAAACTTGCAATCACTGCTTCCCTCCGCGAAGGGCCTTTCTTTTACTTTTATGTTGAGTCTCCACCTTCTACCTTTATGCACCGTCTAAGAGAGCATAGTTGTCATTCTGAGTATAATGTGCATTGTCCCAAAGTTTTCATTGATTGATTCATGATGTTGGTTTCACTTGTTCTTAAAATTATTTGTATCAAGTCGCCCTCTTAAACTTGAAGGTGTCTTATGCATTTATGTTTTGCTCTCCATGAAGGACAAGCTGAAAACCATTTGTATGTTTTTCCATATGATTTGAACACACGTTTGACTTTCATTGTTTCATTTTTATGATCTTTCATTTGTGTTCTTTTTCATGTTATAACATGGTTGCTAAGTTTCTTCTATCAAGATTATATCTTTCATGCCCATGTTTCAAGTTCTTTTGATCCCAGCGCACAACGCTTACATAGTTGGTCAAGATTGTCTAGGTGCATGTCACCTCAAAAATTATTTCTTTTGTTATCACTTACCTACTCGAGGACGAGCAGGAGTTAAGCTTGGGGATGCTGATACGTCTCTAACGTATCCATAATTTTTGATGCTCCATGCTTGTTTTTACACCATTTGCTTAGTGTTTCGTTACACTTCGTGGCATTTTTATGCATTTTCCGGAACTAACCTATTAACGAGATGCCACAGTGCCAGTTCCCTGTTTTCTGCTATTTTTGTGTTTTAGAAAAGTTACATAGGAAATATTCTCGGAATTGGACGAAACAAAAGCCAGACATCCAGAATTTTACCGGACCTTCCAGAGAACCGAAGAGGAGACGGAGAGGAGCCACTGGTGGGCCACACCACTAGGGGGCGCGGCCTAGGGATGGCCCGCGCCCCCCTATGGTGAGCCCCACCAGGTCCACTTCTGATGCCGCCCCTTCGCCTATAAAGACCCCCCGACGGGAAAAACCTAAACACCCGATCACTTTTCCAGAATACATCGCGATCCGCCGCCGCCGTCGACCCGAGATCGGGAGGGTCCAGAAGCTCTTCCCGGCACCCTGCCGGAGAGGGGAATCGCCACTAGAGGTCTTCTTCATCGCCATGCTTGCCTCCGGTGCGATGAGTGAGTAGTCTACCTTGGACTGTGGGTCCATAGCAGTAGCTAGATGGTTGTCTTCTCCACCATGTGCTTCATGTTTAGATCTCGTGAGCTGCTTTACATGATCGAGACTACCGTTATGTAATTCTACATGTTGTGTTTGTTGGGATCTGATGAATATTGGTGTTATGATTGAGTTGATGTGCTGAATATTATCTTATGATATCTCTTAGTTGTTTATGATCTTGCATGCTCTCCGTTGTTAGTAGCTATCTTGGCCGAGTAGTTGCTAGTGACTCCAAGAGGGGGTATTTATGCTCGATAGTGGGTTCATGCCTCTATTTAATCTAGGGGAGTGACAGAAACCTCTAAGGTTGTAGATGTGTTGTTGCCATTAGGGAGAAAACAACATTCATATGCTCAAGGGCATATGCTTTGTTTACATTACACACTTTGCTTAATGCAGTTATCTGTTGTTCGCAACTTAATACTTGTGGAGTTCTCGGATTGATTCGCCACAAGTGGATTATTAGTCATAGATGCAGTTGGATGACGGTCTATGTATCTTGTTGTAATGCCCAGAGTAAATCTCATAGTGATCCTCTCGACATATGCACGTTGTCTTTATTCTATCAATTGCCCAACTGTAATTTGTTTACCCAGTATGTATTATTTTATCTTATGGAGAGACACCACTAGTGAACTATGGACCCCGGTCCTATTTCCTTTATATTGCTATCACCTGTTTACTTTACTCGCACTGTTTACCTTACTTGCATACTATTATCACTTTCCACTCGATACGCTCATTCCTTTGTTTCAAGCAAACCGGTGAGATTGACAACCTCATCGTAAGTTGGGAACAAATTATTTGGTTGTGTTGTGTGCAGGTTCCACGTTGCTACTGGTTGAAGACGCGCTAACAAGAAATCATTAACGGCGCCCTTGTTGGAGTGTCACGCGGCTAGTGGGCATCACCTTCTGGAGTATTGTCTTTTTCCTACTGGATTGATAACCTTGGTTTCATAACTGAGGGAAAACTTGCTGCTATATTCATCAAACCTTCTCTTGGGGTTTCCAACTGGCCGATCATTTATTTCATCAACTACATGCCAACAAGTTTTCTGGCACCATCATCACCGCGCCATCAGTTGGTTTTCTATGTATCTCTTGGTGTGAGTTGCGGTAATGAAATATTAATGAGAAGTTTTATCGTTTACTTTCCGCACACTTTATTTTAGTTTGCAATGTCTCTCATATGATTAGTCTTGTTGATTAGTATTGGTATCACTTTGGGAGCATGAGTAAATTTAGTTGGTTTTGGCAAACTTAGCTTGGTCAGTAGCAACATTACCTTGATGTTTGAGTACAAAAGAAGAAAGAAGTGCTTGTAGTTACATCACTTCAGTTTTCCTTCATGATTGGCTTATAAGCAATAGTATTCTCAAAGTTAAAATCGTTGTACTTTCAAGGAAGTTTGCATGATTGTTCCTATTATATGTATGCTTGTTTGTTTCATGCAACTCTTATGCTTGCTACCCAGCCGTGCTAGCCAAAAACCTGTACTGAGAGGAAATACTTCTCGTGCATCCAACTCCCAAAAACCAAGTTACTTCCAAAGAGTCCACTATAAATTCCTATGCATGGTATTTCAAGCCATTCCAAGTAAATTTTCATGTGCTACCTTTTGAAAACCTTCAAACACTTCTCATTTTGTGCCACTATTTTTAGCTCATGAGGATGTAGTGGATGGGTTTGTTATCTTCCATAGTAAATTAAGTACCCCTCGACTAGGCAGCTTCATCTGCTCGTCATTAATTTTGCAAGGGAGCTGGTCAGACCATTGTAATCTCAAAAAGAAAAGAAAAAGGCACTCCTCCATGGTTTGTGAAAGTTGGTGGGCACCCGATGGAATCGGTTAGCCATGGTTTGAGAAAGGAAAAGGTGGGGAGGGGTGCCAAGCTATAAAAGAGCACCAATGTGCCAATTAATCAACATCTCGGAACCGCTCTCACTTGTTTAGTATGGAAGATATCAAGAACTCCGTTGCTAGTCGTTGACAAAAGCAACCACCTCTCAAAACAACTTTTACCTCTATTTTACAAATGAAAAGCTCTAGCACATGTTTAATCCCTGCTTCCCTCTGCGAAGGGCCTGTCTTTTATTTTTATGTTGAGTCAACCTATTCCCTTCTATCTCAAGCAAGCATTTGAGTTGTTATGTTTCACTCATTCATATATTGATCCGTTCAATCATATTTACTAACTTCTTTTGTTTAGTACAATGCTTTTATCTGAAGAAATATATCTTTGAAAGCTTTCCATGATTACAAAGAGTTTGTCTTGTTGAGCATATAGTTTTTGCTATATTAGCTCTATTTTAAAAGGCTCCGTTCAAAAATAAGTATAGTTTGTTCATTGTTCTCTGACCAAGAACTAAGGTTTGCCATCACCAATTATAGTTTACCTTGTGCATCTTTATTTGTGATTCCCTTTTACTTATTGCAAGTCTATATCATATAAAGGGAAGTTGCTGTCTATTATAATTTGTGCCTTGGTGAATGTGATGCTTCTTGTCTGTATTTTGATTATCGACACTTCACTCCATAAACCTGTGGTCATGTTTACCGAGTTTAGTTTTCGCTTGGGGACAAGCTAGGTCTAAGCTTGGGGGGGTTGATACGTCCATTTTGCATCACTATTTTGTATCATAATTTACTATTATTCATTGATATATTTCACATTTAGAGGTGATACTTATGTTGTTTCCTCTGTTTTTACATGTTTGATGATCATTGGAGGATTTGCTGCCGGAGTCAGGATTCTGCTGGAAAAAGGACCGTCAAGACACCATATTTCGGAAGATCAGGAAATTCCAGAAAAATACCAGAAAATTATATTTTACCAGTGGACTGAAGAAGCCAGAAGGAGGAGGCGAGAGGGGCCACAGGGCAGCCTCACCACTAGGGGGCGCGGCCCAGCCCCTGGCCGCGCCGCCCTATGGTGAGGGCACCCTGGCCCACTACTGCCAGAGCCCCTTCACGTATTTCATCGTCCCCGAAAACCTAAGTCAAGGGAGGGCTCAGAGATAGACACCACCGCCTCTGCGGGGCGGAAAACACCAGAGAGAGAAAAGCTCTCCGGCAGGCAGAAATCTGCCGGGGAAAATAATTCCCAGAGAGGGGAGATCATCGCCATCGTAATCATCATCGCACCGGACTTCATTGGGATCATCATCACCATCATCCTCATCACCAGCACCTTCATCTCCACCATCACCATGCCATCCCGCTGTAACATCTTGAGTTGAATCTTGTCAAATTCTTAGGGGAAACTTTCCCGGTGTTGATTACTCTTGTGGTTGATGCTATTGAGTGGAACCGTTGAATTAAGGTTTATGTTTAGATTGTTATTTACCATTATTTCACCTCTGATCATGATCCATATGATGTCTTGTGAGTAGTTTGTTTAGTTCTTGAGGACATGGGAGAAGTCAAGTTGTTAGTAGTAGAATTATGTTGAGTAATATTTAATGGTTTGATATTTATTTGTTGTGGTGCTATTTCACTAGTGGTGTCATGTGAACGTCGACTACATGATACTTCACCATTTATGGGCCTAGTGAGATGCATTGTGTATTTGGCTACCAATTGTGGGATTGCTGGAGTGACAGAAACCTAAACCTCCATTGGGAAACCATTGCACCAGGGAGCGTAGGATCTTAGAGTTTAAGGCTGTGGTTAGATTTATCTTAATTACTTTCTTATATTTGCGGATACTTGCAAGGGGTATAATCATAAGTGTGTATTTATCCTAGTAAGGGTAGTGCGCTAGCACAGGTTCACCCCATAACACTTATCAAACCAGTAAAGATTATTTAGCGGCATGAAGCGAAAGCACTTGACAGAAACTCCCGTGTGTCCTCGAGAATGTTTGGTCATCATAAGTTACACAACCGGCTTGTCCTTTGCTCTAGAAAGGATTGGGCCAATTGTAGCAATTACTATTACTGTCTTTTATTTACTTGCACTTTATTTATCTTCATTACCAAATACCCCTGAAAACCTGTTTGCTAGTATTTATAGTGAACCCTTGATCAAAACCACTTGTCAACACCTTCTGCTCCTCGTTGGGTTCGACACTCTTATTTATCAAAAGTACTACAATACACCCCCTATACTTGTGGGTCATCAGTCGGCTATGGATCCAAGCCATCATGGCTCAGATCTAGGTAGCAAGTGTGCAACATAAGCGCAAACGCATCCTACATCCATGATGACCCAATCTGAGACCTAGCCTAGATCTAACTATAAGATCATCTCCAGCCGTCTCCCCGACGAGGCCCGGCCCCTGGACGCCCTTTTTTTCATCCGGATGGCGTAATTCGGCCCAGCCGCGCCCCCGGTTCCTAGTTTCCCCCCGGAATAGGGCCTTAATCCATCCGGAGAGCCCAGGCCATCCCCGGCCCCCGGGGTGCGCTCGGGGACTCAGAACGAGAGAAAGGCGGGGACGGGCCCGCTCTATCGACGAGAGAACATGCGAACCCCACTTTCTCGTCGCAAATCCCCCCTCCTCCTCCCCTCTCATTGCTTTTTCGCTACCGGCACCACCCCTCGCCAATTCGTCGGCCGGTTACCTGCACTCCGCCGTCCCTCCTACCACCAGCCTATATTCCGCCGTCCGGCATGCCGTCTGCCTATATTCTGTCGTCGGGCAACTCCTCGCGTTGCACCTCGTCGACACACCCGGCAGGTATTCGTCCATTTGCCTGGGCAGACATGGACTCGGATGACGAGGAGGAGCAGATGTTCGCCGAGCTTTTTTAAGAAGAGATGGCAGCCGCCGCCCAAGACGAGGAGCACATGTTGATCCTAGCTTGCCTGTCTGGCTTGTACGCGGAGAAGGCCATTAGTCGCCATGGTGGGTTGGCACCAAGTCGGCGGAAGTGCAAGTCGAGGCAGCGAATGGAGGGCTACTACATACTGTACGCCGACTACTTCGCCGACAGTCCATTGCACGGTGATGCTGTTTTTAGGCGTCGTTTCAGGATGAGCCGAAAGCTCTTTCTGAAAATTGAGTATGCCCTTCGAGACTACGACTCCTATTTCAGATGCAAGTTGGATTGCACCGGCATAGTAGGGTTTTCCGCCCTCCAAAAGTGCACGGTGGCTATGCGGATGCTAGAATATGAAGCTCCTGGTGATTCTATCGATGACTATCTTCGGATGGCGGAGTCCACCACTTTTGATTGTTTATACCGGTTCTGCAGGGCGGTGATAGCAGTGTTTGGGGACATCTACTTGAGATCACCCACTGTCCAAGACACTGCTCAGATCCTCGCTTTCAATGAAGCTCGAGGATTTCCGGGGATGCTTGGAAGCATTGACTACATGCATTGGAAATGGAAGAACTGTCCGTTTTCCTGACAGGGAATGTACAAGGGTCACAAAAAAGGCTGCACTGTGATACTTGAGGCAGTGGCTACCCATGATCTCTGGATTTGGCACTCCTTTGGTATGCCGGGATCCAACAACGACATCAATGTCTTGCAGTGCTCGCCGATCTTCTCCAAGCTTGTTGAGGGTCATGCTCCCCCGGTTGAGTTTGTGATCAATAGCCGGCACTACAACAAGGGATACTGTCTTGCAGACGGTATCTATCCAAAGTGGGCAACATTTGTGAAGACTATCTCAAGCCCCGTCCTCCCGAAGGAGGTGGAGTTTGTCAAGGCACAAGAAGGTTGCCGAAAGGACGTCGAGCATGCATTTGGTGTCCTCCAGCAGAGATTTGTTGTAGTCCGGTTCCCCGCTATGAGTTGGTCCAAAGATCAGATGTGGGAGGTGATGAACTGTTGTGTGTGCTTACAAAACATGATTATTGAGAATGAGGGGAAGTATCTGGTTCCTCTGAGCGGACAAACTGCACCATATGAGAGAGTGGGTCCTCTTGCACAGCCTAATCACCAGGTGCCGGCATTGTGGGTTGCGTTCATCGCTATGCGTCAGGAGATTCGAGACTCCACAATGCATCAACTGCTGCAGGATGATTTGGTGGAGCACATATGGAGGCTTCGAGGCAACACCAACTAGTTTCCATTTGATTTTTTTTAAAACTTGTCAAATTATTTGCTTGTTTTGTTGAACTATAACGTTTATTTGTAAAAATAAGCCAAATATTGGCAAACTTTATCAAATTCACCGAACTATAACGTTTATTTGTAAAAATAAGCCAAAAACGCCGATCTCTGGGCGTCTACCTGGGGAGACGGCTGGAAGTTCGGCGCTCCCCACGCCAAAGTTTTGTCCAATCCGGCGCTATTTATGCATTTTCATGACATGCATATGAAAATGTGAGGAAATTTCAAAAAAAAAATATTTTAGAAGACAAAGTGATTGAAATTCATATCTAGTGATGACCTAGAGTTAGGTCATCACAAATTTTTCCCTAAATTTCGGCACAGTCTTTGTATATTTTCAAACTTTTGGGATTCAAATTTAAAACAACATATTAAGAGGAGTCTTTTACTCATATACACTTATATATCACAACAATAGCTATAAGAGAAACAATAAACACACATTTGAATTCAAAATGGAAATTTGAATTATAAAGTTCAAATTTGGATTCAAATAAGAAAATTCATAATAAATACAAAATAATCCAAAAAATATAATAAAAATATCACAATTCTCACAATAGTATACATATTCACATGTAAGGAAGGCAATTTTACCCACGGGTACCATACCCACACGGGTAAGACATGGGTATAGCCTTCTACCCACGGGTATACCTATTTATATTTACATATGGACCTAGAGAAGTTTAGTAATGTTGGTTGATAGCGGTCAAGGGAGATGGGTGCCCCACGCCCCAACTAATCCTGTAATTAAGCCCTAGCTATAATTCTCTCGTCTCTCCAAATTAAGGTGACCAAAATCACATGTCTTAGCTGCTCCAATGTGCTATCATTCATTCTAAAATAGTGAATAACTTGTGTATATTTGATCTACCCGTCGGGTACCCAATAGGTACAGGTACCCGTCGAGTATGGGTATGGGTAAAGTTTCATACCCGTGGATACGGGTATGGGTAGAAATTTGTACCCGTCGACTATATGGGTATAGGTATGGTATTGCTCTACCCTACCCATCGCCATCCTTATTCACATGAGTATTTTTACAAGATTTGTTACAATAAGAACTGGAAGAAAAAATTACAAGAAGATAAAAAACCAAATACAAACTACAAGAACCTACTCCCTCAGATCGGAAGTAAGTATCAATGATTTTGTAATAACTTAGTACAAAGTTTCTACTAAGCCACCAACATTTATTTCCGATCAGAGGGATTATCTATCTACTATTCTATCTTATTCTCTCGTCTTGTTCTTCAAATATGCAAAACAAGCAAAGACAAAGAACTTTCTTATTATTAAATTGTTGTTTCCACCAATTGGTGAAGCTCATAGTTGCTCTTAGGTGTGAATTGATATGTCCTCTTGGGTGGCTCTCTCGCCCCTGCGTTGTCCTCTAGGGAAAAATGGATGGCTCCCCCAAACCCTAGAGTCGTCCTCCTTCCCCTTAACCCCTCCCCTAGGAAGAAGCTACAGGGAAAAGCCATGCAATGGACGGGCGGCAGCAGGGTCTGGTCTGGCTTGTCGCCACGGCGACTCGTAGCGGTGGGTGGGGGTGGTGCTCGACTGAGCACGACAATGCGCACGTCCAGCAGGCGAGGCTGGACGCTCCTGTGGTGGTAGTGAGGCCCGATCTTGGCCCAACCGGGCCCAATTTTGGCCGCTTGTTGGCCTTGGTGGCTCGAGCAATGGGGTAGAGCTGGTGAGGCTATTGTGGGGCAGGGTCGCGGGTAGCTTCTAACGGCATGAGTGCATGGTCTGGTTGGGTCCTGTGGACTCAATTTGCACAAGGCCAGGTATGTTGCCCATGGCCTCTGCTAGCGGCTAGGCTCTGCTGGTCTTGGCTTGGTTGTCCGGTTCCCTGTGATGCTTGCTTTCCAGTGAGAGGATGTGGATGTTTGTCCAGTAGCAAGCTGGGGCTGACCGGGGCGAAGCTCAAGGTGGTCGCCGCGCCTCCGTCACCTATGTCAAGTGTTGGCCTATCTTGGGTAGTCTGTTTGCCTAATGGTTACCGGATGCCTTCTGGTGGACTGTGGGGCGGGTGGAAGGGCTCAGAGAGATGCATGCGGGCATCATCACCTTCTTGAAGGCGTCGTCTAGGCCCTCCCATCCATCCCCTGCCGGGCAACGGGGGAAACCCTAGACCATTTGTTGGGTCAGGCAGTGGCGGCACTTTTTCTTTGTCTCCTCCAGGGAGGCGATGTCCGGGTTGCTCGTGGAGTCCCATGCCGGCTATCGGAGTCAAGGTTGGCCGCTACTTGTAGTGCGGGCGTCTTGGGCGCTATGTACATTGTTGTCGACACTTCTTGACGAATTTATCGCTAGGTCGGGTCTTACCATTCGCTCGCCGAATTCCTCTAGGCGCTATGGGTGAACTGTACGTCAACGTGTGACATCATGAATTAGGGTTTGCTTCTTGCCTCAATTGTGACGCGATTTCGAGGCCATGTGTCTCGATCGTGCGCCCTCTTGGCCGGTGATTGCGCAAGACGTGTGCTTTTCGTGTGCGGTGTACAGCGTCAGGCTTCATGTGTATGGTTTTTGGGTCTCGTTTCCTCATAAAGCGGACCATGTTTTCCCTAGTAAGCTTAATACAATGATGAGTAGCTCTTCTGCTTGTTCTCAAAAAAAAATTGGTGAAGCCATTCATCCAAAGGAAAAGACTCCAAGAAGAACCCCTGAATCAAAAGATTTTTTTTTTATAATGATAATCTTGAGGGTTTGATTTTAAATCCAAATCAGGCAACACTCGGACCATTTCGGTCTAATACTTGTTCAAGTGAGGCAATAATGGATACTGCAGATGTCAAATCAGTGATATAAAGAATAGGCAAGATCAAACAGTAGATATGGCATCAAGCAAAATAGCAACAGAAACACAAGTTTTGGTCCGAAGAAGAAGAAGGTAGCTCGGGTTTTGTTTGTTTTGGCTTTGTATCCGATCGTCTGAATATATTTTTTCTTTATGGAGAGCTATTAGAAGAAACTCTTCGACGTCTATATGCCTTGCTTGAAATGAAACCGACGGAGAAGATGAAACTTTACCATCAATAACCAGCAGCTAAGAGGGGAATTACTCATGTAACACAAAACTGATATAAGAATCACCTGTTCATTTTACAGCCTCCAACTCCAGCAATATACCGAATCACCCGTATGTACAGCAAAAACTTACACTGCACTTGACTTGCGCATGAATCAACGTATACATCTACTTACGGCTACGCGCGCCTACACGTACCGCGGTCGGTCACGCGGCGCCGATGCAGGAGAAGACGCGGACGCTCCTGGCCTTGGGGAGCGGCACGCGCAGCCGCCGGTCCGGCGTGCCCCCCACCTGGCCCGCCAGCTCCTCCAGCGACCGGTTCCGGCCGTGCCCCTCGGGCGCCGACGACGACGGACCGGCGGCGCGGATCGGGGACCGCAGCTCCTGCTCCAGCCACTGCCGCCTCTGCTCCGTGTCACCGAGGTCCACGGCGTGGGCGTGGTGGTCGTCCTCCGCCTCCGCGCCGTGGTAGGCGGCCCGGCTGCTGGTGCTCCGGCGCCGGTCCTTGATGGCCTTGTAGAGGAACGGGAGGAGGCCCTCCACCTGCGATGATGAACTCATGATCGTGGCCGTGGGGTGGGAAGATGAGGAGGGGTTGGTGGGGAATGAAAGGACGATGGGTGCGTCTGCCGGTTCAGAGCCTACTCTTGACCCTCTTTTTCTTGATGGCGGGCACGTTTTATACCGAACTCTTTTCATCTTCTTTCATGCGTGTTGAAACGGTAAACATTCTCAGAATGTCCGGAGAGCAAAGAAGTAAAACATCATCATCACCAGCTCAGATGGACGGTGCAGATTCACTCGCGGTATAAACATGGCTCTCTGTTATTGATCAAGACCGTCGGTCGCCTGCTGAAATCTTCTCAAAGATAGCAATTTGATTTGGAGTTTCATAGAAGTGCAGGATCGTCAATTCAGAATTATCAAACGGACGGCGAAGAATATTACGTACTAATAGACAGCTCGAGTGCCTGCTAGCGTTTACTTTCAAAGAAAAACGCTTCTCATAAAATACGCATCCAAGCCGACCATGCATATGTCGTGTTAAAATAACTAGCAGAAAATAATGTAGATTGTAAATTCATTCGTATGATACATAGCGTTATCTGTTCCATCCATCACATCACATCTCAAGGACACCGTCGGCGCCCTACGTCTTTTTCGCGAGTGTCGTTTTGCTTCTCAATGATACGCATACATAATGTGTCATATTCTACAGTAGTTAATTCGCAAAAAAACTTGCTATGCAATCTGTAAATTCATTCGTATAATACACAGCATCACCTGTTCCATCGCAGCACAGGAACCAGTCTTCTGCGTGTGACGCTTTGCTTCTGAATTCTCTTTGGATCGCTGACGTTGCCACTTATACGGTGTGATCACATTGCGTTTTTTAATTAGGTCGGAGCCAGCTGAAGCTTGCGTCCATGGTTTGGTGATTTGGTTGGACGACTTCTCGGTTCAGTCGATGCCTTCAGATTGCTCAAGTAGTTTATAGTTTTTATTTCTTGCGTGCAGAGTAGAAGAACATATCCATTGCTTGCCGTGGCAGGTTACAGCGCACTATGAGCTTCTTCGCCACTTCATTACCTGCCTAATTACCTACCATTTCAAAACGAACTAGTCGTGCACTGGAATGCAGTCCACTTGGAAGGAAATAAGGATTTATGGAAGGAACATTAAAAAGCATAGAATCAACATAGGACTCAGAGTCTCGGACGTCACGGGCGGACGCTCGGTGATCTAGGGTTTTGCCTTAGCTGCCGCTGCCATCTGCCTTCGCTATCTTTGCTCGGAAATCGACGGGTCCCCATCTCCTTTGCTGCTCCGCTGAGAAGGGGTGGAGACCTGAAGGTGTCTAAATTTAGAGTTTGGTCAATTAGCAGCGTCGTTATGGTGGTTATAATGGCGATGTGTCTGACAAGAATAAGGTATACCCGCCTCCTCGCCCATCTCACCGGCGGTGATCTCACGGGTGCCGTCGAGGAGGGTGGAGAATAATCTGGTCGATGCTCCCATGGAGAGGTGGATCTCATTCAGTCTACATGTGTTAGAGCATGTCTAATAGACCCCCTAAAAGGGCCAACCCCGTAAAATAACCACCGAAATACGGGGCAGGGCTCTACCCGGCCGTCTAGCAGACCCTGTAAAACAGGCCCGCGCGTCGGTTTTTTACAGTTTCGGTTAAGAGGTGGCTTCTGGCCCCCTACTTGTGCGGGGCGGGAGAGGAAATACAGGGCAAACCCCCTATCCCATTTCAGCTAGGGCGCGCGAACATTTCAGAATTCCCACCCGTTTTCCCCCGCGCCGCTGCCATAGCCACCCGCGCGCCGCCGTTGGAAAAAGAATATTCCTTATGATTCCGTTTTACGGGGTGGGGATACGGAGTCTGCTAGCTCGGACGAGTTTTCGGCCGGTGAAAAGTGAATACAGGGCCCTCTACTCGCGTTTTACGGGGCAGAAAAATAGGGGGTCTGTTAGACATGCTCTTACAAGTTTGGTGTCAGAAGTGCGTTGGCGGCTCGCTTCAGCGGCGATAGTTGTCGTTAGATGGTTCAATTATCACGATGTAACTTTTATTATGTTTGAGAAGGTTTGTACTTCTTGTGAATTTCTATAATAGATTTGGATCTTTTTTGTAAAAAAAATAGGTACGACTCAGACAATCAGATCTGCCTTGTTCAAGTTCTAATTAGGACGCCAATTCCCGAGTGACAAACCAAAGTTCTGCTACTATACAGTCTACAGCTAGCTTATAGCTAGTGATAGCTCACCTACTCATTACTGATGCATTTGTCACACAAAAAGTGTGGTCAGTTCTAAATACAACTCTACTAGACGACAAAATACAAGTTGTAATGCCTTTAAAAAAAGTAAGGCCATTTGGTTGGTTCCATACCTAATTATGGTGGTATGCCTTAATACTTCTCAACTTCTCTTGTTTTTACTGTATTTGAGCGTGGCTTTTGTTAAGTGTTGGTATATAGGTGGTAAGCAACCTAAACAAAAAAAAAAGTGTTTATTTAACATTTTTCCAATTTGAAATATTAAAATGATTTGATGAATAGCTGCCATATATCTACAAGCTATGCCTCACCGTGAAGCCGTGAAAACAGCAATTAACCTGGCCCCCCTCCTTAATTTGGTACTTGCAAATGTTACTAACTCCAAGTCTCTGACGACATGCTCACCTGCTGCCATCTTGAGTCTCTGACTATTATGGACAGGGCCAAATGATAATACGAACCTGACTGCTTTACCAATTTAAATATGGAATCGGCTGCAAGCCGGCAAACGTGTTGATATGGCACCCAATGACCATGGTAGGCGCTAGCTGTAACATGGGAAATTAGCCAGAAATCATGCATCATATTTTTCACCTTTATATGTGGAAAACTCAACGATAAATTCTCTGCAATTCTTCTGTTCTAAAAAGGCACACTTGTATTTTATGAGCTTTGGGGATTGTCCGAATGAATAGTGTTTCTCTGATGTTTGCTCCAAATATTTTTTGTTGTGGATGATGAGTGTATGCTTCAAATTGTGAACAACACGCCAAGTTGTTAGCCGGCGGTTGACCTCAACAGGTTTATCCTGTATGGCTGCATCTACAGTCAGCAATGATAACCACTCTGAAGACCTGTATGACAACCACTCTAGAACACAAGAAAAATGGATCGCACAAGACAATGTATATGAAAACACGTGGAAGCAATTTTCCTGAACATTTTACCACCATCTGCTTGATGCATCATCTTGTTTTCTCACAGAAGAACAAAGAGGTGTCATCTTCTTCGGTATTTTCCTCCCAGCGTACCCGCTTTTTTTAACTGAATATTTGGCATCAACAGATTATAACCTGATCATTTTCCACGCTATCATTCACCATTATGTATCCTTGTATGGAAGTAAATGGCTATTGTCAGACACGCAACATGTACCAGAAAATTCTGTTATGACCGCACTTCTCTGTCCTGTGGTTGTCAAAAAAGGACATTGCCTTCGGAGACCAAAGAAATGCTGAGCAAGTCCTCCATTAACAATATTATCATGGAACTTTTTTTTAACAGTATCATGGCACCTTTGACAAGATCCATTCAACATGCTATGCATCTTCCCCCAGCTGCTTTCTTCAAATGTCTCAACATGATCAAAGAGTTGCAGAACTCAGCAAACTGGATAAATATTACTGCTCCAGTAGCTGGGCAAGAAACAGCTGAATTCACACAATGAGCATCAACCACAGATGGAAAATATCACTTGAAGACTGAAGAAGGAACACCGATAAAAGGTAACCCTGAGAGTTCACAGCATCACGAAACAAACATTTCAATTCATGCTGGTCATTGCACTAAGAGTGTCATGCAAGCTGCCAACAAAATATTGACCATAACTAACTGCCTAATTACACTGCACTGTAGGTCTTTACATGGCAGAAAAAAAAAGGATGCACACATGCAGTTACATTTTTATGGCTTTTTCACTGTTTGGACACCTCGGCATATCACAGGTACATGTGTGCCTTTTTGCAGAAAGTTTCAAATAAATAGCTTGAGGAAAACGACCACAATCTTCCTATGATGTGTGTTGTTGCATTAGCTTTATTAAAATATTTACACCACAACCTCAAAAGTGCTGCACTTATCGCACTGTATGCAAAGTGCATTCAACCCAAACATGGTCTGTAAGCAGAACTTGGGTGATAGTGTGCATCCTCTGTCTAAATGGTCCATATGCACATTAGCCAACCGTTCCCGTAAGAAATCCAGGTTTACCTGATCAAGCAGATTGAATTTATCACGTTCAATAAGATGGTGTCATACAAGAGACTAAATGTGTCAGGGTAAACTGCAAAGTTGCAAACGAAAACTACCTTATCTTCTCCAAGGTCAAGCCGTATCTTACAGAGAGTACAGTGTATGAGATTATGAGCTTCTCGCAGCTCTCCTTGTTTACATACTGGACACCAGAGCTTAGCATTTTCAGAAACCTGAAATAGATTATAGCATACATGAAGTTTTTTAATTGACATAATGAGATAACAAGAAAAATAGAAGACACGAGGAATTTTAATTGACATAATAAGCCGTGATGTCAAACAATAAACGGATCCAGAATCTACTCATGTAGTCAGTATTACTTGAGGTTCAAGCTTTGGTGGCAAGTTATGAGTAGTTTATGTATGGTGTGAATTATGATTCATGCCTGAGTCTAGTAACAATAAGCATAGCAATACATTAACAAACTGATTTTTTATATAGCATACTTTGGTTATCCAAGACTGAACCATTCACTAGGAAATCTTTCCTACAAGTTCGCCATAAACGTCACTGTGAAAATTTGGCGATTCTCTAGTAGTTCCTCCCACCCAGATAAACAGAAGTACAGAGGCAAGAAGGAAACGGTTTAATTTAACCATGCCCTTCAACAAAAAGTAATGGCATGAACAAAGATACATTCTGATATAGAAAGAAATCATGACGAAGTACAGAAATTATGTAAATAAGAAAACTTCTCAAAACAAACTGATGAACTAAACAGTGCATAAACCCATACCTCATCATTTAATTGCATATGATCAAAAGCAGCCTGAGCTAAGTATGCATCTTCCTCATCAAGGGCCTCTATTTCTAAATAAAAGACAATGTTAGCAAAAGATTTTAAAACATAAAAACAAAATCCAGATAAAAGATTCGCAAACATTGAGCAGACATGAAAACTGAGGACATTCTCCATAAGGTTGAAATATAAAGGCATGATGATGGATGAGACAGTTGATAAGGTTGCTTTTGCACTTAAAAGTTCCAGAGAGAGGTTAACTTGAGCTATTATTCAGCACATCAAAGAAAAAGTAGTAAAAATACACAAAAAAATAACCTTTTCGAATTAATTCTTCCCGTAGATCTTCATAAAGAAGTCTTTCCATTTCAAGCAATATATCTTCACTATCAAATTCAGCAGGCTCGGCTGCCTGTGGTCCTTGATATTCCCATATCACATCAACATCTTTATCCTCTTTTCCATCCACACACTGTTGGAGTTTCTGTACCTCATCAGAGATAATGTTCCTGACTGCAGATTCGACCGTTTTCTGTCAGTTGACATGCGTAGATAAATCAGAGACAAGATATGCATAAAAAGAAAGGAAATTCAAGGTATGTAGGTATTCACCATATTTATCAATTGAGGTAGTCACATGTATCAAGTTTAATTATTGCATATGAAGTTCTAAAATGTCTATTTTTTAAGAAAGAACAACATTCTAGGAAATGATTCGAATGGAACCAGAATAGACCTAAGTTATCATGAGGCATGCAGTGCATAAGTAGGAACAACTCTACACAGCGTAACCCTGGAGTCATCAACAATTATTTATGTCCTTGCTGTGTTACAAGTCAACACATCATATTTCAACTAATTAACAATTTGGTATGTCAAGTTCTTTTTTATGTGAGGCATGCAAATTTGAACAAGACAAGGGAACAAGAGCTATAAAAAATTAAACAACTGTCTACAGAATAGAGAGAAAATTCTGATGTAAAGGAGCATAGTTTGTATCCCTTAAGTACTGATGTAAAGGAGCATAGTTTGTATCCCTTAAGTACTAGAGGAACATAAGCTGTACAAAGTTGCGCAAGTTTAGATACCATGTCGTTAGCAGGTAGCCTCCCTTGGATCCTGGTCTTCCAGAGCAAGTGCACTCTCTCATTTTTAACTCTCTCCAAGCAATTTGTCCTAAGCTGCGGATAGCACAACAGGGGGTAAGCACAAATTATGAATAATACGAGCCGAAGGAGCATAACAGTTGAACAATAGCATCCCGCACTGACAAGCAATAAGAGCGGATTCAATGGAGCCTTTGATGCAGATGGCACCCTAGGCTAGAGGCAGTTCAACACTTCAACTCAACCCCTATTATATAGCGGTTCACAAAAGATAGTAGAAAAGTGTTCGACTTGATGATTCATGTGACACCCTAGAAGCAGTTCAAGGGCAGCGAGCCACTCCGGCAATTGACCGAGCACCCTGTGCGCAGAGGCACAGCTACCAATTACCCCGGGAATCCAACAGTAACACCTCGCTTCAGGCTCCGGCGTGCAAGGCGCGGCGTAGGAACCTACAACTAGCTGCCCCACCGGAGAGACCAGCTGGGAATGGAACGAACCTCCTCTCTCCAGTCCGGGCGGCGGGATTTGTTGGGAACCCTCCTGGGCCGAGCCGAATCCATCGCCCAAGCTCGCGGCGCCGATCGCTGCGATGTGATGTGCCCACCAGATCGACCGCCTCCCGCGTTGCTCCTTTCGTCGCGCCGGCGCGAAGACCGAAGGCCAGGCGACGCTTCTCGTCGTGGCGCAGGCTCCGGGAACGGCTGAGGAAGAATTGCCTTCCGCGGCGGAGAAACGGAAAATCGCAAAGGGGTCCGCCGCCGGCGAGGACGGTTTTCTCTCTCGGGCTGTTGGGCTCGAGCGGCGGTCCGTGAACGGCCCGGCCTGTGCTTATAGGCACAAGACCGGCCTAAATTGAAATGGATGCATGTTTTGTTTCTGTTCTAGACGAACGGAAGAAACACTAGTACTGACCACTGAAGCAAGATGCTTGGACGATCAAGGTGGCCACAGATTGTTTGATGGTGGTTAAAGCTTTGAAGGATGAAGGAGGAGAACTTGGGAGTTTATACCCACATCATCTAAGAAATAAATAGTAATAGTATAGCAGGCTTTGTAGAGGTGGAGTTTGGTAATTACTGATGCTTGGACGAATGGGGTGATCAATCTTTTCTGAATCTTTAATGCGTGCTTTCTGAATTTGTACAATCTTATGAACATCATCACTTAAAATTACTGATATAAGGAGGACATGGTCACATGGGTATCCCAGCATGAAGAACAGAATCATACAAAAACGGTTAGGCATGTCCCATGAGATTTACTAGTATGTAAACTCGAAAGGTTACACTGATGTAGAACACTACACAACTACCATCTTCCACTTTGTTTTCATGACATCAGAGGGACCTTCTCTTGCCCCTGACCATCTGATTCGCTCAAGCAAGGTGGTCTCGCCGCTTTGTAGTAGAAGAAGGCTATCATCCTCGCCAACACCTCCGCTGACCGGACAGCTAGCACAAGTGATTTTGAATCAGCAAACTTGAAGGAAAAAATTGAACGCAATGAGAGTTTCACTGAAGGAGTATTCATCTTAAGAATGAACAAGGTATACCTCTCTCTCGGTGTACTATCCTCCCTGCATTGGTGAAGAGCAACTCAGGGAAACCAGACACCTTCAGAGCGGCCACAAGGTCTGGCTCTGCGCAGGCATCGACTGCTACACACTGCAGGCGAACACAAACAATCAGAACAGAACTCATAGTGTGACTCTGTGAAGCGCCGACCGTGAAAGATTTAGGCATGCAAGTCGTAAGGAACTACATACTCTTGGTGACGGCAGATCGTGTTCCCAAAACGTCTCAATTGCCTTCGTAAGCTCGGTTCTTGCCATCTCATTTTCCTGTGGTCTGCAAACACGAATTAATTAATATTCGATAGTGATTATCAAAGTAAGACTGCACATGCACTCTCATAAGCTTCTGTTTGGCCAAAAGGGTACATGAAACATCAACTGTAAGTCTGTAACCAACTATAGTATTCTGTACGAATTGACAGAACCATATATGTACTACACGTAACATTTTTATCTGAAATGGCTTATAACTTGAGTTGGGGAAAAAGAAAGCATACCTCTTGTACCGGTTATGTACGAGCACAATCAACGGGCCAAAGTCTGTGAACACAGTATCGTCCCAATCCTTCGTCTTGACATCCCTGACCGGCTTGATGTAGTTGTCATCCTCCCAGACTACCTCCTTCTTGGTGCCATCCCCTGCATCATCATCATCGTCGGCGTCATCCCTCTTCTCAGCCTTGATGGTGATCTTGTCGAAGAACTGGCCGAGGCCGAAGCCCATCCCGTCCTCGGCATCGTCGGGCCACTCCGGGTCCTCCTCCTCGACGACCAGCTCGTACTTGGTCAGCAGCTCCCTCATCTTGGCCTTCTTCTCCTCGGGGTCGGTCAGCTCCTGCGTCTCCGGCATCCGGTCCATCATCTCCCGTATCTTCCTCCGCAGCGTCTTCCGCTCCTGGTCCGTCATGGGCGGAGGCTCGTCGTCGTCATCGTCGTCGCTGGACTCGGAGTTCTTGTTGTCGTTGCGCGGCCCGCCACCGATCACCAGACGACCGACGGTCTTGGGCTCACTCGCACGGAGCGCCCAGTTGCGCGCCACGAGCACGAGCCCCACGCTCGGCTTCAACACTGTGCAAGAACCCAAGCTGACGAGGCGCGCTGGCAGAGCATTCGAATTTGGGTGCTCCGCTCCTTTGAGGCAAAACGTCGAACAGGTCGCGGGCAGGGAGCAGCGAAGCGCCATCCTGCGCCTCCTGTGGGCGGTTCCTCTTCTGCTACTCTTGGGTGGGCCGTGGGAGATTCAAAGATGGTTGCTGGCTTGCTGGTGTCGCGTGAACTAGCTTTGGAATTTACCAGGACGGAAGCGCGGAGCGGCGGAATTTTGCTGGTGGCTTGAATGCCTAATCTACTCCTTGTGTTCCCGGAGAGATATTTGTTTAGCCGGCTGCAGATAGCACTGGAGAAACCGGTCGAGTACTACAGTGAAGTAGTGAACCGTGAGGGGGCCCGACGACGCTGCAGTCTGCACTTTTTTTTTTCTGAAAGAGGAGTCTGCACTTTTGCACTCAACAAGATGGATATATGCAAAAGTCTTGTCACTTTTGCACACGACACGCCTGTAGAGTAAAAATTTTGGGTGAATTTTTGCTTGCAATAATCTCGTAGCATTCCCGCGAGTTTTCTAAATTTGCAAAATTTTAAAAAAATCTCCAATGATAACCAAGGAATTGTTTCACAGAATTCAGTTTTAATATGAGCAGGTTTGTAGTTCATTGTTCTCACACATCATCATAGGGTTGTTAACGGAACGAAGAACGCAACACTGCTTTGCAACTATTGTCTTGAATCCAAGGAAGGTTTACGAGTTGACGAAGATCCTGAAGAGGTGCGACGAGCGGCCGAGGCAAGATAGAAATCCCTCACAAGGCTAACGAACTACCAGGCTAGTAGTTCATCCTTGAAATTTCCAAACTAGGCAACATTTTACATGAACAACAAGCAAATATGTACTAAAGATCAGATCAGATCTCTCAACTACTGGAACACTTCAATACGGGATACAGATAGAATATCAAGAGCATGGAACAGATCCAAAGAAACAGTTAGAACCATGGTTTTTAAAGCGGTAAGGCGTCCTAAGACGAAACAGGAGTGTTTTGACGCCTAGGCGGACGCTTTAGGCGCCTAGGTGCCCAAAGCAGCTGTTTTTCCAAAACGGAGGGATGGCGCTTTGACACCTAGGCGCCCAAAGCAGCTGTTTTTCCAAAGCGGAGGGATGGCGCTTTGACGCCTAGGCGGCGCTTTACAGACGCTTTAAAAACCATGGTTAGAACACTGTACCAAACTGACAGAATCAGGCGCTCATGTTTTCTTATCTCTGCCAAAAAAAATTCTATAAATTCTCTCAACATGTCACCAAAACTTGTACAGTTTTGAACAAAGCTCCTCAGACTACTGAAACACATATTTCCTATGCTACGTTTTCATGATGATGATACATAATCTGAATTCAACACAGGGTGCTGCAACCCTTATAGTGACAAAAGAAAGAATGATAAATAGTTGGGGGAGCAAAGATTTATAGTGTTACATCTCAGGCTGAAGATGGATTTCTTCTTATTTGCTGAAGACCCCACCTCTTCCTTCCATCAAAATTGGGTCAGTCAAACAGGAGCCGCCGCAACCGGTGGACAACCCCAAGTAGTCCTTGTCCTACCGCATCTGTCTCTGGAAAAACAACCGAGCTAATATCGGTTCTTCCGCAGGAAGCTGTGTGGCTACGTCTATGAAAATGTGTCAGTTAGTGGATGATGCTTCAGTCTCACCATTGCTCGCTTGTTCATCTAAAAGGTCATTTGACATGGCTGATGGTATCCTGTGCCGCTTCAGGATCCGAGATGTGGCAAGCTTTGCGTTCTGGAATTTCAGAACGATCACCCGCTCATCATCCAAATCAAATCTCAAGTTTTCTTCAGTGCAGCCCTCCACAATACTGCACAGATGCTTCAGGTTCTCAACCTCAACACCATTCACTTTCTTTACCTGATCATATCATGAAGCCTCATCAGCTGAGATAACTTTTAGCATCACTAAGGGTGCGGTGTGTACTAAAAAGGAATTTTCTTATAGAAAAATACCTGCAGTTCAGCCAGCCTTTCGTAACCGACATTAATATCATCCATGAGGACCTGAAACACAGATTGAGTAGTAGATCCATTATCATGAATATATACAGGGCAAGTGAATGAAAGAAGTTTCCTAACAAGATCATGTAACGGGTAAACTGAGGCATGAGGAGATAGTGTAGTAGTACCTGAGATAGTATTACTAACTGTTGACCAGCCTTCTTTGGAAGCTCTCTCAATGACCGTTCACAAAGTCGGCGTGGCGAAGTGTTGTACCAGTCTTCTCCAAATTCATGGAGATAAGGCTGGGTCAGCGGGATAAAAACAAACCCAGCGAAGATGTAGTAGCTGGGTAGTTCATCAAATTGATGTACAGGGACTAACGGTTGCAACTGCATAAGAAGAATCAAATGTGTAAGATCACTTCACTGTCATGAATGAGAAGGGCTACAAACAAACAAAAAAAGTTAAAAAAAGGTGCCAAAAAATGATGGATGCAAACCAATGGATCCATTTTTGTGGATTACTGTTTAACCTCCATACGAGATGAGTTGGGCTATCCACAAATCCAGTCAGACCCAGTCACGTCCAGTAGCAGTATAAAGGTCTACAGGCTGAACCCTGGGCTAATATAGTGAATTCTGTTACAGACTTAACATTTGTGGGATGAGTTCTAAAATAGGTAATAGGTGTTGGGACTGATGTTACTTCCGTCTATTTTAGGGTTCAGTTCAATCAAGGTGGAGCCCATCACCATGTTTGATACTGAGGAAACTAAGTACCAAAAACACTAAAAGGGAGGACAACATCCCATCATTGTCATACATAGTACCTCGGGATGTAAGTGGCGCCACCGCTGGCCTGGCGGCTGTTGTCCGCAATGTCCACATAACGTTTTTGTGGGAATTGTTGCCGCCACTTAACTGATTTATGTGGTCCTTGTAGATTATGTGGGTTCTGTGGCAGTACAGCAAAAGAAGCATACTCCTATGTGTGTTCACATGCAGAAGCGTACGGCTCATAGTACTCTGCAGCAACGGCCACCTAGTACTATTGGCCGTTCTTCAGCACGCAAGCAGCTAGCTGCAAGTAACGGCAGTGTGCACGTTTGATTTCTTGCAAGCAGCTTCAGAAAAAGGACAATTTCCCGCGTGCGCGCTGGTGCAAGCAAGGACAGCCACACCACGGTCAAGTTCGACTGGCAGCAGGAGAAGCTGACACTGCGTAGCCACGTAGGCGCGTACATTGGTGTAGGGCTTCAAGCTGGCTGTGGTGGCAAGAGCAACATCCTAGCACCTGAGTATGAGTTGAGCAAGCCGGTGATAGCAAGAGAAAAATTGATTGAAGACAAGATGAGCCGGCGGCGCCGCTAATTTTGCTGGACATTCCCACATAAGCCACTTAATTATGTGGGCGGTTTATGCGGGATCGCCTGGCACTTCTGCCACTTACATCCCTAATAGTACCCAGTAACCCCTCAAATAAAATGCACCCTGGTCAATCAAAAGCTCAGAAAATGTACAAGTAGCATTTCATGGTCTTACAGGTCGAAGTATCACAGTCAATTCATGCTCTTTGCCATCCCTTAGTACTTTGATAACTGATGTTTCTTCAGGCTTCTTCATGGACACAAGATGATCAAAGGTGATTCTCTCTCTATTACGAAATGGAACTGCAAGCATTAAAAAAGATTATGATCATCAGTTGTTGAAGATGAGATGCTAGTATGCTTTATATTTCGGAGTGGCACATGCATAGATTCAATGCATAAACATCTACCACAGTATGCCAAATGACAGTCTTTAAATAATATGATAAACAAAAAGGTAAGATAATTAATGCATTCAAATATATAAACCTATAAGAAATAAAAATTTGCAACATAAAATGGCTGCCAATGCATATTGGGAAGTTTTAGGCTCACCTGTTCCATCATTCGCAATAGGCACACCATCAAACTCAAGAAGGATATCGTCTTTCCTTAAAACGTTGTAAGCATCAGATATAGGATTTATTCTGCTCACTAACACTCCAGTCATTTCAGGCCGCATACCAAAGCACTCTCTTATTTGGATGTTTTCAGTTGCCTGGCAAGATATTCCAAGAGAGCAAAACCCGGAATATTTACCACTCTCTTCCACTCCAGAAATAAAACGTTTAATTATGGGCACAGGTATAATGTACCTGCAATAAAAGGGTTAAGCACATAATTCCAGGAAAAATAAAAATTCAATTGGTGCAAAGGCCAAAATAGTGGAGTACGCACCCAATATTTTCCGCTCCTGACAGATTTTGGAAAGCAACTCCAGCCACTTTATCGCCCATGATTGCAGGCCCTCCACTATTGCCTGGATTAATTGCTGCATCTATTTGTATAGCCATGAGCTGAGTCGCACCATGGGCATATTGTGTTGGTTCAACTCTAGAAACAACCCCCTTGGTGACAGAGATGTTGTCTCCACCTGCACCATCAGAACTCCAGAATCATTTGGTTGTACAGATGTATATATGTTTAATCGGAGATGTCCCAACAAAATTGCACCCTGGGATCAGGTAGTAGAATCTAAGATCCCACCTAATTCTAAAAAAGGTACATTTTCCAAAATCTGAAGTGTATTTCAGCAGCAATACACGTTTTGTTGTAATTAATAGCCTTTATGTAGTAGAATCTAAGACCCCACCTGATTCAAACAAAGGTACATTATCTAAAATCTACAGTGTATTTCAACAACAATACATATTTTATTGCAATTAACAGCCTTTATGTCAAATACATAGTCCAAAGAACATCTGTTTTTATATGATATAGGAGTTTTATAAGAAAAAAAGAGCATACACGATTACTTATAGTTACTTATTAGGATTAGTAGAATTGGTATGATCATATGTAAATTGCATTTTGCATTTATCATCCTACTATCTTTTAGAATCATAATAATATTAAGATCCCACCTAGTACACAACTGACCACTAAAAAATCGTTTGTACAGCCGTACTCCCTTTGTCCCCAAATACATGGTGTATAAACGTATTACAAAATCCAATGCTTTTGAAGTTTGACCAAGCAAAATAGAAGGGAATATCAACAACTACAACAATGAATAAATATGTTATGGTGGATTTTATTGATATAGATTTGGTATTGTAGATCTTTATACTTTTGTATCTGTACTTGGTTAAGCTTAGAAAGCATTGACGTTTGACTAAATTTATACCCCATGTATTTGGGGACCGAGGGAGTAAGACTTGAGAGTGCAACCTTGCTAATGGCGTACTGGCGCATGCTAAACTGCTAATTCATATGAAAACCATCACACAAACAATTGGAAAAATGCATAGATACGTACAGCGCCAGCCACCAGAAGGCTGCACAGTGATACTATAAGTCTATAACATTTTAATGTCATGTAGTTTATGATATGTATAATGTAACAAGAAATTAGGGAGCATATGCCACACCAGGGCTACTTTCTACTGCTGCTTGAATGATTGGTTATCAAGATAATAGTGTATACAAATGTAATACAAAATTTTGTAGTGGAGAAATCCTAAAATCTATAAATATTTACTTTTCAGCAAAATATTGTATAAGCTATGCTTTATGGAGTTCTCCAATAGGTCTCTGCATGTGAACAGTTATATTATTTTCACTCATTCACAGTAAAACCCTGCTACTAAGTTTCAGTTGTGCACCTACCAACAGGATGGTCAAAGTATGACTAATGCAGTTAGGGTGGGCAGATACGGTCTCAAGGTTTAGCCAGTTTTTGCTAGTTCTTTTTTTTGCACTAAACTAGAAGTCAGGATTATTTCTGTATAGGAGAGTGAACTAGCTTCACTCCAGCCGGTTTGCACGGTTTGCATGCCCCTAAATGCAGTCTTAACTGGACACTTGTGGATGATATTATAATTCCTCCGATCCATAATAAGAGGCACTAATTCAGTACAACTTTATACTAAATCAGCGACACTTATTATGGATCGGAGTGAATAGCTAACAAGTTTGAGGTCTAACTATGAAGTAATGCCAGAAAAAAAAGATATCAGAGTGCCAAAATCAAACTCATACCCTGAGGGTAGCCAACCACAGCGACGGCTTCCTGCAAAAACGGAATGTCTCCAAGATCCAAACTGTTCATCCCCTCCCAAAACTCCTCATTCTCAACTGTCAGAAGAGCCAAATCACACTCATGGCCGACAGCCTGAACTTCGGCCTTGTACTTCGTAGGCGATCCATGCTTCCTCACGAGAACAAAAGTATGATCAGCTACCACGTGAGCATTTGTGACGATCCTTCTTCCAGAAATTACAAAGCCTACAATAGGAATGCAAAATTAGCAGATAAATCACAGTACAAACTCCATTTCAACGCCACGGGGGCCCAAACATAACCAACCTTTCGCTTTATGTCATTGTCTGAAGTCGTTCTTTTATTTTCTATATGTTTTGTCTTACACCATGCATATTTTAACAGAATCCAATTCAGTAAATCAGTAATATAGTGGGAAATCCACGTATGGTGGCTTTTCACTATAAATAAAATTCTCCAGTTTTCCCTTTCTATAACACTTAGTTCATACACCAGAATATAAAATTGGGAACAACACCACAAAGAGCATACAAGATACTCTCTTTGTCCGACTGAATCAGCAAAGTAAGCTGATCCCACAGCAAATTGACACTATCTATCTTCAAATCAGAAATTCTATTATATCTTTCCTATGTCCATCGCTCCTAGCCACCTACCGCAGTTGCGGGATCCAATTATCCAAACATACTCCGACTCCAGAGGGTTAAAAACTGCTAAGATCGGTTGCTTACCGGAGCCCATGCTCTCGCGCTGGGCCTTGTTCTGCCATGGAAGGAAGTAGTTTGGACCGCTTGACACCGTGAACACCTTCACCACCGAGTCCAGCGCTAGCTCCACCGCCGCGTACGCGTCAGTGTCATGCCGCGCCGCCGCAGAATCCACCTCCTCCTCTCCCTCGGATCTCTCCGCCTCCGGTATCGCCGGGGTGCCCAGAGCGCCGCATTCCCCTAGGCGGAGAGAGGATGCGGATGCGCAGGGGATGGTGGAGAAGCGGCGGCCGGCGAGGTGGGGGAGCAAGGCGCGGGTTACGGTTCGGAGGGGCAGCAAAGGAGGTGGACGTGGTGGCGGCAGGGGTGAGGGGCGGAAGGGGGGGCGGCGGAGCGGGCGGGAGGAGGAGGAAGAGGAGAGACGGCGGAGCAATCGGGCGGCGGCGTGCATGGCGGCCACGCCGGGTATCGCCGGCGAGGGTTCGGAGATTTCTGGTTCGGGGGTTTTGGGTTTCGTTAGGTTTGAGTTTGGGCTCGGGTTCGGGTTGGGCTCAGTTCACTTCCACTCTGCATTTTTTTTCGAACTAGAAATTGCGTCGAGCGGTTGGTTTACCACTTTGCATTTGAACATCTACTAGTACTTGTAATTTTAGAGGATGCATTTAAGATCCCCATTTGAGTTTTAAACATCGAAGAAGGTTCTTCACCTGCGCCATCACACATTCCTCGTTTGTCGCATAATTTTGCAACCTAACTTGCAATGTATATTCAATTCTAGAATAAAATAATTGGATGTAGTGGTTTAGTATACTTTCGAATGTCCGATGTTAAAAACAAAATCCTAAGAGAATAGCGACACTTGAAAAGAAGGTGATCTATGGTTTCATGCTCTCTTTTGCAAAGTTGGCAACTTGGCATAGCCCTCAATTTGGACACCCATGACATTGTAGGCGATTCGCGGACCATACTCGGTCTTGGAGAATAATCCAAGCAAACAACTTGCACTCGGGAGAGCATAGATTTTTTAAACCAATGCTAGTATGGGGTAGGATATCATGGCTTCATATTGAGCCTTATATGCCGAAGCCTCTAAACAGAAGCGGTAAACTTCCAAATTATGGCATTCAGCGTTCTTCCTTCAATGAGATGCACCTCTCTAACCCTCTTCCAAATGTCTCCAAACTCAATGATGTGTTGAATCGCCATTCCAGAACTAGTGTTGATGCAAAAAAGTCCAAACAAAAGTGATGGCCATGTTGGTATGTTAAGTTTTTGCATCAAGAGATTGTAAAAAGGGAGGGAGCAATGTAAACCGGCTTGAGCCCTTGAAGACAAGAGCATTCCAAAACTTTGCAATACGCTCCATATATAGTTATTGCCACATAGAAGAAATCCATGTTCGCCAGCCTCTCTTATCATGCTACCCCTAGAGATTTGGAATGAGGAAAATGCAAGTGTCATCTGAAATATTTCCACCATGCCAACCTTCCTTGCCACAAAAAAATTAAGGTGGGGCCGCCTTTTGCACTATAATGAGGCGTAACATTTGAGTTCAATCATGCTGCGGGAGCAGATTTTTTTCCTTGATTGTAATATTTGTCCAAACTTCTTCTTAATTAATGAGACAAGGCGCCTGCGTTAAAAAAAAATTATGTAGATTCTTTTAGGCAAAACATGTTCTGTAGATGAAAATTGAAAAGCCTATCCGTCGCACATCACGAGTTTAATGGGCCTATTTTGCTCTATCAAAGGATGAGAGGCCTGTCCTTGCCCAGCCCAACTGCCCGAGCTAGTTGTGTTCCTTCGCTAATCTTTCTCGTTCAAGTCTCCTCTACCTCTCAGCAATAATCTTTTTGGTTCCCCCCCTGTAAAAGCAATATTCCATTAGCAAGACGAACCTTCACGCGGCCAGCAGCTCAAACAGTTTTAGCTAGTGCCGATGCAGCTGCAGATCGGCTTCAGAAACTTAAACTTATTAATCTCTGCGTTCCATCGTGTCCCCGGAAGTCGGCTCGAGAGGGCATAAACTTCGCCGGATATTATCGTTCGCCAGGAAAGGAAAGCCAGCCACTTCCATCGACGTTTGCTCGACCGACCGAGGCGTCGTTTCCGATCAATCGAGAACCACGCAATGTGTGGGCAGCAGGCAGGCACCCGATCGATAGTCCGATGGCGATGGCACGGAAGTACACTTGTTCTTCGATGTGTGCTGGCGCAGCGCGGCGCTTCCTACTTTCTGGAAAGTCTATCATTGCGCTCGAATTCCATTCAACGGGATGGGTTAATTTCTCTGCGATAGCGCTGCTAGGAAATGTGACCATCAAATCAAATGATCAAGGAGGGAGGTACATTATGCGGCATCATTACTGGTCGACAGATTTCGTGTGGTGATAATGATATGGAGTAACCATCCAGATAGCAGGCCTCTTTTTAGCATAAAATTGTTTGGAGTTATTTTTTGTGTGTAAAAATTGGTAAAAAAAAAAGAAAGTGTGTGAGAGGTAAGCCATGGGCTTGGCCGTCGAAGTAGGTGGGAGAGGTAAGCCGACTGCAATAACCGTCGAAGGCGTGGTAGGTAGGTCGTTGACATAGCTTTAACATCCATTTTTAGACGTGTCGTTAGAGCCGCTACGCCGACGACCAACGCGCGCCAACGGCCACGGCCAGCCGCCGGTTTTGCTCGCTATGTCGATGGCTCGGGCTATGCCGACGACCTTTGGCGAAGAGCCAATGGAATCTAAGCTGACAACAACTGTCGGAGTAACACCAAGCCGACGACATTTCCACCTATGCCGACGGCTTGAGGCCGTCGGCGTAGCGCGCGTCTCATGTAGTGAGATGTTTCGTTATGCTTCATCCGTTTATGTTAAAGCAGAACAAAGATGCTCACAATTTCATGGTTTCATGAAGTGATCACAAAGGATCATATTTTGGAACTATATCCAATATACATATTGGCTTCCACACATCTCATCTCTATAGAAACAACACTTCGAACAGTACATGAATCGTATCGTCGGCAAGTTCTTAAGATTCCAAATTAAAAAAAAATAGATGGGTGTAAGGAGGGAGAAGATATCATAAAATCAAGTTGTGTGCTCCCTAGCTCCGGTCATGTACTACCTGTTGTTTCTTACACTCACACTGTCTTCAAGGTACAACTTTCAACACTAGTCTGTATCATAATGCAATCATAAAAATCAAAAGTAATGCAATATCGGGATAAATACTTTTTAGGATAGACTAGTAAAAGTGCACCACGCACGTATAATATAGGACATATATCATCAAATGATGGAACAAGTTTAATTATGAAAACCGAAAAATATAACAAAGTGGTCAAACCTATCTAATAGTAATAATTACTCATAATATGTTTAGGTACTCATTCTCAAAATAACTAAACCGATTACTTCAAAGAAAAAAATCCACAACGATGAGCTTGACCAGATCTTGTATAACTTGGGATGTTGGCTTCACATTCGTTGTTCTTGTAGCTCAACATGTGTACCAACACTCTGTTCTGTTGGTCGTATCCGTTCTGCACATGCATTATGTATAACCATCTCGAGGATCTCACAATTATGTTTACTGTGGAATCTGGTCGTGAACTTCTTTACCATTCCACGATCGCATAAACTTTAAGATAAAAAATCTAGACATGTTGCTTTAGATATGTACACATTGTTGTTGTTAGAAAAAATGAATATAAAACACCGATTTTTTTTTGCAACGTGAATGTTCTAACAAGGTTTCTTGGCAATCTAACTGGTATGATGCAGTGCCACAGGAAAACATGGTCATTCAAAAGTATCGCTTTTCGATATCTAATTCAAGTATCTGTAAAAATACATTGGTAGTGAGAGTTTCAAAAGTTAGACACTGTACATGTCTAAATTGTCCTTTTTTACACGACTACGGAGAGTATACATAACAACTTGCACTTTCTCCTTGCCGTAAAAACTTGTTCGGCTAAAATAGAAAAAATAAAGGAAGGAGAAAAAGTGTCGTTTCATCTCCGGTATGCACCTAAAGAAAAGTGGGTATGCATATGTTTGAATCTTCAGAGCATCTCCAGCACCTTGTCCATATTTATGCAACCTGAATAAAATATAGGAAGATGACAGATAAGATTTTGGTACTACCGAACTTTGAAACCAAATTTCGAAATAAAGAGGCTACCCCATAGGCCGAGCTAACAATTAGTTCGTTTTATGGGAAGACATTATAGGAGAGAGCTGGGGTTGCAAATCAGAGGTGTACGTGAACGATTGGAACCGAGACAGCTATGGAGCAAGTACATGGCGGAGCCATTTTAACACGGGCCCGGGGAACAGGAACCAACAAGGTATAGCGCGATGGGACGGCACATCGCCTCACGCATGCAGTACATCCTCCGATCGATCGGCCATTCATTCATTCCGATCTCGGAACCCAACAGGTGAGAGAAGAGACATGTTTGAACAGTCATAGACAGGGAGAGCATGGGCATATGCACTGCACATAGAGAGGGAGAGAGGCAGAGAGAGATCGCCAAGCCACCTCCTTTCACCGGCCATGCCATGCCTCCCTCCGTTTTGTCCCCCGAGCCCGTACGAGCCACTCACTCGCGACTCCTCCCGAAGTCCAAGGAAGGTAGCTATGGAGAGATGGATGCAGTGTTCCTGCTCTGGGACGTTGACGAGTCAAGTCAGCATCGTCTTCTTCCTCCTGTGTAGCATCTATGTAGGCGTACGCTGTTGCGAGCCCTGCGCCCAGGCTGATGATCAGCACGGGGATGATCGGTCGAGCCAGACAGTGAGACAGAGGAACGCTCCTCCGTCCATGGACGTACGACAGCGATCCGTCACCTGTACATGTTTGAAGTCAAACCAAAAGCCATTGCCAGGGCCAGTTCCCTGGAATACTCCAGATGCTATATATTTTTTGATAAAGTAAATATATTAATATTGCGAAGATACCCATTACATTAAGCCTCTGCACCAATAATATGTCTAAAAACATTAAAGATGCACACCACTAAGAAGAAAAAGAGAAATATAAAACAAAGATCACATCGCGGTGATGAAACATTCACAATAGCAACACCCTAACCACCATCGAAGAAAACACCCAAACCGCAAAAGAGATGATCCAAAAAGACGCCTCCAAGAAAAAAATGATGCATAAGCGCTGTCGTCGCTCGATAAAAAAAGGTTGAGCTTTTACCTTTGAGGAAGTCCGAGTTTATAAAATAATGTCTTCAGCAAACCATTGATAGACACAACTAATAAAAGGTTAGATCATAAATGTTTATCCTAAAAATCACAACTCAGTTTACTCGAGAAGCACCACCGAAAATAAAATCCACCTATAGTGTCTGTCAACCCTCTTGCCAAGACCGCGGCTGCAAGTCACCAACACACAAACAAAAAGAACATGTGCCGCCATTCTTCAACATAAATACACCTCTCCAGCGTACAAACCTCCATATAACAATCATTTAATATCACTGTTTTTTAACTCTATCATTAATTTCTGCTTAATTAGATTCCATTTCCACGGTGATGGATCGCTTGCGTGGCAATTTCTCCAGGTGCCACTAGCTAGCGTGCGTACATACGCCTAGCTCGAGACAACGATCCATCGCCTTCCCCTGGAGAAAATTGTGGCCCGGAAATTCGGCGCGTGTTCACTAAAAATGACAACGATCAATTTCTTGTCGTGTGCGCGCAAATTAATGAGGCCCGTCGTCGTCGCAGGTACTGTATATTGAATAATTGAAATGACTGGAAATGATATCGAGCGAGACACGGCCGAGCCGCGGGAAAGCCATGCAAGCTTCCTCCCCGAACTAACCGGCCTCCGAAGCTGTAGCACTGTCAATCGTGCGTGGTCTTCATGCTACTGCCGCCAGACCGCGATACACGAGTCTATACAAGCATGCCTCTGTTTCCCTAATTTGCCCCAGCACATACGTGTACAGGACATAGGCGGGCATAAGTGTATTCATGGGTATTCAGCTGAATACCCAATTTTTTGCCAACAAAAACTGATGTAGTATTTAGCCTCTCTAGCCCAACCAATCTAGCTCTATGTCTGGCGCAATAGCAGCAAACCAGCGGTAGAATTGGTCCGTACTGGTTTAGCAGTGTCAAGCTCCTCGCTCGCTCCAGCGACATAGCGAGCGAAGGTAGCAAATCGGTGATCAATTGGCGGGCACAGCGATGCTGCATGTAACTAGAGGCGGGAACGGAGCTGCTCGATTCTGTGTAGTACTCCCTCCCGTTCATAGATATAAGATGTTTTAGCTTTGTGAAGTACATGTATTTAGATAAGTTTTAGTGTGTATATTTAAATGAACATACACATTAAAAGATATCTAAATGCATTTATTTCACAAAGTTAAAACATCTTATATTTATAAACGGAGGCAGTATTATTTTTTCTGATTTTGAATACCCATTGTATGAGGTACTAGAACTGTTCAAACCGCACTTTCAGATCGAGAGCCCTAGTTAGACTTGGATTCGATGGAGGTTTTTTTTAAAAATTACTATGTGGCAGGGTCTTAAAGTTAATAACTTTTGCTTTGCTATGATTTTTTGTGAGAAAAATTGTATCTATTATAGAAGGACAGATCCAGTGCATACAAGCTTCTACACGAGGTGGGTCTAGGAAGAGATTATATAATTCAAAAGAAATACAAAGCACTCCAAACATAATAAAAATTTCATCAAGATCCTTGGAAGACCTAACGATAGCTACCCCCGTCAGAGCGAGGTGCTGACGCGCTGTTGTTGCAGCTCCCCTAGTGTATCGTTGATAGTCGAAAAGTCTTTATACACGTGCCCCTAAGAACCAGCGCCCTAGAGCCAAAGGCGTCACCATTGAACCTTAAAATTTATCTTAAGATTATGACACTAAACCTATAATAGACGTAGAATAAATGAGATCCACCACTTTTATGGGAGCAGTCAGATGATTCCTGCCTTCCTCAACGCGGCCGTCGGGACTGCCGCTAACGAGGTGGACAAAGGGGTAGGTATACCTTAGAGCATGTCTAACAGCACCCTTAAAGGGGCCAAACCCTCAAAATAACCGTCACTTATGGGTTGTCGCAAAAAAATCTGCGCAGATCGGCACCCTTAAACGACGCGAACGGGAAAAAAAATTTAAAGGCCGAACCGAGAATCCGCTTCCGGCCTTCAGAAACGTGGGTTTCTAGAGCGACCCGAACGTCAGCCCGCACTACATAGAGCCCTAGCGCGCGCTGAAAATTCAGCACCACCTCCGCTGCCCCTCCCGCGCGCGCCGCCAGTTCCCTGCCCCCGCCGCCACCGCGACCCACCGGTTCGACCATCCTTGCCGCCGCCTCCCCCGCCGCCACCGCAAGGAACCTTTTCCGGCCATCCTCTCTCCCTTCCGCGCCCCGCCTTCCCAAGCCGCCGCCGCCACTCGCCCCACCGAGGATGAACTCGGGCGAGCACCTAGATCTGTCGGATTCGTCGTCCTTAGACGATTCTGACATTGAGGATCTGCTCCACGACGACGACGATGACGACTGCGAGATAGCCCTTGTCCTCCTCGCCGTGAAGGACCACGAGGACCACGCCAAGCTGCTGGATCGGAGGCGCGATTCGGTGAAGGGCCGCACCTGCATCCAGCGCAACCGCGTCCTCGGCCACGCGACGCTGATGCAGGATTATTTTGCCGAGGTACCTACATATCTGCCCAATCTTTTCCGTAGGAGGTACCGGATACGCCGTAGCTTGTTCGTCAAAATAGTCAAAGATGTGGAAGCCAATTCCAATTACTTCAAGCAAAGGCGCAATGCTGCCGGCGAACTAGGATTTAGCGCCTACCAAAAGATCTCGGCTGCCATGCAAGTGATTGCTTACGGCATCCCCGCAGACTACACTGATGAGTACCTTCGCATAGGCAAAGATACAACCACCCATTCGGTGCGTAGGTTTGCGAAGATGGTTATTGATACGTCTCAAACGTATCTATAATTTTTGCTGCTCCATGCTTGTTTTTACACCATTTGCCTATTGTTTTGTTACACTTAGTGGCACTTTTATGCATTTTCCGGAACTAACCTATTAACAAGTGCCACAGTGCCAGTTTCCTGTTTTCTGCTGTTTTTGTGTTTCAGAAGTGATACACAGGAAATATTCTCGGAATTGGACGAAACAAGTTCCTGAAGTCTTATTTTACCCGGAAGCTTCCAGAGATCCGAAGGAGAGTAGGAGGCGAGGCACCAGGGGACCACACACAGGGGCAGCGCGGCCAGCCCCTGGCCCGCGCCACCCCCGTGTGAGGCCGCCTGGTCCCTCTTCTGGCAACGCCCCTTCGCCTATAAAGACCCCCCGACGAAAAAAACCTAAGTACCCGATCAGATTTCCAGAACACATCGCGATCCGCCGCCACCGTCGACCCGAAGATCGGGAGGGTCCAGAAGCTCTTCCCGGCACCCTGCCGGAGAGGGGAATCGCCACCGGAGGTCTTCTTCATTGCCATGCTTGCCTCCGGAGCGATGAGTGAGTAGTCTACCTTGGACTATGGGTCCATAGCAGTAGCTAGATGGTTGTCTTCTCCACCATGTGCTTCATGTTTAGATCTCATGAGCTGCCCTACATGATTGAGATCACCGTTATGTAATTCTACATGTTTGGTTTGTTGGGATCCGATGAATATTGGTGTTTATGATTAAGTTGCTGTACTGAATATTATCTTTTGTTATCTCTATGTTGTTTATGATCTTGCATGCTCTCCGTTGTTAGTGGCTATCTTGGCCGAGTAGTTGCTAGTGACTCCAAGAAGGGGTATTTATGCTCGATAGTGGGTTCATGCCTCTATTTCACCTGGGGGAGTGACAGAAACCTCTAAGGTGGTAGATGTGCTGTTGCTACTAGGGAGAAAACAACATTCGTATGCTCAAGGGCATATGCTTTGTTTACATTACATACTTTGCTTAATGCAATTATCTGTTATTCGCAACTTAATACTTTTGGGGTGTTCGGATTGATATCCCCGGGGGTGGATTATTAGTCATAGATGCAGTCGGATGGCGGTCTATGTATTTTGTTGTAATGCCCAGAGTAAATCTCATAGTGATCTTCTTGACATATCACGTTTATCTTTATTCTATCAATTGCCCAACTGTAATTTGTTTACCCAGCATGTGTTATTTTATCTATGGAGAGACACCACTAGTGAACTGTGGACCCCGCTCCTATTTCCATCATATTGCTATCACCTATTTACTTTCTCGCACTGTTTACTTTACTCGCATATTATTACTGTTTTCCACTCGATACACTCATAATCTTTGTTTCAAGCAAACCGGTGAGATTGACAACCTCATCGTAAGTTGGGAGCAAAGTATTTGTTTGTGTGTATGTAGGTTCCACGTTGCAGCTAGCAAGCAAAGCTTGGACGAGGCGCCATATATAAATTGTCCGCTGCTGTCGCAAACTAGCAAGCATCACCTTCAGTCGTCATTGTCTCTCCTCTCCTGACCGATATTAAACCTTGGTTTCTTAACTGAGGGAAAACTAGCTGCTATACTCATCACACCTTCCTCTTGGGGTTCCCAACGGGCTGGTCATTCACCACGCATCAAGCTAATTTTCTGGCGCCATTGCCGGGGAGGAAGAGAAGACTTCTGCGAGGGGAGTTTTTCGCACACACATCCTTTACTTTGTTTTATTGTTTTGCTTTACTTTATTTATTTTACCTGCATTGCTTTTTATCAAAAACCCAAAAAAAATTAGAATCCTTGGTAGCTATTTTTACTTCTTTACTTTCGTTTTGCTGAAATGGCCAATCCTGAAAACACCAAGTTGTGTGACTTTACTAGCACAAACAATGGTGATTTTATCTGCACTCCTATTGCACCACCTGCTACTGCTGCAAACTTTTATGAGATTAAGCCTGCTTTATTGAACCTTGTTATGAAAGAGCAATTTTCTGGTGCTAGTACTGAAGATGCTGCAGCTCATCTCAACAATTTTGTTGAGCTATGTGAGATGCAGAAATATAAGGATGTTGATAGTGATATTATTAAGCTCAAGCTGTTTCCTTTTTCTTTGAGAGGAAAAGCTAAAGATTGGTTGCTGTCTTTGACTAAGAATAGTATTGATTCATGGGCTAAGTGTAAGGATGCTTTTATTGGTAGATACTATCCTCCTGCTAAGATTATATCTCTGCGTAGCAATATTATGAAGTTTACTCAGTTTGATAATGAACATGTTGCTCAAGCTTGGGGAAGAATGAAATCTATGATAAAGAATTGCCCCACTCATGGACTGACTACTTGGATGATTATCCAAACTTTTTATGCAGGACTGAATTTTTCTTCAAGGAACCTACTTGATTCAGCTGCTGGAGGCACTTTTATGACCCTTACCTTGGGCGCCGCATCGAAGCTACTTGACAACATGATGGTAAATTATTCTGAATGGCACACCGAGAGAGCTCCACAAGGTAAGAAGGTAAATTCTGAGGAAACTTCTTCCTTAAGTGATAAGATTAATACCATTATGGCTATGCTTGCTAATGATAGGACTCATGTTGATCCTAATAATGTTCCTTTAGCCTCTCTGGTTGCTCAAGAAGAGCAAGTTGATGTGAATTTCATTAGAAACAATAATTTTAATAACAATGCTTATAGGAACAATTTTGCTAGTAACAATTATAGGCCGTATCCTTCTACCAATGGTAATGGTTATGGTAACTCTTATGGTAATTCCTACAACAACACTAGGGCCGCGCCCTCCGAACTTGAGGTAATGCTCAAGGACTTCATCGGTAAGCAAACTGCTTTTAACAAGTCCGTTGAGGAAAAGTTAGGCAAAATTGATATTCTTGCTTCTAAAGTTGATAGCCTCGCTCATGATGTTGAACTTCTAAAATTAAAAGTGTTGCCTAATGATGTGAAAGAGAACAATGTTTTTGCTACCGCTAATGCTATCCAAGTTGGAATTGATAAAAATATTAGATTGTTAGCGAATTGCATGCCAGGTGGGAAAGAGAAGATGAGATGGCTAGAGAGATGAAGGTATGTACCATTACTACCTCTAATGATGTTGCTCCTACTGATAGCAATCCTCTTACTTTGATTGGTGTAGAGAAAACTCCCACTCCTTGTGTTAAAAAGCCTAAAACTGCCAAAACTTTTTCTCAAAAGAGTGCTAAAATTTTTCGGAGTGTGGGAGATGATAGCTCTACTTCTTTTAATGATTTTCATGTTGATGGCTGTAATATATCTGAAGTTATTTTGTTCTTGCAAAAGCTTGCTTTGACTCCCAATGCTAGTTCTTTAAATATTGCTTTTACTAAGCATATTACCAATGCTCTCATAAAGATTAGGGATGAAAAGTTAAGCAAAAAGCCTCTGTTCCCAAGAAGTTAGAAGATGGTTGGGAACCCATCATTGATATGCATGTTAATGGTTATGATTGCCATGCTTTATGTGATCTAGGTGCTAGTATTTCTATCATGCCTAGAAAGATTTATGACATGCTTGATTTACCACCACTTGAAAAATGTTATTTTGATGTTCCTATTGCTGATGTTGCTAAGAAGAAACCTTTGGGAAGGATTAATGATGTTCTTATTGTGGTTAACAATAACCTTGTTCCCGTTGATTTTCTTGTTATGGACGTTGAATGCCATGCTTCATGTCCTATTATTTTGGGAAGACCCTTTCTTCGAACTGTAGGTGCTATCATTGATATGAGGGAATGCACTATCAAGTATCAATTCCCACTAAATAAAGGTATGGAACACTTCCCTAGGAAAAGAAAGAAATTATTTTTGACTCTATTTTTAGAGCAAATTATGAGCTTGATGCTTCATCACTTGATATTACTTGATTCGCAATTTTCTGCGCCTAGCTCAAAGGCGTTAAAGAAAAGCACTCTTGGGAGATAACCCAATGTTTCTTTTCAGTACTTTTTCTTTTATTTGAGTCTTGGAAGTCATTACTACTGTAATTACCGCTCCTTATCTTGTTTATTTCGTTTTTGTGCCAAGAGAAGCCTCTAATTTGAGTGAGGTAAAGATTTGGGGATGTTGCTGTCCTGAAACTGTTTTCGGTGCTGCACCGTAAAAATTCGTGAAAATTCTCTGTTTATCTTTTGGACCTGCTATTTCTTGTGCATATGCCCCAGGTTATATCCAAACTTTTCTTAGTTGAACACTTTTTTATTTGAGCAACCGAAAATCCCTCAAAAATTCGACCTTTGTCAGCTGTTCAGTTTTGACAGATTTCTGCCAATATTTGTGTTTGCCACTTTATCGCTTTCTTTTGAGTTCTTTTGATCACGGAACTTTTGGGGAGGTTGTTACAGTAGTATTTGCTATATATGTGGTGGTTTTGAGTTGAAACCTGAAGCAAATAGAGGGTTGATTATATGTTATGCTTACACTAATGTTGCTAATAGAATTGTGTTTAGTTTTGTATGAAGGAAGTTTTCAAGTGTAGGGATTGGAGAATGATGAGATGAGTTGAAGAATGGACAAAAGCTCAAGATTGGGGATGCCCATGCATCACCCCAAGAAATATCCAAGAAGTACAAGCGTCAAAGCTTGGGGATGCCCCCGAGGCACCCCTTCTTCATCGGCAAAAATCAGGTCACCTTTCAAGACACTATATTTTTATTGCTTCATGCACTATGTGTTTTTCTTGGAGCGTCAGTTGTTTTAGTTTTCTTAGTTGGTTTAGTTTGTTTGTTTGCTGCAATAAATGGTTGGACCCCAACAAATTTCCTTTGGACGAGATGTACTCGTTTTCATTTGCAAAGAACGCTCAGTTTTTCACTCTTATCGTTCATCGAGCGTTCTTCTTTTTCTGCTACTGCTTTTGGTTTTCGTTTTTGCCTTGATTTGCGTTCAGATCTTGTCATATCTTTTCATCAAGGTGTATTTTTGCCTCTGATCTTTATTGGTTTTCATCAAAAGAGGTGTTTATAAAAATTTCAAATGGTGTTGGAAAAGAGAAAAAGCTTTGTGCAAAATAGTGGTACAAGAAGGAGCTTGTGTAGACTGCGGCTTAGGCTTTTTCATGTCATGCTTGATGTCTTTTTGATAGTATGCTTAGTGGTTTTGCTGTAGCATGACTTGTCTCAAATAACTGAGATTGCTTAATGAGCCTTTGAAAAAATCATGCGTTGTTTTTATTGTATGGAAGCATTATTTTGGTTTTCTCCTTGATGCTTTATTTGGGTTGACTTGGCGCATGCTCACACATGTTAGACTCTTACAAAGTCGTCAATAGCCTTCATGATCATTTAGTTTTTGACTTTTGATGCCATCGTATGCTTCTTTTAATGTCGCTTTGTCGCTTTGCATGATTATGGCCATTATTGCTCTCTTAGTTGGTCGCTCCCAGTCTTTTGCTAGCCCTCACCTTGTACTGAGTATGAGCTCTACTCGTGCATCCAACTCCTAAAAACCAAGTTTGCCATTGTGTCCACTATAAACTCCTATGCATGGTATTTGTAAGCCATTCCAAAGTAAATTTTCATGTGCTACCTTTCAAAAACCTTCAAAACACTTCTCGTTTTGTGACACTGTTTTCAGCTCATGGGGACGTAGTGGTCGGATTTGCTATCTTCCATATTGCTTATTCCAAAAAGAAAAAAAAAGAGAAAAAAAGGCACTCCTCCATGGAAAGTGAATGTTGGTGGGCACCCGATGGAATCGGTTAGCCATGGTTTGTGAAAGGAAAAAGGTGGGGAGGAGTGCCAAGCTTTATAAAAGAGCACAAAAGTGCCAATCTCTCTCTCAAAAACTTGCTTCCTTTTTGTATGGAAGATAGTAAGAACCCCATTGCCAGTCGTTGACAAAGACAACCACCTCTCAAAACCAATTTTTATCTCTCTGTTTTACAAATGAAAAGCTCTAGCACATGTTTAATCACTGCTTCCCTCTGCGAAGGGCCTTTCTTTTACTTTTATGTTGAGTCACCACCTTCTATCTTTATGCACCATTAAGAGAGCATAGTTGTCATTCTTAGTGTGATATGCATTGTCCCAAAGTTCATTGATTGATTCATATTGTTGGTTTCACTTGTTCTTAAATTATTTGTATCTAGTCGCCCTCTTAAACTTTGAGGTGTCCTATGCATTTATGTTTTGCTCTCTTTGAAGGACAAGCTGAAAACCATTTGTATGTTTTTCCTTATGATTTGAACACACGTTTGACTTTCATTGTTTCATTTTCATGATCTTTTGTTTGTGTTCATTTGCATGTTTACAACATGGTTGCTAAGTTTTTATTGTCATGATTACATCTTCATGCCCATGTTTTAAGTTCTTATGATCCCAGCTCACAAATGCTTACATATATGATCAAGATTGTGTAGGTGCATGTCACCTCAAAAATTATTCTTTTGTTATCACTTACCTACTCGAGGACGAGCAGGAGTTAAGCTTGGGGATGCTTGATACGTCTCAAACGTATCTATAATTTTTGATGCTCCATGCTTGTTTTTACACCATTTGCCTATTGTTTCGTTACACTTAGTGGCACTTTTATGCATTTTCCGGAACTAACCTATTAACAAGTGCCACAGTGTCAGTTTCCTGTTTTCTGCTGTTTTTGTGTTTCAGAAGTGATACACAGGAAATATTCTCGGAATTGGACGAAATAAGTTCCTGAAGTCTTATTTTACCCGGAAGCTTCCAGAGATCCGAAGGAGAGTAGGAGGCGAGGCACCAGGGGCCCACACACAGGGGCGGCGCGGCCAGCCCCTGGCCCGCGCCACCCCCGTGTGAGGCCGCCTGGTCCCTCTTCTGACAACGCCCCTTCGCCTATAAAGACCCCCCGACGGAAAAAACCTAAGTACCCGATCAGATTTCCAGAACACATCGCGATCCGCCGCCACCGTCGACCCGAAGATCGGGAGGGTCCAGAAGCTCTTCCCGGCACCCTGCCGGAGAGGGGAATCGCCACCGGAGGTCTTCTTCATCGCCATGCTTGCCTCCGGAGCGATGAGTGAGTAGTCTACCTTGGACTATGGGTCCATAGCAGTAGCTAGATGGTTGTCTTCTCTACCATGTGATTCATGTTTAGATCTCATGAGCTGCCCTACATGATTGAGATCACCGTTATGTAATTCTACATGTTTGGTTTGTTGGGATCCGATGAATATTGGTGTTTATGATTAAGTTGTTGTACTGAATATTATCTTTTGTTATCTCTATATTGTTTATGATCTTGCATGCTCTCCGTTGTTAGTGGCTATCTTGGCCGAGTAGTTGCTAGTGACTCCAAGAGGGGGTATTTATGCTCGATAGTGGGTTCATGCCTCTATTTCACCTGGGGGAGTGACAGAAACCTCTAAGGTGGTAGATGTGATGTTGCTACTAGGGAGAAAACAACATTCATATGTTCAAGGGCATATGCTTTGTTTACATTACACACTTTGCTTAATGCAATTATCTGTTGTTCGCAACTTAATACTTTTGGGGTGTTCGGATTGATATCCCCGGGGGTGGATTATTAGTCATAGATGCAGTCGGATGGCGGTCTATGTATTTTGTTGTAATGCCCAGAGTAAATCTCATAGTGATCTTCTTGACATATCACGTTTATCTTTATTCTATCAATTGCCCAACTGTAATTTGTTTACCCAGCATGTGTTATTTTATCTATGGAGAGACACCACTAGTGAACTGTGGACCCCGGTTCTATTTCCATCATATTGCTATCACCTGTTTACTTTCTCGCACTGTTTACTTTACTCGCATATTATTACTGTTTTCCACTCGATACACTCATAACCTTTGTTTCAAGCAAACCGGTGAGATTGACAACCTCATCGTAAGTTGGGAGCAAAGTATTTGTTTGTGTGTGTGTAGGTTCCACGTTGCAGCTAGCAAGCAAAGCTTGGACGAGGCGCCATATATAAATTGTCCGCTGCTGTCGCAAACTAGCAAGCATCACCTTCAGTCGTCATTGTCTCTCCTCTCCTGACCGATATTAAACCTTGGTTTCTTAACTGAGGGAAAACTAGCTGCTATACTCATCACACCTTCCTCTTGGGGTTTCCAACGGGCTGGTCATTCACCACGCATCAGTTATCAGATTGTATGGGAGCAAATATCTTCGAGCTCCCAATGAGGAAGATACGAAAAGGTTAATGGAGATGACTGAAAAAAGGGGATGGCCGGGCATGCTTGGTAGTATAGATTGCATGCATTGGACATGGAAAAATTGTCCAAAAGCATGGCATGGAATGTATTGTGGAAAAAGCCGTGATCCTACCATTGTGCTCGAGGAAGTTCCTTCGCAGGATTTGTGGATTTGGCACTGTTTTTTTGGGCTGCTCGGGACACTCAATGACATCAATGTTTTACAAAGATCCCACTTATTTAAAAAACTTGTTGCCGGAGATGCACCAACGTGCAACTACAAGATCATGGGTCATGAGTATTCAATGGGATATTATCTAGCCGATGGCATATATTCCGAATGGGCAACTTTTGTGAAGTCCATTAAAGATCCCCCAACTGATGCGGAGAGAATATTTGCCAAGGCACAAGAGGCAGCCCGAAAGGACATTGAGAGGGCTTTTGGTGTTTTACAAGCAAGGTTTGCTATTTTTCGAGGGCCAACTCGATTTTGGGACAAGGAAACCCTTGTGAACATCATGACATGTTGTGCCATTCTACACAACATGATCATCGAGGATGAGAGAGAGTTAAACTTGCCGTGCTGCTACGATAATGTTGGCACTCGAGTGCGGCCTGAAAGAAACCCCAATCGACTAGAAGGTTTTCTTCAAACCTATCGGGAGATTGAAGATAAGGCAACCCATAAGCTGGTCAATGATCTCATCCAGCACCACTGGTAGTTGCATGGCCAACGCGCTCGCTCCTGATCTCCCCTTGTTTTTCTTCGGCTTGTATGTGTGAGATGAACCATTTTTCGAACATTTATTGATTTATTTGATTCGAACAATTGTTGTAATTTGATTGAGAAAACATTGTAATAATTTGGATGATATTTGTTTGATCCTGTGAACTATTATTTTATTTGTTATTGATGAAGTATGTGATGTGTTTGTATGTTCATTTGCATGTGAAAATAGGCTAAACCCTATTTTTACGGGCGCAAATGCGTCGGAGGAGATCAGTGCGATCTCCTCCGACGCATTTGCGCCCGTAAAAAAAGAGTTCGGGAGCATGTACTCGGGTTTTAAGGGCCAGACGAATAAGGGTGATGTTAGACATGCTCTTATTCTTATCTCGCAGAGCACAATCATAGCCACCATAGCATCGCTGCCAGTTAAGCAATCTCTAACTTTAGGGAGCTTAATATAGCAACGAGTGAAGATCCGAGGTCTCCATACCCTCATGTCGCCACAATACCAAAGGAGACAAGGATCCATCGGTTCCCGATCGGAATGGCGGGCGGTGACTAGGGTGGAACCCTAGCCTCTCAACTGATTGAAAGAAGCTGGACAATATATTTCAACGCGCTGATTTCTGCTTCGTACAATCAGAGCATGCATGAGCGGGCTGGGCGGGGGTTGGGCGACGTCGATCGCGTGTGGCTACTTTCTCGGTAGATCGATATTTCCTGGATTTCACTTTTCTTTTCCCCATCTGTAGTTCTCTAGCAAAAGACTTTGTTGTCGCAACAGTCCAAAGCTAGCTCGCGACTGGTGTGACATCCTGGAAAAGGCCGGCCGGATGTCACATACGTACGTAGGTCCTGGACGCCATTGTCGTCGATCGCCTGCAGACACGGAGCTCGAGATCACGTCTCGACACGGTTTACCGCGAGGTTAATCGTACCTACAAGAAACATGATCAATCAGCAGGCGTCCTGGGCCGATCGTCCAGCTAGCCTAGGTCGACACGCCTAGCTAGGCCTAGCCAAGGATGCTACGGTGATCTCTGGATTTTTTTACAAATATAACCCTCTGTTCAATCGATTTGTCAAAAATAACCCCCATCAAATGTTTATGCCAAATCTGGCCTGGCGGAAGGGCCAAAATGTGACACATGTCACATTCCGCTTTAGGCTATGGCGGAGTTCACTTTCCGCCATTGGGACAGGCGGAAACCGCATTCAGTCATTGGCGTTGGCGGAAAGTCCGCCAGGCCACGTCGCCGACTGGTGGAAAGCGAAGCCATGTCATCCCGCCTTTGCCATTGGCGGCAGGCAGGTGTCCGCCTTTACCATTGGCGGAAAGAGGTAGGAGACATGCGTACATGCAGATGCTTTTTCTTTACCGCATGCTTTGGCTCCAAAAGCAAAGTGAGCTGCGCATGTATTTCTTCTGTCGCCCACAATTGTCTGTTTTGACACCAAAGAAGCGCACTCTATGCAGATTGGTAGTTCTAGGGAATCAGCATTTTCAAAGAATGCATGCGCTTCGTGTCTCCTGCAACATCCCGCCAGACCAAGAGGCGGAATAAACTACTTCCCGCCATTGACAATGGCGGTATGACGTGGCTCTGCTTTCCGCCAGTCTTGGACATGGCTAACCAACCTCCCGCCGTCACCAATAGCGGTATCAGGTTTCCGCCACTCCCTATGGCGGAAAGTCTACTCCGCCACATACTACGGCGGAATGCGACACGTGTTACTTTTTGGCGCTTTCGCCAGGCCATATTTGGCATAAATTTTCGGTGGGGATCATTTCTGACAAATCCATTGGCCGGAGGGTTATATTTGTAAAAAAAATCTGATCTCTGCGCGGACACGCACCAGCCGATCGAGGAGTACCAGGAGGAAAATGGTGTGCCCGGCCGGCCGCGCGCGCGAGCCACGCCGCCGGTGTCGCCGGAGCCTGCCGGATTGACAGCGGGGGAGGAGGAGGACGGCGCACGGCGGACCGTTTCCGGTTGCGACCGGGCGGCTAGTTATTGCTGGGGCTCACAGTTGCATTGTGGTACGCCGGCCGCGCCGTACGGACCAACTGCAGCTGCACACATATCTCTCGCGCGCGCCCAGTGGCATGCAGATCGATCTCCACCGACCGCCGCGGCCGGACGGGGACGGCGGGGCGAGGACCACGCTCGGCTCCACGGGCCGCCCGCGCCCACCTCCGGCTAGCTGCCCGCCCGTAACATGCCCACTGGTCCGCCCTGCATGAGTGCATGCTCACTCCGAAGTCCGAACTCAAGACTCAACTAGCAAGTGATCCACTAGCTAGTGCAACTGACTAGCTCGTCTGGTAAAACAACAAGCGACGACACCATGAGCAACGGCACCGTGCCGAGACCTCGTTCGTGCATTTTGCTTAAATTTTAATGTCTTTGCATAGAAAGGTTAGAAAGTTGATTTGAATTCTGCTGCCCAAAGCTAAGCGCTTTTTTTTTTTGCGAAAGCCAAAGCTAAGCGCTTTAGACGACAAGAAATAAGTTCTCCAGTGATGCTATTTTTCCAGGCCAACCTGTTGAGTGCAATTTCAAAACAAGCTTATTTCTTCTGCAGTAGCGACCTCTACTCAAGCAAAATGAAGGCGGCGAGATGTGGTGGATCTCGGGATCCCATGTCTCGCAAAAATAATAGGCGGCAACCTAGCGGTCTTCACACAAAGTCACCAACTTGCCTACGGTCGGTCCTCCTCGGGCCACCAACGAGTTCCTGTCTTCTCCTTCGGAGGAATACAAGGTCTGGCATATATGGTGTTCCTTGGACCTCTAGATTGGATGAAGGTATTGGTCGTGTGCGCCCGCAACATTGGCCTAAGTGGCTTCAAGAGGTGCATCGCGAAGCTCTATTTTATGTTGACACCGTGCGACATGTCTGCATCGAGAATTACATAGTGTTGAACTGTTGATACATGCGGGGGATGTCATGGCGTCTGTGGTTGGAGGATCAGACAGTAATGGCGAAGGCACGGTCATGGATGCGTTTGAAGACTTTGTTTCACAGGCTGTTGTTTGGGCATGGCTTGTGGGACGATGTTTCCATCCATACCGGATACGTGTTCGTGTGAGCCTAGTGGTAGATAACTTACAATACCGGCCTCCACAAGTACCGATGTCGAGTCTTGATTTCCAGAGTGAAAACCTAAGATCTTTGATCGAACGACGGCAACGTTTATGCATTGTTTCTTTCTTAGAGGTGTTGCTTTTGGAGGACCTCTATGGTGGACAGGTGTTTTTCTTTTAAATTTTTTTGTGCATCCTTTTTTTTACCTGTAATTTGTGCATCCTTGATGGTGCAGAGGCTAGATATAGAACTTATTGCTTACGTGTCGTATGCGCGCCTCCTGTGTAACTGTGTTGTAAACTTTATTGCCCTGGGCGTAATATCGTACTTGGTTGTATCACCGTACTCTTGAGGTATTTTAATTTTGAGCTGAACATGCCAATACAGCAAGAACGGTCAAGACATGGATAGTAGTATAAGCTTGGACCACAGTAACTGACGCTGAAAAGCAAAACTAAACCGGCCGGGGCATGGACGCATGGGCCACACATGCAATGGAGTGGAGGGGGCACTTGACGAACAATCAAGCGTGCAGGCACGATCTATGGGGAGGACGTACGTACGCTCGCGCCCTCGCGATCCATCGGCCGGCCTGCCTGACCGACAAAATCAATGCCACACCAGCGTACAACATGTCTGGGGAATTAATCCGTGCGATGCGATGCAAGGGTTCCAAGTTAAATTAAGTACAGTACGTAGTAGCTAGCTGCAGATAGGGCTGCAAGAAAAGTCTGAGACTTGCGAGGATTTTAAGATCAACTAGTTTTTAGCCTGATTCGAGATCGACCGATTGAAATTTTAAAATGAGCTGATCTTGTGCCGGCAATAGCTTGCTCGGTTAAGCTCGATAGCTTGAAAACATATGCATTTCCTTATATTGTTGTGGATGAGATTTATTTCTCGTACTGTTGATGGGTTTAGCTAGTGAAATCTGGAAGTGTTAATTTATTCCACTGATATGTTGTGGATAGGAACTTTCTTCCTTCTATATGCAAGCAATATTACAATTTTATTTCTTACATAGCTCAAAGCTATCTCAACTCGGGATCGTCACAAACTGAGTATAAACCAAATTTTATACTCCCTCCGACTCATAATACTCTTCGCTAATATAGATGTATCTAGACGTATTTTAGTAATAGATACATCCATATTAGCAAAGAGTAATATGGGTCGAAGGAAGTAGCTCGATCTTAAATATGACACAGAGCTCGCTCAAATTTTAAAAATAAGCTAAGCCGTGCCTAGTCTAACTTGTTGGAACTTGGCTTGTTTGCGGTCCTAGCTCGAACGATCGATGGAGCTGCACGCGGATTGACCAAGCAGCAGTAAATCGCAAGAGAAGAGTGTGCCAAAGATCACACGTACATCATCGTTCATCCGTCCGGTACCACACCGGAGTACCGGACCCCTCCCCTCTGTGTCCCTAACTGACCGAATTAACTCTCAAACATAGGCTCCCGTCATGTGGAAATTCGAGGAGATTTATTGCCGAGGTAGGGGTTTGGCAGCGCTGCCTGCACGCCTGGTTATGTGTGTATACTCTGGCGCTCGTCAGCTCCGTGGGGCAGTTGGAATTAGCCAGGGTGTGTTGTGAAGCCATCACTGCCGGATCAAGGAGCAGCTTCACTTGGGGCTGGATCTTGCCCATTTATGAAGGATCCAATGATTGGGGGTTAGTGCTGTTTTTGAAGTATTGGAAAAACAACCCCGGACTTTTTTTTCATGGAACTGGATTATTGTTAGCCCAAGCAGTTAAATACTATAATAATTTTGTAATACTTCAGTTTTTGAAAAACTTTGATGCCAAACTAATCCTTAGTGATCAACTTTTTGACCACTTGAAAAGATCTTATTACTACTTGTCGGACATGTGTAACCCGAGCCTGATAGTAAAAGCAGTGTGTGGTAGCCAAAATACACTAGACCAAGCTGGTATGTTGAACACGAGATTGCAAGGCGACGATCCGACACCCGTGGCAGGGGTGACCAAGCCGGCGTGATATGACAATCGTGTCCAATGGCCTCGATGAGCTTTCAGTCGATTGTACTAGGTTGATTTAGTAAATGGGGAAAAGTGTCCACAATCGTGCCCCAAGGAGTAGGTAAGATCGCCGAATCTCGATGTCATGCTATGATTACCTGTTCTCAATTTTTTTCACGAAATTCCACCGATATATTAATAATCATCAACAACAGTACAAAGAGCCCAAAAATAATAAAAGTTACAAATAGGTCATTGGACCACCTAGCGACAACTACAAACATTAGCGTGAGCTGAAGGCGCGCTGCCGTCCTCGCCCCTCCATCAACGGAGCCAGGTAAAGCTTGTCATAGTAGAGCTTGTTGTAGTAGACAGACGGGAAGTCATCGTGCTAAGGCCCCAAAGGACCAGCGCACTAGAGCAGCAAACATCATCAATAATGACAACCATAGATTGGAAGAGACTGACCTAAAACCACACCAACGATTACCAAAACCGAACAAATCTGAGAAGATCCGCCGGACACACGAGTCCATGCGCCCTCCGCTAGCACAAGGTGCACCACCGGAGCGTGGATAGGGCGGGGAGGACCTTATTCTGACTTCAGGATGTCGCTGCTGCCTCACCATCCAGAAGAAGACACAGAATACCCAAAAACAGGAAACGAGAACCCTCCCGCCGGTGAGAGGTCGAGGTCTGCCATACCTCCAAGAACTAAGAGGCCATCAGAGGTGGCCGGACCGGCGGCGATGCTGGAGGAGGGGACAGAAACCCTAGCCACCTTGCGGATCACCTCTTTCTCCTATTCTCAATTGATTGATTGAGTGCCCCGACGACAACAAGTGGTATCAAAGTGAGGCTGCAGATTGGATCATAGCGCAGACGATCTGGAAAAAGGTGGTGACGTGGTGTTGTGAAGGAAAAGCAGGCTTCTGTCAGCATGGATGATGGATCCTAGCGGAGCGATGGTCCAAAAGCCGATCTCGACCGCTTCACCGGAGGTTTAACCGCATGACCTACCCGCATCAAAACGCCCGCATCTATGTTAGTCAGTGTTCATGGTATTCCATCGCCATCAATAGGGAGGTCAGTGAAAACAGAAGAGGACGGTGAGATTGGCAACAATGACATACAGGCACAATGAATGACGGTATCTAAATTCTGTGGCATGGTAACACACGACACTTGTCTTCACGCACTTCAACATGCAATTGTGTGAGAAGATTCAAGGCAGTGCACACTAGAGAGCTTGAAGTCAACATGCGCGAGGGTGGAATGATCATCTATCATGGATTCATGTTGAAGCTGAATCTGGATTCTGATGGAAGTCTCCACTCGGTTGATGGAGAAGCTACGACTAGAAAATATAACATTTGAATTTTTAATTATATATTTGTTATAATTTGTACCTCGTATTAAGTTGTTCAAGAGGGATACACTAGAACTAATACACCGAAATGGAGGGAGTACTAGGCACTCACTAGAGACTTGCTAATGGCCGGTGTTGACACTGTCGGCCATGTTTGTGTAAACTCTTCCTTTAATGCGAATGTTTGCGTAAACTTACATATGTTAACTTAAGCTGTTGAGTCCGCAAGAAAAAATGTAACTTTGTCGATATTATGAGAGTGCCCCCGCAACATGAGGTGTGACCATCACGGTATTGAATGTGAGAGAGGGCTGCGCAGGGGTGTGAAAAAGACACACATATATAGGGCCCTCAATCATGTTATATTCTTACTACATGCATTAAATGTATATTTTAGGCTAATGCTAGTTTTAATGGAACATATGAAGCAGTGAAGATTGATGGGTAGGGTTTTTGATGCTTTGGCAGGAGAATAAGAAAATAAATTACTCCCTCCTTGCTGTAATATAGTGTATATAAGTTTTTTAAAAAAGCCAAACATCGTTAATTTTGACTGAGTTTATTGAAAAAAGTATGCATATCTACAATATCAATATATACCATACAAAAATATATGTCATGATGAGTTTAATGGTGCTGATTTGATATTCTAGATGTTCATATTTTCTCCTACATATTTAGTCAAACTTTACGATGGTTGACTTAAAAAAATTTATATGCTCTACATTTTAGCAAGGAGGGGGTATTGAGACAGTACATGGTTTTAATCCCCGTGGGGCTTCGTTGTGTTGTAGTAGGATGTGACTTCAGATTTTGTATTATGTACAGAGACATATATGACCCTAGCTTTAATATAATCATGTTCCTATGATTCAATTTGAATAATACACATTCTAGAACCGTAATATTCAAAGCATCTGGAAATGTTCAGAACTCCAACGATATGGGTCTTTGCTGCTGCATATATTATTTCAACCATATATAAATTATCAGAAGTATCAAGCATGAAGACATATAGATGTGCCACAAGTCACATATTACAAAATGTTCACCATCGTAAGGATACAGAGTAGCAGATTAGGCATAGAAAATCCCCAAAAAAACAGACGAGATTGTCATTCTAATCGTGGATGATAGGGTCGATGGTAAGTTAAGAAAACTCTCCATTGATCAAGACCTAGGCGCATGTACAATGTTGAGAAGGCATGCTTTCTTTTATCGCTTCACATCATTTAGTGAAAGCACTAGATATGACTTGTACAATGCATTATTTCTTATTGTTATCTCTAATAATTAATAAGAAATAATAAATTTTTAGTAAGAAATTAATTTGCCGAGGGAAGACAGATGGTATAATGTATAAAATAGTCTTCTCTTATTTTCTAACAGATCATTTATCAGTTAAAAGAAAACAATTTTCTCTTTTTATTTCTCCATTCTCCAACTAAGTAAAAAAATTATGTGGCACCTTCAAGAAAAGGATGAGACCACCCAGTCTTGGAGCCCTAACCCAACTTCCAGTAATGAAGAAAGAGATCATTACTTTTGAACCTTCCAAAACCCCGTACGTATCTTCCCTCTCCTCTGCAACATATACCACACGCAGTTCACACCGTCTTTTGGTCGTCACTTTCATACTCCATTCTCTCCAAACAAACAACCAAGTAGCTATAGCTAGAGCCTAGAGAAGACGAGAGAGTAGGAAATAGAAAGGCAAGTTGGAACAAGGCAGGAGCTAGACAGATAAATAGGAGGAAGACGCTTGCGCCAGGAGAAGGCTGAGGGGAAGGAAAAGTAGGAGAAAGGTGATTCAGGTCAGCGCGCGGCAGCGGCACGAAGTGAGCAGAAAACTTCGTCCCACGGAAAGGGTGCGTACTCTACTCCACTATCTCTGGCGTTCACCGTACGTCGGCCTCCGATCCAATTGCTTCCTCCTTCTTTAATTTGCTTCTCGATCTCTTCTACTAGTACGTTCTTTCGTGTCTTCTTCTTCTCTTGGTTCTTTGATTTCATCCCGGGTGCTTCTTTCTTTGTCCCTGGCTTTTAACTAGTTCCAAGTCTTTGTGATCTTTTGATCCCATCAAGCACAAACAATGCTTGCACTGGCTAGCCTCTTATTGTTGTTTTGATCAGCTCTTCCATGCGAGGAAAAACTTTGTCATGCTCATTCAGTTTGGCAAGCGTGAGAAGGGATGTGAAATTATGATCATGGATATGTGGAGAAGGAGAATAAAATTAGGATCATGCATGTCTGGTTGGAACAAATCGAAGAACAATAAAAGTTTTACTGATTTCTCTCGACCCTTTTTTGACAGGAAATGTACAGTATCTTTTTCTAATTTTGTAGAAGCATCGAAGAATAATCTGCACTTTCTTAGAATGGTTTCATGTCATCTGGGCAGTGTGTGCAGATATGGCAAGAATAAATTTATGATTCTTTCCCGTTCCCCATTTCCTTTTGCTGCTTCAATTTCCCATACCAAACTTCCCAGAAGAGAAACCGCCACCTGACCGTCTGTCTGCCCTTTCTTTCTTTGGTTTGGATCTCTCCTTCGCCAGGAAGCAAGTGTACCGATCGATGGCCTCCTCGTCGGCGTCTTCGCTGCCAGGCTCCGTGATCACCGTGGCCTCGTCGGCGGCGCCGCTCGGCGCCGCCAACTCCGGGGCGGCCGTCACGGGCTCGCCGTGCGCGGCCTGCAAGTTCCTCCGGCGCAAGTGCCAGCCTGACTGCGTGTTCGCGCCCTACTTCCCGCCGGACAACCCTCAGAAGTTCGTTCACGTGCACCGCGTCTTCGGCGCCAGCAACGTCACCAAGCTCCTCAACGAGCTGAACCCGTACCAGCGGGAGGACGCCGTGAACTCGCTAGCCTACGAGGCCGACATGCGCCTCCGCGACCCCGTCTACGGCTGCGTCGGCGTCATCTCCGTCCTCCAGCACCAGCTCCGCCAGCTCCAGCAGGACCTCACCCGAGCCCGCTACGAACTCTCAAAGTACCAGGTATATTATACCAGTATACCACGCATCTGCTAGATAGAAATGTGAACTAGCTGTACTTGCAGTTATTTATGTGTGCTGCGAATTGGGAGTTTTTATTGCGTTCCTCACTGGCTCACTGTGTGTCCAGGCGGCTGCTGCGGCGGCGGTTTCGGCGTGCAACGGGGCACCGGCGATGGCGGATTTCATTGGCAACGCGGTGCCCAACTGCACGCAGAACTTCATCAACATCAGCCACTCCACGGCGATCGGCGCGGGCGTTGGTGGTTTCGGGCACGACCAGTTCGCCGCCGTGCAGATGCTGGCGAGAAGCTACGATGGGGAGGGCCCCATTGCCAGGCTCAGCGTCAACGGCGGGTACGACTTCGGGTACTCGTCGGCCATGGGCGCCGTCGGGCCGCTAGGCGGCGGGCCATTCTTGAAACATGGCACCGCCGGCGGGGACGAGCGGCACACCGCCGGGCAGTAGCTGCGCGTTCGATCCATCCATATCTTTCGCGGGTTAGGCTTCTCTTACCGCTCATATGCATAACTGTTAGGTCTCTCTTGATTTCAGTAGCTTGCAGTATTTGTTCTTTGGCTCGTGATTGATATATTCACTGTTCATGATCTGCTATATACTAGTAATATTTTGCCAACACCATTAGTTTCATACGGTATAGTATATATACACTAGGACTTGCTTAGGAATAAACAACACAAGCACTGCATATGCATGCATGCAAGTCCAAGTGGTTTATTTTGCCAATTCAGAATATCATCTACGCAATACACAGTTTGTGATGCACTATTATGTTTGCATCGTATCTTTTTTTTTGCGGGAATCAGGGGCTGTATTAAATAATAAGAGAGTCGTCATCGTACCTTAGAGCCCACTCTATGTACAACGGACACATATACGCTTAGTCCTTGTGACCCTCGGCTTAAACTAAATGCATTGCCTTTCTGATTGCTTACTGTTGAACAATCACTGTGAAGCTAGCTACTCCTACATATGTATGCATGCATCCCCATACATTCCCAACAGTGAGCAATGTTTTGTAAGCAATGTGAGGATGCCCTGTACATAAGACATGTAGACAGAATATTTGGCGACCAGCCATATCGATATTTATTGTTGTTTAATTCATTTTAAGCACCAACACTACAGATCTCTCTTATGACCATGGTAATTGAACTGTCTATGCATTTCTCTGACAACAGATATATTAACTTGCGCATTACAAAATTACTGGATGCAAAGAGTGTGTTCCCAACTTCCCGTACTTCATCTACATGCCTTGGGAGTTTTGAACGCGTACACAAGTTGATATTTCATGTAGTGTACATGCATGCATGAGTCCCTGAAATCAAGAAAAAAACCTGATATATCAGATCATAAAAAAGATGAGTACTAAAAGGCTCTGGCATGTTTGTCAGCTTGTGTAATGTGCTCACCTACAGCTAGCTAGCCGGTTATATATGGTCGTCCTCTATATTGTGCATGCTGCCGTGTAGAAATCAATTAAACCGGTTATCTTCTATCTGGAAAGGATGAAGATATTGAAAAAGAAAATAAAGGTCATAGTACTGATCTATGAAAACTGTGTCGTATTTTACAAATGTTTGGCTCGCATTCGAATTTAATCTAAAGAAGACAAAAAAAACACTCTTCTATTATTCTCTGGCCTTATAACAGTTTGTGAATAGTGGATTTTTATCTGGTTTTTGTTTAAAGGTCATCCATAAAGCTTTTGATATATATAGGCTCAACTGTTAGTTTTTCCCGACCCTCTAATTGAATTCTCGACATCCCAGCAGATAAAATTATTTGAGGAGGTACCCACCAAGAACAGAAGACTAAACTGGTGAAACATCCTGAAGATCATTCATGCATGTCGATCTACTCCATTTTACTACGTGCAGAAGAAAGGAGTTCTTGAATTAAACTAGCACCTTGTTTAATTCATTCGTGTCTTACCTCTCTCTTTTGTTCCATCCATAAGTCGAACCATATAGGTATCCTCTCATTCCCCAGCAGCTGGTGTTTGTTTGTATGTGTTGTTTGCTCCATATATGTAATGCTTCTTCTTTGCTGTCCCAACATTGTGCATTAATTTTATTATATAAGGAGTATTGTATTACAAAGTTAGTGGATCATGGAACTGTTAATTGCCTGCTTGACTTTACCTTGACACGCTGACACGTACGTGCGTGCAATTTTTGTTAGGGTCATATTATGTTAATTTGGAGATGGGCTAGTACATACGGAAGGCTTTGACTTTGAACTCTGATGACCTAGCTAGGTTGATATGAATTCTGTAGAAACATGAATATGGAGAGACTGAAACTACACTTTGCTTCCCGCAGAGGCGTACATGCATGGATATTGATAGACTACTGCAGCAGTTAGCTACTAGGTAGCACCGGGACCTCTCTTGCTAGGCTGCCTCCTAGGGCGAACGAGGCAATGAGTAGCTAGCATGCATCGGCGTCAGATATGATCGGAGCCACCAGGAAGAGTCATATCCTGACCAGATGCTGGCAAACTGTCATGGTAATGGGCAAACACATGCTCCGATGATCCCACAAAATACTACGGGCTTCTATGAATCAAAAAGACTTCCATGGGATTATTTTGGAGAATATGAAATTATTAGAATGTTTTTCCTCAATAGGGATATTTACACTAGTCGAAAAATGGATATCAATACCGGTTCCAGAGGCCCATTTGTACCGGAAATCAAACCGGTACAAAAGATTCGGGACAAAAGGCCCCCCTCTTTGGTACCGGTTCCTTACAAACCGATATTAAAGGAGCCTCCACGTTGGCTCCCAGGAGAGTGCAGGGCTAGGGACCTTTGGTACCGGTTTGTAACACGAACCGGTACCAAAGGAATTCATGGTTTAGGGTTTTAGGAGGGGTTTAGGGGTATCGGACCATTTCATCGTACGAGGATCGCGTCGATGCGCCAGAAACGCGTTTGGATTTAGGAGTACATGAAGATCAAGGTAATGCATATCAACTTGGTGCATATAATATAACACATGTAATTGCATAAGATCGCAAATTAAGTAGTACATGCATGAAGATCGATCTTCATGCATAGTGGTACTCTCCGAGGCATACTATCTATTACATGTAGCATAGTGGTACTCTCCGAGTCAAACTATATATTACATGTAGATCTTCATTCATAGTGGTACTCTGCGAAGTTAGGTATGACGTCCCGAAGGAAAAATCCCGCCAATTCCTCGCCAATTGCTTTGAAGCGGTGCTCGATTGGGATCCTGTCACGCTTTCTTGCCAACCGTAAAAGAATGAGATTCAAATGAATACATGAGCTATGTATATATATATATATATATATATATATCAAATCACAATCAAACAATTATGACTGAAACTTAGCACAAGTTATGGTAACAAAATAAATTTGTGAATATTGTTTTCGTACCTCTCTATTCCTTTGATTATTCGTTCTCTCGCTGACAATCTTATGGATGTTCTCGCAAACGTAGTATCCACATAGATTAGTCCCCTCAGGTTGTTTCGCGCATTTCTGTACAAGAATATAATTCAATCAAATAATAATCAAGTATGATAAAGGTGTGTGGACCTAGGTAGTACTACTTACTTTGTTCGCACGCCATATCAGCTTCGGTTTCCATCCACCGGTTGGATCTTCCTGGATGAACGTTTGCCATACGCTGCCTGACAAAAGAAAATGCATAAAAGAGTTATTAATTTGTTGATATCAGGAAATTAACGAAAAAACCGATAAGAATTAAAATTACCTTTTGAGCATATCAAAAGCCGACTTGTATAGTATAGGCTCTTTGGTTAGTGAGTCAAAGACTTCAACATCTCCATCGTACATTTTAATGACGATAAGAATAAAGTGGAACCTGCGCACATTTAAATATGCAGTGTCATAGATATAAGTCATTAGTTAAAATTTTAACATATGGTGAGCAAAATAGAATGTGTTATAAGACAGTTACACTTACTTGAAGTTGTAAGGACAAAGTATTATCTTTTTGTCACGTTGTCGCTTCAAAAACCTTAGCAAAGTCTCTGGTGTATCCTTGTTATAGATGGGATCTTATATGGTTTTTTCATGCATTGTATCTGGGTCAATGAACCCAATGTCCGTGATTTCATCCCTTTTGCATTCGAGCTTCTTCGATCTGCATAATATAGCGCACAAAAGATTAAATTGAGGATAATTTGCAGAAAATGAATGAGCTGAGCTAAAGACTTCTCAAATTATATTAATAAATCACTTACAGACAATAGCAACTGATGATAGATTTGTCGATGGCCCGGAGATTGTATAACTGAAAAAGTTCGAGGAAGTCAACGCTCACAGAGTATTCTTGGAAGTAGTGCTCATCCTTAACTCGCACCATGATACAATCAATCCCTCTCTTGGTGGCATTAGTGTACCACGCATTCAAATTACGCATACATGTTGGTAGCGACCTGATATTCTCGACCAGATCTTTCCCTTGAACAAATTGATATACTACTTCAGCGATGGGGTAATCAATTGTGTTTTGTCGAGAACTTTCAATGGCCTTCTCGTCAAACACCTTGAGAGGGGGGGACCGATTGAACGGGTTGTTCTCCGAGTTGGTACACTTGTTTCCTAGTTTTCGCCGAGACCACCGATTGATCGGGTTTTTTCACCTCCACCATAGTGTCATACGACTTTTCAATAGAACGCCTATAGTCAGATGGCGGCGATGGTGGAGGGTCATATAGATTCTCAACGGTACGAATAACTTTCACCGGATCTAGAGTCTTCTCAAAAGGTATCTCTGGCACTTTCTTAGCAAAATGTTTGCCCACCTCGGACTTAGAGATTTCGCTGCATTCCTCGATAGTTCTTTCCCAAGGTAACTTCTCAATAGGTGGCAGTGGTTTCTCCTTTCTAGGTCTCTTCCTAGGCGGCGTACCGTTCCGCTTAAAAAACGCAGTCTTACGCGGAGGATCTCGAGATGGTGGACTCGCGCTGGGGTCCCTCTCCGGTAGGTGTGGACTTTGCTGCTCATGTGGACTGCTACCAGGCGGAGTCGATGGCCATTGCTGCTCATGTGGAATTTGCTGCTCATGTGGACTGCTACGAGGAGGAGTCGGTGGCCTTGGCAAAAGGACGATGTATTTCTTGGACCATATGGCGAAACCGCGCTTGACATCGGCCAGTGTCTTCTCTTCGTCACCTCCAGGAAAATCAAGCTCCATTGTTTCAAAACCCGGAACAACGTCATCCACCCCGACACGAACACAGCCAGCTGGAATGGGCATATGATGGTGCATTGCTCCATCTTCATTTGGGTAAACATAGCCGACCGCCACCTTAACGGACATGTTCCTCATTTGCACATGTAGCTCGCAATCTGTCTTCTCCGTGACATAATCCACGGGGTAGCTTCCTCCACATTCAAGATGCGAGGAACCCACACTGCTTCTTCGCTGAGATGGGGCGGCATCGGCTTGAGGATCTTGTAGAAACAGCGGCTGATCAGGTGCCCTCTGATTTTTCTCAAGCACCTCCACCCTATTTATCAATTCCGCTAACCTGTCTAAGTCCTGCTTCTTCTTTCTCGAACGGCTTCTATAAGTGTCAGCGCACTCCGGCCATGCTTCCTTCATGGTGACACCTGGGAGGGCTCGTATCCGTCCAACGTGTTCCGCATTCCCAAGAGCGAGTGTCAGCTCGTCATTCTCTCTATCGGGAATGTACTCTCCCTTTCTAACTTTTTCAATTGCATCTATAAGCTGCGTCGTGATTGCTTTAATTTTTTCCTTCCATTTTCCCTTTGCAATGATCTGCCCTGTCTTTGGGTCCAACCCTGCCCCATGCGCGAACAACCAGAACTTGGACCGGTTGGGCCAGTCCCATGTCTGTGGAGTGATTCCTGCCTCCATCAGTTTAGCTTCAAATGCTCTCCACTTTGGAATGGCAGTCTTGTAGCCACCTGACCCCAAATGATGGAAATGTTCCTTCTTTGAAGCATTTTTCGTATTTGTGACTGATCGGGACACAGCAGTAGAAGATTTCTTATAGCTCTTAAATGCGGGCCAGTGATCTTTTATCTTCACTAGACTTCCAGTGAATACTGGATCTTCATCTTCATATCTGGCCCATAAATTTTTCTTCCAGGTCTGGAATTGTGTGGCCATCTTCTTAAGAGTCCATTCCTTGACTTTCTTCTTATGGCCTTCCGTCATGTCTTCCGGTAGGCTGAAGTGTGTCAGTAGACTATCCCAAAGAATAAGTTTTAGAGTATCATTGACATAACTAGCTTCAGCCCCCGCGTTCTTCGGCTTATGCCACTCTGCAATGCTGATCGGTACATGGTCCCTAACAAGAACTCCAGCTTGGTTTATAAATTTATGGCAGTGCTCTTTGGGATCCACCGGCTCACCACTATCCTTAAATGCGGTGAGGGCTAACCTACCCTCGCCCTTTAGACGTTGCGTTGGGCCTCGTTGCTTTTTAACAGATTTGCTCGATGATCCAGAAGGCTAAAAGAAAAATGATTCGTTAATAAGTGTAATACAAATAAATCAATGCATCAAGTGATGAACATATAGCCTTGATATACACCTCGCCGGAGTTTGTTAAGG